>CM053172.1:15795562-15808558 GCA_012977825.3 Pteromalus puparum | reverse complement strand
AAATTCTTGAAACGACGAGCCTACAAACTCTTTATCCTTATCGGATTGCAAGAGTATCGGGACGCGTCCCTCACTGCGTTCGAGTATTCGGCCAAAGGCTGCGATAACGTTGGCGGTTGTCTTATCGCGTAGTGGCTCTATCCAGGCCTGTTTACTCAGCACATCCACTACTACCAACAGGTAGCAGTAGCCATCGTTGTGTTCTTTAATCGTGGTTAATTGAAGCAGATCGCACTCCCATACGTCGTCAATGTTGGTCACGTTGTAGCTTAAACGCGGAAATTTACGCTTAACAGGTCTGTGCAGCGTATAGGCATCTTGGTTGCTAAGCCACTCGTATATACGTTCCTTTTCCCGCTTGTCAGCCGCACTAAATAGTTTACCTTTTCGATTTACGCGCACGAGATTGCGCGCACCCGCGTAACCTGCCTCATGCGAGACATCGTAGTACTGCTTCTCGTACGACATGTCGTCAAAAATTGTCAAGACGTAGCCACTTGTTCTTTACTTGTCTTCTCGTCAAAGCAGGTGATGCGGCAGCCGCTGATTTGTTTTCAGCGTCGTTAATTTCCATCAACGCGTCAATGCTCTCTTTACTAGGTAGTCGACGTTTCGCTGTATTACTCGGAGATGTCAAATTTTTACCGATTTTTAATATTTCTGGGTTTCCAATCAGGTTGATCGGTGTGTCGACCGTCTTGATGAATTTGGCGAAAGGAAAACGTCCTACAGGCACTTCCGATGGATCCACTGGTTTTTTCTTGCGTGCGACAACGTCGCTAATCAGCTCTATAATGTTGAATGGGCTTGTATGGGCTTGCCATCTATACTGACCCTTCCTGTGCTATCCCACTTGAGTCGATCGTCGGCAACTGTTTTCCAGTGTTTTTGCAGAAGGCGTGCATTTTGAGCGTAACTTTTCGGCACACTGTCGAGTATAATTTCTTCAGTCATAGGCGCCGACGTAGCCTCTATTTCGTCGATATCACGCTCGTAATCGTGCTCGGCGGCGATACGTTCAGAATCTTTGAAAAACAGATATCGGCGCAGTATTTGTAAATAGTTTTGACATTTTTCACGCTCGTCAGTAAACTTATTCGAATGTAGAATCGCGTGCATCTCAGAATCGAGTCTAGATAGATTGTCGCCGCATGTTTGAACCGAGTTTTCACATGAATCGTTCACTGTTGTGGCTGCTGGTTGAACGTTTTGCATACGCGAGAACATATCTTCGGGCACGATAATCATTTTTCTCGCGCGATCCATTTTGTAGTCGTCACGACTAGTCTGCTGCTGCTGCTGCTGCTCACTTGTTGTTAAAAAGCTTCGAGACGAGTGCTCCGATGATAGGTGCAAGTAGAATCGGTAAAAAAGCACCACCGTGCTGTAGCAGTACTCGTTTCTTTTTCTGCCAGTCGTGGGTTTTCTTATTATTGCAATTTGTCAATTTTCTCAACACGTTTTTGTGTTTTTTAAGTCGACGTTTATGCGCGTCTTTGATTTTGACTACACCTTGCAAGATGTTCAAAGCGCACTCGCAAATGCAACGTACGAGTCTCTTGTCGGCTGTGCGTAAAAGTGCTGTACGCTGTTGACCGTCCGCGTGACAAAGAGCGTTCAGTACGGCGACTCGTTTTCTATTGAAATGCTTACCCACGGGTATGCAACATCCAGCTCGTTTCGATGTTGTTGGCGCCATAGCTTCTCACCTACTGTCTAGTCGCAGACTCATGCATACGCTTTTTGTATTTATTAGCGAAATTTAGCGTATTTCGGCACGTATGCGTACTGAATTTTGTCGCTCGGAAATATACACGTGCAAACCCTATACTCATCCAGTGCTGCTTGAGTCAGATCGAGGAAAAGATAGGAATGAGGTCCGCGCGTAGCGTCTATGTATGCCTCCTGCAGGAACCTTGAATCTTCCGGATAGATTTGTCGTGCGAGGTGCTGAATCTGAGCTCTATCGCGTGGGTTTTTAAATATGAAAGAATCTTATTTTTTTCAATTCCTAGGATCACCGGGTGGACTGAGTTGAAAAGACAAGAGTTTGATATGAGCTGCTTGGGCTCATTATAACCGGGAAACAGTTTCTTGCAAGTGATAATGTTTTTACGCTTCATAGGGTCCAATCACCTTCACGCCCATATGGACGCACTGGTCAGAAGTTTTCGAGAAGACGCGAGTATGTTTACTACAAGTGACCAAAGTAATGAAATGGAGGAATTTCCTATTTCATTCGATATTTCAGAGCGGTGAGCCTGAAGGAGGTTTCGATCAGACTGTAGTAGAATTTTCCTCATCGAGGAGATACTCACGCGATGGCTCAAAGAAACAACTAAAACAATTGGATAAGTGAAAACGTATTACCTATCTGAACAAGTCCATTGTTTCCGCTAAAACTACTCGCTCTCAGTCATAAAAAAATCTAGTTAAGTGAGGATCCAAAAAAAAAATTTCATTGATTTAACCTTCACGAGAATTGTCTGGCAGAGAACCGTCCCGATCACACCTACAGAATAATTTGTAACTGTTACCGACTCGCATGAGTCGTTGGAAGAGACCAATCTGACTGGGTGAGATGATCAGTCTTCACATGAGATACACCTCGATCAGAGTTTCCGAGTGACCTCGTCTTGGTCTCGATCAACTGGATCAATTCTTCGCGGGTTCTCTCTACTTTATCATCGAGGGTTCTATGGTTATCTAACATATTCCCGAAATGTTCGTTGTGCGTATGCAAACGCATATGAATGACTTGCGCGTCTTCCCATGCAGTATTCTGTGCTAGCGTGAGGTCGGCGCATCTTTTCGAAAGGTATTTAATATCTTGCGAATTTTGCTCAATGACTTTACCGCGATTATTCAGTTCGTCCGTCAATCGTGAATCTCAACGTATCAAACGTTGACACAAATCATCGACCTCTTTAACTCGCGAGCTGAGAATTTCTGTACGCCGTTTGAGCGCGCAATCACGATTATACATGGATTGGAAAAGCTGAGCTGATTCGGACTGAAAAACCTGGTATGCGTTCTCTCTGTTTTGTTGATCCGCCGCACTGCCCGCGGCCTCAGATGCAGTAGCCTGATCCTCATTATCTCCGTCTGACGGGTTACTCGAGAGAGTGTTCACACCAGGGAGCACCAATGGAGGAAAATGATCAGCATCACCGAATGGATCGTACCGAGGTTCGTTGGAAATATAACTATCATTAATTGGGTCAATCGCAACATTCAAGTTATCCTGAGTTCCAGGAAATTGTCTAGTTATGCGCGAACTGTCTCGATTCGGCACTTGCCTTCCCCGACCTTTCTTAGGAATCGTCCCATTAGTTTGCTTAGGCATTGTAACCGACAAAAAAAAAAGAAACAATTCTTCAAAGCAAAAAAAAAAGAACGACGTTGACCAGTGTGTCCAAACGAAAAACAAGAGAGATGACCGTGCGATGGAGTAACAGCACGTAGCCACGTGTTGCTTATCAATGGTGATGAAAGAGAATCAATCGATGTATACCCGCAAGTCAAAGTCACAAAGTGCGTAGCGCGTTCCGAGAGAAACAAATAAAATCAATTGGTATTTACGAGTGAAGCCTGAGAATTCACACAACAACAACAGGGAATCACAAGGTCTCGCGTTGAAGGAAGCGTCGTGCGTACTCGTGTGTTATGTTTACTCGACCTTGCTTACTCATCTACTCAAATATCCGTTTACTAGTCGAGGAAATAAAGCACTAAAAACGGCCCAACTGTCGATCTTTTGAGCAGTAAGACGGATTTTAATGCGGTTTTTTGCATTCGCTTCGTAAGAGCGCCTACAAACTTTGTGAACTAAATTGATTAATTAATTTTTTGAAAATGCATTATGGCATTAATAATTATGCATTTTGCAAGTGCACTTCCAAGAGACACGAAATAAAAAATTTGCAACTCGGTAAATATTAATGGAAATGAGTCCAGTTTTGCTACTCGGGGGTTTTTGGGGTCGCTGAACACGAATATCGCCACGGCAACCGTCTCCGAGGTACCTGGGGCCCAGGGTGGACATTATCAACGTCTTCTCCTAGAGTTTTGTGGAAAATTGTGACCGAATGAGTCGAAACTCGTTACTCGGGGGTTTTTGGGGTCGCTGAACACGAATATCGCCACGGAAACCGCCTCCGAGGTACCTGGTGCCCAGGATGGACATTATCAACGTCTTCTCCTAGAGTTTTGTGGAAAATTATGACCGAATGAGTCGAAACTCGTTACTCGGGGGTTTTTGGGGTCGCTGAACACGAATATCGCCACGGCAACCGTCTCCGAGGTACCTGGGGCCCAGGGTGGACATTATCAACGTCTTCTCCTAGAGTTTTGTGGAAAATTGTGACCGAATGAGTCGAAACTCGTTACTCGGGGGTTTTTGGGGTCGCTGAACACGAATATCGCCACGGCAACCGCCTCCGAGGTACCTGGTGCCCAGGGTGAACGTTTCAACGTCTTTTTCTGGAATTATCTTTAGTATTATCATGTTTACCTCAATTAAAGTATATTGTTCTTAATTATTTATTGAAATATTATAAGTATAGAAGTATAGACTTTGTCTTCTGGAGTTAATTTTTTTTTTAATTTGGCGCCTTCAATAAAGTTGGCAGCACTGATATGACGTATAACGGGCCTAGTATTATAAATTTAATTTTTTGCAGTTGCAAAAAAGATTGCGGCAATTCGTGTGGATGCAGAAAGCACGGATTAGTCTGCAATCTTGCATGCAAAAATTGTGCAGGTGGCAACTGTACGAATATTGAAAATTATTCGGAAAAACCATCAGCAGCTGAAACTGAATACACAGAGGAAGAGACCGAAGAAGAGACCGATAACTGAGAGCAGAATACAGTTATAAGTTTTTGATATTTGTTTAAACAATAAAATATGTAAAAAGATTGAAAATATACTTACTTTATTACATTATTTTTCAAAACATTGTTTCACTTCACACCTTTCTTACCATATTTAAATAAATAATTAAGAATAACATACTGTAATTGAGGTAAAAATGGTAATACTCAAGATAATTGCAGAAAAGGACGTTGATACTGTCCACCTGGGCCACCCAGGTACTCGGAGATGGTTGCCGGTATCGATATCTCAGTGTTCAGTGACCACAAACGCCCCACTTCATCCGAGATTGCAGTTTCAAAATTCTGCGTCACAATTTTTCCACAAAACTCTAGCAGAAGACATTGATAATGTCCACCCCTGGGCCCCAGTACCTTCGGAGACGGTGTTGCCGTGCCGCGAATATTCGTGCTTCGCAGCGACCCCAAAACCCCGAGTAACGGATCGACAAATTCCCGGTCACAATTTTCCACAAACTCTTAGGAGAAGACCGTTGATAATGCTCCTACGGCTCTGGGTCACGACGGTACCCGGCCAGTGCACGGTCTGCTCCGTGGATTTCGTGTTCAGCGACTCCCAAAAACCCCCGAGTTAGCCAAAACTGCGACTCATTTCCATTAAGTATTTAACCCGATGCTTGCAACTTCTTTTTATTTGCTGTCTTGGAAGCTGCTCTTGCAAAATCTTCATATCATTAATGCCATGAATGCATTTCAAAAAAGTTAACACCTTAATCTAATTTAGCTTCACCAAGCTTTTAGTCGCTTTCTTACGAAGCGATTTATTCTCAAAAAACCCGCCATTACAAATCCTGTCTTATTAGCTGACTCAAAGATTCGACAGTCCATTGCCTTGTTTCTCGCTATACAGCACACAAGTCCCACCAGGCGTACCATGTGAAAGAAATCTTACTTTTCTACTCTTGACTTTCTCGCGGAAAAATAAGGATTGTGAGTTCTGTAAGAAAAATTGGTTTTAAGCGACTCTGTGGTCGTCAGAATTTATTATTATTTGTAGATTAGGAGTAGATAAGGAGCAGGCTATGTCGAATAAAGTATTACACCAGATTTATGGTTGAGAAAATGATTGTGGGCTAACGCCTTTATCTCTTTTATATTTATTATCAAAAAGAAAAAGCTACTTAAGAATTTACCAAGAAAATGTTACTAATATACTATTAAAATGGCAGCTAAGCGTAGAAAATCGAACACCTAGAAAAACTCCAACACAACTAACAACAATTGCGGCTGCTCGACATATCAAATCACTAAGTATAAAACACGGATTATAATATTTGTCGGTCATGTCACATATTGACTCCTTTGATATAAATCCGAACGAAGTTAACCTATCTTGCCGCAGGAAAAGATAGTTTTAATTCATATGCTGCGTTAGTAAATGTGGGATGAGTGTTAGATGATACTGTCCTGCGAATTGTTTAAGGACTTGTGGCGCAGATATTATTATTTTGTAGTATAGGAGTAGATAAGGAGCAGTAGGTCGAATAAAGTATTACACAGATTTATGGTTGAAGAAAATGATTGTGGCTAACAGCCTTTATTCTTTTTATTTATTACTCAAAAGAAAAAGCTTACTCAAGAATTTACCAAGAAAATGTTACTAATATAATATTAAAATGAGCTAAGCGTAGAAAATCGACACCTAGAAAAACTCCAAACACAACTAACAACAATTGCGGCGGCTCGACATATCAAATCACTTTATAAACACGGATTATAATATTATTCGGACATGTCACAATATTGACTCCTTTTGATATAAATCGAGAAGAACCTATTGCGCAGGAAAAGATAGTTTATAATAATGGTTAGTAAAATGTGGATGAGTTGTTAGATGAAATGTCCTGGAATAAATGAAAGCTGGTACGGAAAAGATTGAGTATATATTTGAGCTAAGATGTTTTGACTTTACTGTTCAAAAAAAAATACGCGGCGAATATTCTGGTTTTATTAAGTATATGTCTGAAAAATTATATTACACGATTTTATTGTATATAGGTTCACTTATTTTTCACTACCGTGTATCCAGACATGTGTCTGTCTTTCAACGGATAGATTATGTGGGAAATAAGTCTCGAAGATGCTAACGTGGTTTGATGAACAAAAAAGAAAAATATTATTACACATATAAGAAATTATTGAACAAAAAATATTGTGGTGGAGATTGACGAATGTAGAGTAAGTGATCTGCAAAGTGTTACACATTAAGGATAAAAAAAAAAATGATATGTGATCTTCGCGATTGTCGTAGATTAATTTGGTTAGTGTTACGAGGTGTTACGATGAGAAAGTTTATTTTGCGTATAATTCGCGAGATGCGACCATGGGAGAACCTACTGAGCTAGCCCAGTAGGATAGCATGAAGCTATCTTTTTATGACCCGTCGGTGGCAGGGTTAGTGAAATATATAAGCATGAGTCTTTCCCGGAGGAATAGACTCCCCGGATCAGTCTGGTGTAGAGATCCCCGGGTGCGAGACATACATTAAAAGAACAAATGTTAGTTTGTTAAGCTATTAGGTTAAAATTACGTAGAAAGTACTGGTCCCAACTGCAGCCCGGAATTCGCGTCGAAGCTGGCTGGAAATGGCTTCCTCTCTTACACTCGGCCACGTGGTTTCGTCTCTGGAGTATGTAGTGTGCGAAGTGTATAACTTGTTGAGCGGAAGGAGTAGAAATGAATTCCTGCTGCATGCGAACTGATCAGCTACGCAGCAAGCGCCTCGTGGATGTGAGGAGAGGGNCTGGACGAAATCTCGTTTGCGGCGTAGATCTGCTGCGTCGGCGGCCCTCATACGATCGATAATCGTATGGGAGCCATGTAAGCGCGCGCGCGAGAGAGAGAGAGAGAGAGAGAGAGCGAGGCAGCCCTGTACATACGCTCCGCGGCACCTGAGCTAGTAGATCAGGGCCGTACCTGCACGGACCCAAAATGTGGCCGTTGCAAATATCACCAGATACTTTGAATTTAAACTTATGTCACGTTGCGATTTTCCCTGGTGAAAAATATTCTGCGTCACTAGAAAAACCGATAAATTCAAATGATGAGACTAGCGCGAAAACAAATCGAGAACTATATCGTTCGATGATTCACGCATCAGATCATTGAGAATTAGTAATTTGTTCTTCTCCGTATCCTCAGAATAATCGCTTCGCTGCGGTAGTCCTTCTCGAAACTCGATAGGTACAGCAGAGCTTCCGCCAACTTTGAATTCGGTTCGGTAAGCCTCCTGCCACTCGGTATAGTAGAGCAGCACTCTGTCGAAGCGAACATCGCACATCTGCGGCAGATGCTCGAGAAATTTCTTCAGGAACCAGCTTTTGCCAGCTCCTGTGGGTCCTGCTATGCACGCCGTGAATGGATGCTTCCAACGCGTATCCATGTTTTCAACTAAATAATGTTCTCCATCACGCGCTTTTTTATCAAATCTACAACCGCGGGCGGCGGCGGCCGCGCGCGCGGATTGATATACGCGTATACTCACGCGGGACCGCATATACGCGTATACGATCGCGGGGCCGCGTATACGCGTAAATTCGCGGCTCGAGGATCAGCGTATATCAGTGGCGCGGACGCGTGCGAGCCGCCTGCACGCGTATACTCACGGCTCGCTTATACGCGTATACGAGCGGCTTGAAAATCAGCGTATCCAAGACTCGCTCGTTACAGTTTTTTTTTTGTTTTTACAGGCGATTTATGTTTAATGCAGTGGAAAAAAAGTCGTATGATCAGAGGGGCAAAGGATAAGGTACATTTAGAAATAAATACAATCAAATTTTCTATCATTTTTTTTTTGTTTTTATTGAAATTATTATTAAATATATATATATTTGGGCAAGATTTATTATTATATATAAGTAACGCACACACACACACATTCATACATTTATTTTTTTTTATTACAAGCTAAGATTTATAAACTAATAATACGATACAAACTCGCGCAAACACTTATTTTCTATTTACAGCCGATTCACATACCATACACTTATAATCTAGCTTAACTCTGATATCCATACGGGAGCGATAACCCGGGAGACACATACCTACGCTTTTTCAAAACTACGCTACAAGATTTGACCTCTTGTCGCGTCACAACAGTGTGATCGGCTAATCTCTTAATTGAATCAAACTTAAGGTTAATTGGCGCATTACATTCATTCAAATCATCGAAATAATTTTCAATCATACTCTTAATACTATCGTAATTTATGTGTATCGAATTCGAGAAATTTAGCGAGATACCCTTGACTTTGCATTTCTCGGATATCTCGCCAGTTTCTGAATTTATGGTTTTGAAACCATAAAATTTTGGGCCACCAGAGAGGAAGTTAGTGATGTGAACGCCCTCGCCGAGCTCGTCGGTCATATCGCCGAGCAACGAGCCTAGCGGGGGCGTGTATTCTTGCGCGTTTTCGCGGCACACAAAAATACACGAGTCCGTGTCGCAGTACAACTCTCGCCTGACGAGCTTCTCCAAATATGAGTATAGCTTCAAGCGGGCCAGAGCTGTCGTGTAGGCCGCTACAACTACACTCGTGTATGGAGTAGACTCGACAGCATCGTCGATGTACTGCCAATTCGCGTACATAATATCCTCGTTAACGAGCAGGAGACTCAAGACCTCCTTATCCTCGGCTGTCAGAAGTTTAAGGAGGTCTTCGCGCTCCTTTACGATCTCCGTCTGCTTTAGGTTACTCCTTTATCCAAACTTACCCCAGAAGGAGTTCAGACAGAGTTTCGCCACTGTGCGCAGGCCGGGATTTTTAGCGATCTTGGGCTGGTCGAGCGATATTCCTTCTTTTTCGTGATACTCGCGAACGTAGCGCGCTTTCGATTCAGGGTCTACGCACCAGGCTGGAAAGCCCAATGCTTCCTGCTTCAATCGCAAAAATGTGTCGATGTAGCCAGCGAAAAGTCCCCCTTCACCTGTGAGCGGATCGAACTCGGTCATCTCGTACTGCCATATTACGAAAATCTCGGTTATACAATAACCGAGCTCGATGGCTTTCCGCAGTTCGTCCGCCACCCAAGTTCCGGTAAACTCACGCTGGCTTGGATCCGCATCGTGACAACAATCGCTCTGCCGCATCTCTTCGCAGCACGTACGACACAGTTCGAAGAGAAGCTTACCGTGCATTTTCACCGGTAAGAGAGGCTGGTACAAGTTTCTCGGCGGTAAAACTTTACACTTGACCAGACCGTCTACGGCAGAGAAATCGTTTAGACTGTCTCCAGTCAACTCCTTACACTCATCGCCTACGTAAATCTTCGGATGACCGAGCGGAAATCTGCCCCGCTTACAGATGTACGGGTACAGCGAACATATATCTGTATAGAGTATACGTTCGCCTTCCTTTGCATCGTAAACGGCGACAAAATTTTCGGTTCGTCCGCCGAAGAACGCGTCGCGAGGATTGAGCGTAATTTTGGAGAAGCGGATGCTCCGACACATATTTTGCGATTTCAGGGTTTTCGCGTTTGACCCGATCAAAAGCACACTCCCATATTTTGCGAGTCTCGTAATTCAACGCCTGGAGCTTCGCGATCTTGGCGCGCGTACCTTCGAGCAGGGCGTTAAAAGTGTGACGAGACGTAAGTCTCGCACATGATGTAAGCAAACGCAGCGCCGAGTAAGTCAGCTGACGCCAGCGAGCGCGCGCGCGCAGCGAACAAAGGCGAGTCCGCACGAAGCGAAGTGAGCGCGCGCGCGCACCAACCGAAAGGCCAGTCCGCACGAGCGCGAGACTCTACTAGCAACTCAGCGGAGACGCGCCAGGCGGCGCGAGCGGCGCGCCGCGAACACGCCTATATAAAGCGGCCCGCGCGGCATAGCGGGCAGTTCTACTCGAGTTGAACTCCTGTCGGCATCGTGCGCACACGTTACCGAGAGGAACAGCTAGAGAGGATCGACGCCTGCAACGTCGGCTCGTGAATACACACGTGACGACTGCTCGACGAACCCGAAACCCCGAGTTGCCGTCGTGGCGCACACCGAGACAACTAGGAGTAACGCGAACAGCGCCGAGGCTCCCCTACGTGAGCACACGTAGTGGATACTCGACGCTTCGCCAACCTGCCTCCGAACATCGCCCCTAGGGAGTGGTTATCTTGCCCAGCGCACCGTGCGCAAACGGGGCTGAGAGAAATAACTAAAGCCCGCCGACGATTCCCCAGGTCGTGAGCACACGTCCTGGTGAAGCAAACCGGTCAAACTCCTGTCGCGTCAATACCGCCGACTCTGAGATTCAGCCTGGTCACTGTGAGCACACAGGATCAGTAGAAGAACGAGACGAGCGACCTCCGATCCGTGTAGCCGTGCGCACACGACCTTCATGGACCGAGAAGACCTACAACCTCCGAAAATCCGTTGTTTAACCGAAACCGTTTCAACACGCCTCCGATACCGTATCCGTAAAACCGGTAGTCGCACCGAAACTACGTAACTCCGGCAACGACGCGTTAATGTACCGTAAACCGCTATAGATTAAGTTAAATTGTTTGTGAAGGCGAAATATTCTAAATCACGCGCGATATCGATTTCTGTAGCAGATGGACGACTCATAATTGATTAATCACTTGTTAACTTAAACATTAGAATATCTTATTGTTATTATTTGCAATAAACGAGAGTCTCTTCAATTAACCTTTCCCCTAACCAAATCCTGGCGTCGGGCCGACTACCAACACCCGGGGAAAGTCGAACGTACAAAAGTACGCCCCCAAGCGTCCGGCTTATCGCTGATTGTTTTTGAAACAGTCCAGGGCAGCCGTGGTATAGCATTCAAAAACAATTCGTTTTTCGGTGGGATTAGCGGCTGGTATAAACCATCTACACAAATCCCCCGATAAGCCGATGCTCGCGCGCTCGCGCCCCGCGTGAATTAATCTCGCGACACGATCTCCCGCTCGCACTGGCAGCAGCCACTCCGAACCGGCTTTTGCGAGTGCTTGTCGGCACGTCTGTAACTTCTTGGGCACTAGACCGATGCTTCTGCGTGTTTAGAAAAATTTTCTATAAAGGTGCGAGCAACGCTGACGCTATTGTAGTCGCCACTACAGAAGGGTCCCGTGTCTCCAACCTCGAGAAAAATTTTCATAAACGCCACACTACGCTCGACGCAGAATCGTCACATCGCATCGACAGTATCTACGAGTTCCTCGCGGAAATCAATACTGCGCCGGATGCGCGCATCTCGCTGTGCCACAGCAAAAACTTCTCCCCGCTCGCCCGAGAATGGTCGGGCGAATAATAGTGTGCATCTGGTAGGGGGCCACGGTAATCGCGTTTTCCATCTGTAAACAGATGCGGAAAACAGCTTTTTTCGCATCTCTCACCTATCCAAATGTAGCTGCAAATCAGCCAGTCTCATTTGAAAGTAGCTGAGACTGTCGATGAACTTGGCGCGCCATTATCGCATGCACACAATTTTGCGCCGTTTAGAATTATGCTCGGGCGCGCAATTGTTTACGTTGCGACAAGTCGGCGTAGAACAAATTGGGCGCGTCGTATCCACGTGGCGTTTGAGCTATGCATATTATATTTTCAAGTCCGATCTGTCGCGTACACGAGCTGTAAAGCTCTTCGAACCGGGTCTTTGTGTTAATATGTGCTCGCCGCAATCCGCACGAGGGGCAATAATCCGAAATGTCCTCGAACGATCAGTCGGAGCAAACTGCTGTACCACACAGAGATCGGTACATTCATCGTTATGCTCTCATTCACCGTCGATACGACGCCTCCTGGCGTCGTCTCGAAGTCGTAGAATACATAAAGGTACTTCTTCTTTTTCGACGAAGCAACTTTTTTCTCTTTGATTTGCGTGATATAAACAATAAGCGTTATATCATGCGTGACTTGCACTTCCGACAGCAATTCTTGGCGCACTCGTGCTTCCACCGCGCGGTTCACGGACTTTGCAGCAAGTACTGCAGATCTGCAGCACATCGCATAACGTTTGTCTTTCGCTTTGTAAGTTCCCTTAAACGAATGGTTACTGAAGCAATACATCGCCGAAAAAATACGATTACACGATGTGCGTCCTCGCAAGGCCTCGTTCGCCGCTACAGGTGGCGAGACGAAGCAGCGTGAACACACCTG
>CM053172.1:15704951-15794566 GCA_012977825.3 Pteromalus puparum | reverse complement strand
TGCAGTCATGGAAAAAAATGCGTCTGGCAATTCTTCAAGTACGTTGTGTAACCAACGTAATTGTTGCGCGCGCCCGCAATTTAAGATGCGCAACTTGATACACCGCAGCCGCATCATTTTCCGGATCTGCCTCCAAACCGATTTCCAGACCCGCATTCAAGCGACGTCTAATAACTTAAAAAAAATTATCAGTGTTAGTGATAATCATTTTTAAGACAATAAAAGATTTTTTATTTTTAAATGTTTACTCACTTTCGTTCATTTGGAACTCGAACCGATAATAAGGATTGAAAAAGTCCTGAGGTCCTCTTATCTCATCGTTGCGTGGCTCCCGATGTAAAAAATCCACAAAAACTTCTGCTCTCGTAGGTCCTACCTCAGGAGCAGGCTCGTATTGAAAGGCGCGAAGGACCGCAGCCACTTCCCTCGCAGGTGAACGTCCTCTGAGTGGAGGTGGATCGCCCACTCTATACACCTCGCGCTTGGGGACTCCAGCCCCAGGCCCGACAAGCTCCTCGCCATCGAACTCATCGTCGGCTTCATTGCCTGACTCCTCCGCATCCTCCACCTCCTCCTGCACAGGAGCTGCAGCTGGTGCTGCCGGATTACGACGCTGAAAAGGCATAGCCCGAGCTGCACCAGGTTCGGGCATCGGGAGTTCGGCCGGCTCTTCGTCATGGTCGGTGCTCGCTGACTCGTAGCCCATGTCATCGTCCTCGCTGTCCTCGTTCACAACGTCGATGCCCTCGTCGTCGTCGTCGTCCTCGCTGTCCTCGTTCACAACGTCGATGCCCTCGTCGTCGTCGTCGTCCTCGCTGTCCTCGTTCACAACGTCTATGCCCTCGTCGTCGTCGTCGTCCTCGCTGTCGTCGCTGTCCTCATGCGCCGGCACATCAATCTCTATCTCCTCCTCCTCCTCCTCCTCCTCGTCGGAAGATTCACGTTGCAGAGATGGAGGCTCAGAGTGCTCGACATCGCTATCCTCGTTTTCGGCATCCTCGATAATACAGCGATAAGCTAGCTAAAATAGATTAAAAAATGTAGCAATCTATCTAAATAATTGAAAATTTAAAAAACTTACCATGATCTTCAAATAACGCCGTTAAGCAGTGAACATCGCGTGCACCACGTCCGATTAAATATTCGGCTACAATTCGGAGCACGGCCACAGAACGAGTATACAGCCGACGATGCAAAACAGCTATCCTCCGATAGCCACACCGCGATAGTAGAAAACGCAACGCCCGGGCCAGCTGCTCGCCATTCATGATCGCGACTCTCCTGTACCATCGCTGATCACATAGCTGTCTTACAGCACGAAGATCAGCCCTCAACAGATTGGCGGTACGGATGACCACGTCACGAACTTCACTTAAAACATCCATTACGAAAACTCTCGGAATATATTCTAGTCCAGCTACTACGCGCATCTCGAAACATCTGAGGAGTGCGGGGGAGCTCAGAAGAGTTTTATAAGACGACAAAGGGCTACGGAGAGGGGATTTTGATGAAAAAATAAGACCCTCCCTGGACCGGGACTCTCAGAAAATAAGAGCTTGCCGCGGGAAACTCGCTCCGCGAAAAAAAATTGCCATGTGACGGAAAGATGCGCCGGTCATCGAAAATCTTCCGCTGGTCTCTCATCTTTTGTCAATGCGCTTCCCGAGTGTCGCGTATAATATGCGAGAGCTGAAAAACCCGAGCGGCCATCAGTCGATGAAAAAAATATACCCGATACACCCGTTGTTGTTTGCTATTTAGGCACGTACGAGTCGTAAACCTCTAAGCTAGAGCGAGAGAGAGAGAGAGAGAGGGAGTCTGAGAGAACGGGCCGCCAGCAGACCCGTTTACGCAGGCCTGCAGCCACAAGCCCCGAACTGTATTTTATGACTTAACGGCTGACCCTTTTTTAAAATCGCTCTCTCGCGTCGAGCTGTGATCCTTGTCCAAACAGTGCGACACTTAATCTCAAGTATCCATCGGATATCGATGAATCGTTCTGGCACGCACATGTTGGCCACTCTTCCTAGAGCTGTGATTCACGAGACAATGAGAACCTTTTTCTTTCTTTCTCCCTGAACGACTCAAATTTTTTCTCGACAAGTCCGTGCCTGCGCTGGATCTCAAGTATGTATACAAATAAATCAACTAGCGAATATAGCGTCACCGAGGGTCCCGTAATTAAAACAATGCATGCCGTTAAAAGACGGAGAGGCACGTTCCCCCCACCTAGGTGCAGGAATTTTCTCCGCTAGCGGGCTTACGTTTTTATGGTTCACCGATCAGTCCGCTCTGAGCCCTAACAGAGAGCACACACGTGTCTACCACAATGTCAGAATTAAGAAAACTAGCAGCACAACGCGACGCACTTCGCGCAGGTATAGAGGCAAAAAAACGCGTCTTAGAAAAAATTACCGGCCAGCTCGAGCGCTACCAGCAACGGCTGCTCGACACATCGAATCTGTTACAAAAAAAACAGCAGGAGGATGAACGAAGGGCTGGTCTAGCCGTAAGATTTGTGCCCATCAACGTGCGGTGCAGAATCTGCCTCGCAACTTCCTCGGATTACGATTTTTGGGACCAGTGCTGGAGGTGTCTGCTATTTCGCTGTTGGAGCTGCGAAGGAGAACCCTGTCCGTGTATTCTGGATATGGATTCACCGAAATCACCATCACCATCACCTCCGCCATCACCACACGGCAAAGCAGCCACACCAACATCGTGCCCTGGAGCCTACGACTTCCACAGGATGCCGACGCCGCCGAGAGAGCTAGTGCCTGGCCTACTCCGAGGTGGACCAATACGTCAACTCCGTCAGCAGCGAGCAATCCGGTCGTGCAAGTGTATCGGTTGTTTGTGATTGAGTGTTTAGTTTAATACAGTTATAATTAGGTACCATTAGTTTGTAAGGTGTAAATATTTCGCAATGCCTGCGAGCGAGCGCACACACGCACACACACACATACACACACACACACACACACACAAATTTATCATGTAAGCACTTCATTTCTTTACTTTTTTAATAAATATTAAACTGCGTGAAAAAAATTTCTTTCTTCTGCGTACAAAAATCCCCACTTCCATCAATAATCCCCAAAGCTGAAATTTAGAGTAGGCTTTGCGGCATCGTGTAGTAGGGACCATATATGCCTGCATTCATTACGTTATGATTCATTCTTCACGCAACCGGCAAAGAAGCAACTCGACAATGGGTCAGGAGCAGAGCAACCAGCAGTGCCAGAACAAAGGTTCTACATGGGAGGAGAGACAGCCTCTCGTGAAGTCAAAGCAGCAAAAGCCACAGAACACTCACTCGTCATTTTCCACCAACACTTTCTCATTTCCAGAGAAAAGCGGCTACAACAACATATCAAAAAAAAAATCCTCTTCCTCTTCCTCTTCGTCACAGAATCCAAAATCATTTTCCACAAACACCTTTTCATATCCAGAGAAAGACGGCTACAGCAAATTAAAAAAATAATTTTTATATTCTGAAAAACAATCGGCCCTTTTCAGGGCCACCATATACATATAAACGTAGAACAATCTCTTTACAGCACGAACAGGATCAGAGTCATCGCTAGGGCAATAAAACTTCAACAGGTATATGTGTGTGGGGCAGGTAGACGGCTGATTTAGAACGAGAGAAAGGCAGCTCGGCTCCGGTTACGCGGAGAGGCTCGGAGCTGCTATGACGTAGAAGAGAGAGAGAGAGAGAGAGAGAGAGAGGCTCGGGGCTGCTATAGCGTACAGCGGTCGGGGAGAGTAGCAGCGCGCGGGCTCGGGGCCGTTATGGAGTAAAAGGGGGGAGGGAACCAGCAGTCCGGTAAAGCGGCCAGAGAAGAGACGCGTCATCGAAAGCGAGTTTGGGCCGGTATAGCGTAGAAGAGAGAGAGAGAGGTATGGAGTAACGCGGTGGGGGGAGAGAGAGAGTCGCAGCACGCGCGCGGTGAGAGCTCGGGGCCGCTATGGAGTAAAGGGGGGGGGAGGGGGACCTCGGGGCTTGTATGGTGTAGATACGTGGACTATATAGTTTATTTAAAAAATATTTAGGGCGGATAAATTATGCCACTTGAATCCTTGTCCCCAATATATATATACACACACACACACACATATATATATATATTTATACATATATAGGTCAGCTTGGCAGGCGCCAAAATTTAATTATTTAAATAATAATTTATTTATTTAAACAATTGAAAGTAGGTCACGCGAGCGGTGACACACTTTTTATAGCTTGTTTATACAGTAGCGGTCATTAATCTTGCTAATTGACTCACTTAACATGATTTATGACCCCTAATTATGTAAACAGTAGTTAATTACAACAATTAACTACTGTTTACATAATTAGGGGTCATAAATCATGTTAATTGACCTACTTAACTACTGTTTACATAAACAAGTGCTACTGTTTACATAAACACCGGCTACTGTATCCCCTCCCCACTTAGGCCACGCCCAGTCTCTCCATACGGGCCCATATACTACTCACGTTCAATATCATCTATTGTTTTCCTAAAATTATACATAAAATGCAACCTCTTACTCGCCTTCGTGGCACTACCACGCCACTTGATATTGCAAGCAGCAGGAAGAAATCTGTGGGAAAGCCATGTTTCTTCTCAAGCCAATACACCTTGTCAGCGGCCAACTTCATGGTCTAACCACTGGTCAGACCAGGCTTACTGTATACAAATACGAGACATAACACGATTTTTGTCAATATTTTTATTGACAATTAAACATAAGCATCAAATAAATATGTGACTAAGTAAAAAAATCACAACCACATTATAATCAATTGTAAATAATGAATTAAAACACTTGCTGCGGCCAACTTCACGGTCCTACCATGGTCATACTGAACAAAAAAGAGATACTGAAATCGAGCACTTGGAAATGCTGACTCGATTATTTTGTAAAAAAATGACTTGTTGGCCAATATTTTTGTTGAAAATCAAAGTTTATCGCAAGATATGCTAATATACGTAAAATAAGTGAGGTACAATAGACATAAGCATATTTTTCTTTACAATTAAAAATTGCGTTATCAATATAGAAGTATATAGTGTCGCGATCGCCGAAGTGTCGTCTGCTTCTCAAACTCGCCTTCGTGGCGCTCCCGCGCCACTTAATATAACATGTTTTATAGTTAGGGGGGGTGTATATATATATTTTTCTTTTATTGACATTTTTCCTTACATTTTTTTTGCATATATACTTTGATTAACATTCTACATATAATACCCTTAATTCTAATAATTAATACTTGTAAATGAGGTAGTTCGATAATACTCGTACAGGTAGTGATGTTTCTTACGATTCTATTAGCAGTAATTTGGATTATAATGGTTAATTAATACGATTCTAGTAATCAATATTTGTAATTGAGGTAGTTATTGTTTTGTTTTTATAATATTCATATAGGTACCGATGTTACTTATTACTCTATTTGGTTTTGATTATAAATGGTTAATTAATACTTTTTTTTCTCGATTTTTCTCCTTTTGGATTATCTAGATTTAATTTCTTAATAGTTGTCATGCACTGCATATAATGATTATAATATAAGCAATTTTAGCCTCTTAATTTTAATATAATAATAATAATTTTGAGTTTATATAATTCTTTTATCATGATCCCTCTACCTTAGTAATGATATATATGTGTATATATATATTTTTTTCAATTTTTTTCAATATATTTGTCCTTATTCCTTTAGGATAACCATTGTATATGTGTATATAATAAAAGAAATGGTTATTTTTGTAATTAAAAAAAGATTTTTTTTTTGTTTAAGTGCATGATCTATATTTATCATTGTATAGCTTTCAGTTGTTAGGATAATGGTCAATTTTGATTATTCTTCAAGTACTTCCTGCAAAATCATGGCTCTTTTCCCTATGTTATGTTCCTCGTTCTACTGAAATATCAATACTTTTCTTTTTTTTCTGACTATTTGTTTGGAACATAGCATGTAGGAAAAGATCCAGATCTCTCTACAAAATACATCTTATACTTAATCTCTACTTATTATCTATTTTCTTATGATTGAAGTCTTGATCTGGAATGTTGTAGTGATGAGTGGCCGATTCTGAAATACCCTCGTGATTGCTTCCTCGATGACGCTTATGTTCAGTTTCGTTGTCCAATTTCCGGAACGTCAGACGTGGTTAGGAATTCTAAATGCTTCTCGTTCTATCTTTTCATCTTGTAATATCTAATTGTATTGTCAATATACTCAATACCTGATTCTTCTTCTTACATCCAATATGTTATCATCCACTTCTAATCGTATTTCTATATATTCGTTACGACATACATGGCAATCTATTATAGGCCAAGTAAGGAATAATTGTTCTCTGCAAACTGCACAATTAATGAGGTGACGATTTTCCCCATGATGATGCCAATCTCTGCAAGGTATTACTGCTTCTATGCGTCCAAAATTTTCTGGTTTATAACAATCCTCACAGATTGCGGTCCATATAAATCGGGATGTGTCGACGTATACAATGTTTTTCGATTCTCGTTGTGTAATGCAAACATTTTCATTTAAATCAAAATAAAACTTGGAGTTTGATGTTGGAATTTCTCCATCAATTCTGTCTTGATACGTTTCTGATGGCATCTTCATTATTCCTGAAATTAGTCGAATCAGTTGATTACTCAAATTTTTCTTTTTTTTTATTAGCCTCTCTTTCTCTTTTTCAAATATATTAGTAAAGAAAATAGTCCCTACGACGCGTGGCGATCGGCTGTCGACAAACGCAAATATCGTCAGGATGACTGATGGCGATCGGCTCACAATACAACTTTTAATAAACGAGCAAAATTTTAGCAATTAAAAAAAACAATAATTGCGTAGTGCGTCACACTTTCGGTTACTACAATGTTTTAGGTTAACCGACAGTAAATCTTGATTGGTACTGAAACTTGATGCAATATTCGAACGATTATTTTTCGGACACAGCTGAATTTTGTATCAAATTATAATTATTGAATTTTTTTCGATTACTAATCGGAAAAAACCTCGGGCTGCCATCTCGAAGCAGCGGGTGCTTTTTGATCGCGGTTTTCAGCCCCTGAAAACGCCTGGGGAAGCTCCAGAGCGACGACGAGGCTCTTCCTACGTAGCATAAGGCTTTTTTGCGATTACTAGACGGAAACTACTTCCAGCCGCCGTCTAGAAGCAGCGAGTGCTTTTTGATCGCAGGTTTTCAGCCCCTGGAAAGGCCTGG
The DNA here is from genome assembly GCA_012977825.3 of Pteromalus puparum. Classification (NCBI taxonomy): domain Eukaryota; kingdom Metazoa; phylum Arthropoda; class Insecta; order Hymenoptera; family Pteromalidae; genus Pteromalus; species Pteromalus puparum. Next base: position 15,787,313 of record CM053172.1, on the reverse strand, counting down.
GGAAGCTCCAGAGCGACGTGGAGGCTCCTTCTCCAGAAGATAAGGCTTTTTCCCGATTACTAGTCGGAAAATGCCGCGAGCCGCCGTCTCGTCGCAGCAGGTGCTTTTTGATCCCGGTTTTCAGCCCCTGAAAACGCTTGAAAAAGCTCTAAACCAACGAGGAGGCTCCTTCTCTAGAAGATAAGGCTTTTTCGCGATCACTAATCGGAAAATACCACGAGCCGCCGTCTCGTCGCAGCAGGTGCTTTTTGATCGCGGTTTTCAGCCACTGGAAAGGCCTGGAGAAGCTTTAAAGCGACGAGAAGGCTTTTCCTCCGTAAGATAAGACTTTCTCGCGATTACTAGTCGGAAAATACCACGAGATGCCGTGTTGACGCAGCAGGTACTTTTTGCTCGCGGTTTTCAGTCCCTCAAAACGCCGGGGAAGCTCTAGAGCGACGAGGAAGCTCCTTCTCTAGAAGATAAGGCTTTTTCGCGATTACTAGTTGATTGAAACCTAACCAGTAGTCTCGAAGATGCCGGCGCTTTTCTGGCTCTCAACGGCCTCTCAGAATCTCGAAAAATGCGGCATTGCGTGCAAGAGCGTGTGCTCGATAGCACAAGAGTCTTTCGCGATTACGAATTAACAGATAGAGTGGTTGCGCCACTGATTCATAGCGTCGTAGGTGGGCCTCGGAAAAGATCGACAAAGGCAGCCAGATCTGAAGAGCGACGCAGAGGCTTGTGCTTTCACACCCATAGAAGTGTTCCTTGATTGTTGAAACTGAAGCCTTTTTAAAAGTTATGTTTGTATGTACTTTAATTTTTAAATAGAAAAAATACTGTTTTTCATATTTTATTTTAGTTTTCAATACATTTAGAACAATCAACCTCAACGTCGATCAACGTCGCTCAACGACGTATTAGTAGACGCTTGAAACACCAGCACAATGGTAATGGTACCATATTAAGCAATCGTCACGTCGAATGCAATCATCAGTATTTGTTTTACTGCAGTTACCACATGTAAAAGTGTGATCATCTTTTTTTTCTAATATTTTTTGCATTTTTTGAAATGCTGCGGTGAACATAAAAGTTTTTAAAATGGTTGTATCGACGACATCATCAAAAAACATATCTCCAAGACGCACATTCGTGACATATTGGATATCTAGTAGAACTTTGCTTGAAAGTAGATCGTCAATACGCTGCTCTGACAAATTCATCCAACGTAGTATTGTTATGCATGTTTCAGATAAGCTTTTGTCCACAAATTTTGATCTTCTTAATTCTGTTCTTTCCAAATAAACAAGAGTATTCTATAAAAAATATTTCAAATTAGAATAGCAAAGCAATACTGTGTTTTATGTGTTAGTATAAGTTATGTAAGAGCTGAAAAAATGATGAAAACAATACATTATGTTCGTAAAGTTCAAGTTTATTCCTTCAGCTCATTTTTAAAGTCGCATTATCGTCTTTGGCATCCAAAAAGTGTTCGATACAAGTGCAAAAGTTGATTCTGTACTCATGTTATTGTCGCCTGAAAAATTCGAACGTAAGCTTAACCTTACATTCTTGCTAGAATCTCAACTTTGGCACTGATATCGAAAACTACTTATTTGATTTTTATTTTTNTTTTTTATTTTTCGTGTATAAATTACAAATAATTAAATTTCCAGTTAATAAAGCCGTCAGCAATTATACGAACCTTTACAATCTTGTACCCTTCACATTTTTCAGGAATTGATAAAATTTTCGATTTTTCCAAAGCTTTATAGTGGTTTTTCAAAGAGCTGATAACCAAAAAGTTTGCATTAGTCGGTGGCGCACAATCCCAAGCGTTCTCTGTAATTTCTGTTATTAAGTCCGATCCAAAATGTAATACTTCAAATTTCGTGTTTACAATGACGTCAAAAAGCTTCAATTTATTAGTTATATCCATTTCATGTTCTTTCAACAAAATCATATGCCGATTTTGAACATTCCAGCAGCTAATAAACAAATTAGTTCTTTAGAGCATGCATTACGCACAATTATAAAGATTATAAACAAATTAACTAACTTGATGTGTTCTTGAATATAATTTTGGCGAGAACAAAAAAAATTCCGAAACTGTAGAACCTCTTCGCCAGATGGATATTTTAGAAAAACCTCTTTGAAAATAATTCGTAGCACATCTGATGTTAGGATATCAGCGAAATCACTTCTTTCGACTAAAACAGCTATAAGCTTCTGATATTTCATTGGATTGTCTAAAAAGCGATAGCAAACTGACTTCGGCATTTTAACGTAAACCACTCAATCGATAAGAATATGTGACTCCAAAAATGGGGTTAAACGACGTCACAAGGATAATTTTGCGTATGTATGTCCACAACGCGAAATTAGAGACTAACCTTCAATTGTCTATCTCGAACGTTTTACATTCTATCTACGGCTTCCCGGAAAAACCGCCTAAGTCTACTTTTCATGAATTCAAGAAAACGCGATTTTAATGTTCACACTGATCTCCAAGATCGGAGGTAAAGAATTGAGCCGCGAAAGTTAGCAGTTGCATCAGCTATCCTAAAGCATATCTAGCATGATCGCGAGACTATTCGTTTTGGTTTTTCGGGAATCACAGCAATCCCATGAATTAGGGCGGTTACTCCGGAAACTCTGGACTTCTGCGCACGCTACGGGGAATGTAATTTACGTTGATTTTTCATTTTCTTTGACTTAAATTCTTCCCAATAAGCATTAGACTAGTACTTATAATATAAATATCAATAAATAAATTGTTATTTGAAAACCGTCTACTAGTTTGGACCTAATAATCGTCAATGTGGCGAAATCCAATGTGAAGAAAAATTAACTGTCACGTAGGTCGCACAATCACGAAATTTATTTTTAGTCTCGAAATAGCCAGCGTTTTTAACTGTCCCTCAAAACCCCAGGAAAAGATGCAGAGCGACCAGGAGGCTTTCCTCGATATGATACGGCTTTTTTGCGATTACTACACGATTTAAACCTCGAGCAGCCGTCTCGAAGCAGCAGGCGCTTTTTGATCGCGGTTTTTAGCCTCTGAAAACGCTTGAAAAAGCTCCAGATCAGCGAGGAGGCTTTTCCTCCACAAGATAAGGCTGTTTTGCGATTATTAGTCGGCAAATACCTGGAGCCGCCGTCTCAAAGCATCGGGCGCTTTGTGCTCGCGGTTAACAGCCTCTGAACATGCCTGAAAAAGCTCCAGAACGACAAGGAGGCTTTTCCTCGATAAGATACGTTTTTTTGCGATTACTACACGATTAAAACCTCGAGCAACCGTCTCGAAGCAGCTGGCGCTTTTTTGCTCGCGATCAATTGGCTTTGAATAGAAAAGCTGCAGAGCGATGAAGAGGCTTCTCCTTTGAGATATAAGGATTTTTTTCGATATCAGTCGACTGAATACTGGAGCAGCAGTATCGAAAGAATTGTCGGCTTCTGTAAGACACCACTAAAGGTAATTCTTTGCGCAGAAATAATGAATTTTTCTAGATCGAAAAAAGCTCCAGAGCGACTAACAGCCTGGTACTGCAAATCGCAAGAGCTTTCCTCGATAACTAATCGATAGACATTAAAGCACAGCCTATGAGACGCAGCTAGAGCTATAATGTCGTGCACAAAAATAAATTTTTCTAACTTGAAAAAAGCTCCAGAGTTTTTACAGGCTCGTCCTCCAAAACATAAAAGGTTTTCGATAACTTATCGATTGAGACGCAGCATAGCTCGTCAAGCTCAGCTTTGTATGGGTGTGAATCTATAGAATAATTAGGTAAAATACTCGACAGTCTGTTAAGAGAGAAACGGCTTCACTTATTTTATTACAGCATAAATACATAATCCTCGTCTGTCTCTGTTTTTCACGATTGCGTGTGTCATTTGTTTTTATCTTTTGCAATTTCCCACTTCTATCGAGATATTCACTATCGTTAGTTAATTCTGTCCGTGCACATCGTGATATTCCTACGATATGGCTGAAGGAGGTCCACGACTACGCAATGCTGGTTATACCAACCAAGATTATGCTGATATGCTCATAGTGTACGGTGCGTGCAATCAAGTGGGCCGTGCAGCAGCCGCTGATTATCAGCGACGATTCGGGCAGTGTGCGAAACGGGCAGTGTGCAAGTGTGAAATCCTGATGGAGGTCGTCGAAGGGGTGCGAGAGCCGAGCATGACTAAGCAATTTTGGATTGCTTTGCCGAGGACCCTACGACGAGCTTACGGCAGACCGCCCGATTCGTCGGGACGTCGTACTCTACGTGCCAACGTGTGATGAATGAAGACGGTCAGCACGACTTCAAATACCGTCGCGTCCATGAAATCTGTAAGTACTCAAGGGCTTTCCTATCTTACCTGAAAAGAATACACTAACATGTGTTATTTATTTGATTTATAAGACTACGGTAATAGTAAAGTTCAGTTTATAGTAAAACGTGAAACATAGCATTTTCTTTTCTGTCATAAATGCGTTTATTTTTAGCTGTTATTTTCGTTATAGTAAAAAGTGTAAAGCGATGATTTAATTTTTTATGTGACTTACTGAAAATAACCTCGAAAATAACAGCTAAAAATATACGAGTTTCTCACAAGTATATCGACTCCTAAGAGGAATAACGACGTGTCTCGGAGCCCGCTTCGAGAACGACGTATCCCGCGATCCGCTTCGACGACAATGTATCTCGGAATCCGCTCCGAAAACGACGTATCTTGGGATCCGCTTCAAAAACGACGTATCTTGGAAACCGCTTTAAGAATCACTTTTACTTTTGTGATTCTTGCTAAATAGACGCAATAAAAAATTTTGAAAAAATATGAGTCAAATCTGTATTTTGTTAATAGTTGAAGCTGGAGTGGGGGTAGGGTACGTGTAGCACTTTAGTCCCGGCTCGGTGGGGATAAAGTACATACTTTATGCGCAGTGTGGTGAAAAATTATTTTATTTCAACGCTTTTCTTACAGTGGAAGCTGATCGTCAAAATAGATTGGCACTATGCAACATGATCGTGCGGGAGCATGAAAGGGACCCCGGTTTTCTCGACCGTATTTTATGGACGGATGAGTCAACGTATGTGCGCACAGGAATGACAAACTCGCATAATGAACATTACGGGGCACACGAAAATCCATTTCTAGCCAGAGAAGGTAACTAATAATATTATATTTCAGTGCTAATACAAAAGAGTTGATTCTTGCACGAGCGTGAATTTATCACCCAAGCAAGGCGAGTCAAGACCAATATAAGCATGGAACTTATTTTAGCACGTGTACCGAAAAAAAATGTTCATTAATATGAATACAAAATATTGTTTCTGCACACATAATGTTGAAAAATAATCTATTTCGTATAAACTTAGTATATGTAGTAAAAATTTGTAATTTATTTTTACAGATCACTTTCAGAACAGATTTTCCGTAAATATGTGGACAGGGCTTATTGGAGATCAGCTGATAGGACCATGGGAGCTTCCAGACAGATTGGATGGGCACAATTATCTGCACTTTTTGCAGGAAGATCTGCCTGCTTTTTCAAATGGCGCCTTGACTCCAGAACAGCAGCAAAATATGATTTTTATGCACGATGGAGCTCCAGCTCATTTTGCGATTGTCGTCCGCGACCATTTGGACAACACGTTCCCCCGGAGGTGGATCGGACGTAGAGGGCCGACACCATGGGCAGCACGTTCGCCAGATCTGAACCCATTAGATTATTTCTTTTGGGGGTACTCCAAGGAGGAGGTGTATCATAATGGTGCTCCAGCAAATGTCGAGGAGTTGCGAAACCGAATCGGGGAGCATGTTAATCATGTCACAAATGACCAGATTCGGCGAGCAACTCAAGATATCTTGCGACGTGCTACTGCATGTATTCGCGAGGAAGAGGGCCATTTTGAGCACTGCCGAAGAGGGAGAAGAGCCAGAGATGACGGCGAAAATAATGATAATGAGAATAACCAGGATGAGGATGAGAATAATCATCACGTGGATGATAATAATGAGAATGAAGATGACGAGACTGACGAAGATGCTGATGATGATGATGATGATAATGATCCGGATTATGATCATAATAGAAATTAATATTTGATTTTTATATTATAAGATTATTTTATATTTTATTTCTGCTAAATATATTATCTCTGTTAAGTTAATAATTAGTTTTGATTTCAAACAGTAGGTTACAAAAAGCGCCCGCTGCGTCCAGGAGGAAGAGCCTCCTCGTCGCTCTGGAGCTTTTTCAAGCCTTATCAGAGGCTAGAAAACGCAATCAAAAAGCACCTGCTGCTTCTAGACGGCGGCTGGAGGTATTTTCCGACTAGTAATCGGGAAAAAGCCTTATCTTGTGGAGAAGGAGCCTCCACGTCGCTCTGGGGCTTCCCCAGGCGTTTTCGGGGGCTGAAAACCGCGAGCAAAAAGTACCTGCTGCGTCAAGACGGCATCTCGCGGTATTTTCCGATTAGCTATCGCGAAAAAGCCTTATTTTATGAAGAAGGAGCCTCCTCGTCGCTCTGGAGCATCCCCAGGCGTTTTCGGGGGCTGAAAACCGCGAGCAAAAAGCACCTGCTGCGTCGAGACGGCGGCTCGCGGTATTTTCCGACTAGTAATCGCGAAAAAGTCTTATCTTACGGAGGAAGAGCCTCGTCGTCGCTCTGGAGCTTATTCAAGCGTTTTCAGAGGCTGAAAACCGTGATCAAAAAGCACTCGCTGCTTCTAGACGGCAGCCCAAGGTTTTTTCCGATTAGTAATCGCAGAAAAGCCTTATCTTACGGAGGAAGACCCTCGTCGTCGCTCTGGAGCTTCCCCAGGCGTTTTCAGGGGCTGAAAACCGCGATCAAAAAGCACCCGCTGCTTCGAGATGGCAGCCCGAGGTTTTTTACGATTAGTAATCGAAAAAAATTCAATAATTATAATTTGATACAAAATTCAGCTGCGCCCGAAAAATAATCGGTCGAATATTGCATCAATTTTCAGTACCAATCAAGATTTACTGTCGGTTAACCTAAAACTTTGTAGTAACCGAAAGTGTGACGCACTACGCAATTATTATTTTTTTTTAATTGCTAAAGTTTTGCTCGTTTAATAAAAGTTGTATTGTGAGCCGATCGCCATCAGTCATCCTGACGATATTTGCGTTTGCCGACAGCCGATCGCCACGCGTCGTAGGGACTATTTTATTTACGCTCAGCAACGCGGCGGCCGCCGCACTTACTTCCCCTCACGCGCTTAGCGCCGCCTGGCGCTGTGGTGGGGGGATTTTCTTTTGCTTAATAGAAAAATGAAAACCGATGGAAAATTTTCCGGACAAATTCCATTGTATTCAGTTTTTCACGCTGATTACGGTTTTACAAAAATGTTGTATTGTTTTTGAATCACCCTGTATATTCCTTGATGTCAAAATCAATAGGTTGTAAATTTTGTATGTGTACAAATATGGGTATGTCCATATGCATCAGATCGTTGTGTAATATTTCTGATAGTAATTCCAGGTCATCCTCCGAGAAAGGTGGGTTTTCCAGTGATTTGCTATCTCAACTCATTATTATTCTTTTTTTTCTAAAATGTTAAATTATAATTAATTATTGTAGATATATACTTTTTTTCTCTTTTTCTCCTTTCCTTAATCGTTAGTGTTTTAATTAATTATCTGCTTATTTCTTATTTTACTACATAGTTTACATAGTTTTCTGCGATCTTGTTTTAACTCTTTTTTCTTTAATTAGTTGCTCCTGCCCTTTTCTCTTCTTTGATTGCGAAGTTGTTTCTTCTTTTTTTCTTCTGAATTTTTCTCTGTTTTATCCTCAGCCTCATGATTCGGATTTTGGAAGTCATCTATCAGAGCATCAAGGAGTTCTTCCTGATCTACTATGATTGGTAACCCGGTGGTAAGATCGTTTTCCCCTTTTCCTAAATCCATTAGAGGTATCGAGTCAGCTTCTTCCGTGATTGTCAAAGTTATTGATTCGTGCACTCCTGGCAGTCTTGTTGCTCTTAATACGGGTAATAATTCGGCAATATCTATGAATGTTTTTCTTCTGGGAATACATGGTTTACGGCATTTGAAACACGTAATTATATTACTTGAAAACATCTTAATTTGGTACTGGACTCTCCTAAAATATTCTTGACCATTTTCCTTTTCGTTCATATAACATTCTCTGCAGTGTTTGATTCGTTTGTTGGATGCTGGTTGATACATTTCACTTCTGGTTGCTATTACTTTGGACATCTGGAACAATCGGATTAAAAGAAAGTTTTCTTAGATTATTAAAACTTTGTGACTTTTCTCATGCTTCGTTGAGAAAGAAGGGGTCTATTCCTGAGCTAGCTTCTATTGGTCTTCCATTGTTTTTAGTGCTTCGAATTACTTTTATGTCGACTTTTGCCCTTGCTTTCAATCCTTTTAATATTTCTTGATACATTCTGAGAAGTTCTATAGCGTTAATTGCACATCGTGTAGTTTCTATCAAATTGAATCCACAATTACTACATTTATAAGAGGGTGGGGCTAATTTAATAATAAAGCGAATTATATTCCTCATGTCTCCCGGATTTACTAATTGTTTCGTTCGATGACATTCTGAACAAAGTTTGGGACCAGATTTGTCTTGATAATACTCCAGTATAAAGATCGTGGAATGATCTTCAACTGAATGCATCTGCAATGATAAAATCCATATTACTACTTTTGATTTATACTCTTCTATTATCTGGTTTTAATTCTCTTCCTCTCTATTTTGTAATTTTTGAAATTGTTTACTCGATTTGATTTCTGGTTTTTCTACATTTAATTGTTCGTCCTCCTCTTGTATATTAGGCAATTTTAGTTTCTCTATTCAACTTTCAATTATTCGAGCGTGTTTCGCGGTATCTATTAAATTTTTATCTTAAATTTTTATACTTTATCTATTAAATTTAATTTTATCTATTAAATTTTTATACTCGCAGGGTGAACGTAAGTATCTTTGAATTTCCATTTTTGTTCCTAAAATATATCCGATAACGGCGAAATCTTCCGTACTTAAATTGGTTTCAAATAATTCCTTAAAGCTTTCGCGGGCTTTAATTAATTCGGCCCTGTGCTCGTCGCGAAGTTTTCTTATGCGACGGAAAAATGCCCGAGCACTCTCTCCTTCATGTTGTTTGCTGCATATTATCTCTATTCTTTTTCTTAAAACTTCGTCACACGACATTTTCTTAAATTGTTCTGCGAGCTGCTTGTTCGTCTTCAAAATCGATTGATCTTTCCTCTACGTCGTCATAAATTGGACTATTATTTTGAGGACCCGTGTTCTGGATTTTACTTTTTTGATTAACCTGACGTTCGTACGGCTGAGGTTTCTCTGATTTATACGGTTGAGGTTTTTCTGGTTTATTCGGTTGAGGTTTCTGTGGTTCCTACGACTGTGGTTTCTCTGGTTCCTTTTTTCCAAGGTGTAACAGTAGGTGAGTCACTGAGTCCCACAGCAATCCTAAAAGATGAATAGACCAGCCGTATACACTATAAATAGCATAACCGTGTAATATAGTGTCAATTAACATTTTGATTATTTTAGCGATTAGTATTATCCCGAGGACACCGGGAGAGTTTTTAATTCTGCTATTATATCTGCGATTGATACATTTCCTCCGATTTCCAAATTTACTGACGGGAAGATTAGTGTATTGGGTTTATATAGTGTGTGGGAATTCGATGACAGTTGATAGTCTCCAGCAATAACCTTGCACCCTTGCTTTATTCTTAAAATACCAGTCCCATTTATCATTAAATATTCTTGCCGCTTTTTACAATTAATTTGTAATTCTATGGGTTCGTACAATGAGTATGTCCATCCTTGATTTTTCTCGGTGTTTTCCCAAAAGGGTAAGTTCGTGTCGAAATATCTGACGTCGCATTTGCTATAATTTATTGCATTGGGTTGATATAGTAATATATATTCATTCACAGCTTTTATTTTCGATTTCCGAACGAATGGGCTGTTCCGGTAGACATAACTTCTTATCGAATGTAGTTATGCATTTTTCGTATTGTTCTTGAGTTAAAGCATAAGTTGTTTTCTGTGATATTTCTAATAATGAAGAGCAGGGTTGTACGTATATGGTGGCGACGTTTCCATCAGTTAGCCTTTTTGGTATTGGCAGTGGCTTTACTTTATATATCATATGTGGGACGTCTGAGATTAAAGGAAAGCTCAGACTGATCACCAGACTACCATTAATTTATCCATATTTTATTTTTGAGATGGATCCTAATAAATCTATGTGTTCCAGTGTTACGTCTAGTAGGAATCTGTAGGGATGATTGAGCTGTTCAGTATTTCTCGCGACATCGACTAAATCGTTGTAATTGAGGAATCCGGGATATACTTTGTCGTTGGCAAGGCTTCGTAGGGTCTCTAACGCTCCATTAAATAACTCAATGTATAAATTGAAATAGATATTCATTTTCTCCATTGCCCTTTCCATTACAAAAATACTGTTTATAGGATCTCTAATTTCTTCGAGCGATTTGATTTCTTGTTTTATTATTTCGAATAGATTTTCATTTCCCAAATCTCGTCGTCTTTCTTCAAATCCATCGAGGCTACTACAAATTATGTGCACTTTACTGTCTGGAAGGGGTGAAAAATGAAGTTTATCGACTTTCTTCTCTAGGATGCTTTCGTCGAATTCTGATTCTAATGTATTTACCATGTTTAATTAAATCTAGATAAATACCGAGATCATATTGAATTTTTTGTACTTTTTCTAGCTGTCGGGTTAACCTCTGGATTCCATCTTCCTGTTCGCTACACGTTTTCGTTAGTTCGCGCGAATTCTCCATAGTTTTAAGCAATGCAGCCAATGTGGTCGCATTAAATTGATCTTCATATAGATCGAGATAAATAATGTACCTCCATTCGTCTCGAATAAAGTTCAGCCCTTTTAACTCTTCAAAATATAATCCTGCATTATATTCTATGATTTCGGAGACAGTCGACGGTAGAGCTTCTTGGCCTTGAATGATACTGCTCCAAATCAGTACAAAGAAATAGTGTCCTATGTCCATTGCTCGTTACTGAAAAGGGATAAATCCCTTAGTCGTGTGATTGTGCATACAGTATGTGTGTGTATGGGTGTCTGAATATGTCGATCTATTCCTCCCTTTATTTTAAGATTATCCCTCCATTATTATCATTCATAGTGCTCAGAATTAATAAGCATTAGTTAAGCAGTGGGTGTATAGATTTTTGGTACAGAGAGTCTACTTATCATTAAATTTTTCATAGTAGTGCATTTTAGTATTTTCATTGAAGTTCTCATAATAGTGCGTTTTCAGAAGGACGGGACTGATTAAATAGACAACACGAAACGTACTAATTGGATTCTCAATTAATTTGTGCATTTTATTTTAAAATGTTTTGATCGATCGTGCATTCTTCTCTTAAAAATCGAATGATATCATTGGTTGTTACTTTAGGGACTCTTTCTACTTCATTCTTTAATCTTGTTTTTCGAAATTGAACTTCTTCTAGGGTGACTTGAAAATTAGCTTGTATTTCTACTTTATAAGGGTTTCTTGTCGCCTTCACATGCTCTCAAAATTCATCAAGCCTTCCTCTCACAGCTTGTTCATAAATAATATTGCGTCTGGGCCCAACGAGCAGGCTGTATAATCCTCGTTCTTGATTTTCTTCCCATTGCATTTGTACTAAAATTGCTCTACAATCGTGATACAGGGCGAGTAATAGTTGTGATTTATTCATAAAATTGTGGTCGTTAGCGTTGAGGTTTTTCTTTAAATGGTCCATCAAAGCCATCCTTGGTACTAAGGCTTGTCTTCCGATCGAACCGATCTAGGTATTCAACAATGCTTTCCCTGAAGGTACATATAATGGGAATCCTAGTCCCCACGCAAAAGTTATCATTACTTCATCGTTGTCCCTAGCGGCTAACTCGATGAGAGTGTAATTTTCGTCTCCCGTCTTTTCAATTGTTGCCCCGTGATGTAAAAGTGTTATGGCTGCAAAAATATTGCGAACGCGTATGGCTAATTGTAGACTGCTCTCACTTTCAGTCGATATTGAAGAATCGACTTGCGCTCCATTTTCAAATAAATATTTTACTAGGTGATTATGTCTAGCAATTATAGCAATTTGTAAAGGAGATCGACCATCCTGAGTTGGGAGCTCCATATTATATCCTAACTCCAATAATTGTTGAATAACTTTTGTATTATATCCTTGACGTATGGCCTCGTGTAAATAGTTTAACGGTCCTCCTGCGCCTTTATTTGTATGAAGTATCTTTATACTTTCGATATCTCCTGTTTTCATAGCTACTTGAAAGGCTCTTGCTGGATCAGCAGGTCTATAATCGTTTGCCCATAATACTGATATTAAATGCGTCGCTTTATTTTCCATAGCAATAGTGAAGGGACATAGGTTATTTCTTGGTTTTATTAAGGTATCAATGAGAAGTTGCAACATTTTTCCATCACAGCTTATTAATGTTAGGCTAAAAATGTCTAGCCCTCGTTTTGTGATTATAGATTTGTCAATGTTTCCTTTTAAAATAAACTTCGTAGCTTTTACATTACCTGATTTAATGGCTTGAAATATTAAGGTCTCCTATTCTGCAATTTTATCGTCCCATCGAGTCTCATAATTGGCCGTCAAGTGCAAAAATCCAGTCAGTAATCTTCCAGTTAATCGCTAAAATAACTGAGTCATACGTAGCTAACTTACCTCTATATCAGACTGCCATTACGCAGCGTTTAATTCTAATACTTGAGTTGGCGTTGGTCCTGCCAATAGTCGTATGAATTTATCAACACAATCCTCTTCTATTGGCCTCTCTTTAACGAAATTCTCGAGTCTTTTTAGCGTTGTGTCCTCACAAGCTCCTGTGCATCCCTGTCCGATTTGTACTCAGTGCAGCCGGAGAATCATGCCGTCGGGTTTTTGATAAATTAGATTTCTGTTATATGCGTGTGATTTTCCTATTATCCTCATGATGACTCTTCTAGTTGCTGTGATAATAAGAAAATGTACTTTGAGTGCTTGTTGCATGTATATTTTCTTTTCAATAAAGACATAGATAGTAAGAAATTTGTTCGAGAATGGGTGTCGGGATGGATTCAAAGGTGATGTCATCTAAATATTTTTCTTTCTCTTCCCATTCGTCTCTTCTATCTTTAATTTCTTCTAATGCTAACTCAATAGTTGCACTATAGATAGGGAATAGGGTGGATACGTCCCTTTTTTCTTGTTTTCTAAATTTTACAGATCGACTAATTAACAGAAATTTCTGAATCGGGTTTTCCATCAAGTCTCTGTACGTGATATTGTTTATAAATTTTGTCTGGCTTAAACTCTGCCACTCTGCTGTCGAGTCCACGAATAGCTTGTACATATCGGGATGATAAGTTTTTAAAGCACGAATGTCATCTGGATTTACGAATCTCTTTTCAAGGCTTTCTCTAGCTGTACAGAGGACTAAAAATTGTGAAGTCAGCCCTGGTAAGTGTCGATTATTTATATATCGCATGTATCCGCTCTGATAGAATTCTGCTCCATATCTTAATAACAAGCTCATTTTATCATAACTATTAATTTTGTATGCAATTAAAAGAGCATTTCGTCCATCTCCATCGACAGCATTTACATCGTTGACATTCCTTGATAAGACAAGATTAACTGCCTCAAAGGAGTCTGATTCAACGGCTAGATGCAAAAGATTCGTGCCTTCCCAAGAGCAATGTCGTAACAGCCTTGGTTGATATAGATAGTCTAGACAATATTCTATAAATTCAGTGTCATCTACTAGGATATTTAGATAGATTATCATTGCCATTTCCTTGGGCAGCATAAGTGGAGCTAGGTTGCGAATCAGTTTATGTGTTTCTGCTCGATCTCCGCAGGGAATGGACATCCTTATCTTTCTCAATTTCTGTTGATATGTTGACATTGTATACTGTGAAAAGGGACTTTATTAATCAATCAATAGCTTCGTTCTTTTAAGTTAAATTTCTGGTGTCGAAATAGTGATTTTAATCCTATTCCAAATAATAGGCAATATTTTCTACAATTAAAATAGGTATTTGGTTATAAGTGATATTTTGAAGTCTTTTCTCGCGGCCTATCCAACTTGCTCTTTCTCGTAATAGTTTTACCCAGATTTTCGAAATTTGTAATCCATAAATCGGGAATCTGTTTTGAAGTTTATATGCTTCTTCATGACGGGTCAATAATCTGTATTTTACGCGCTTAAGTAATGTCTCCAATGGTTCTTCAAATAAATCCGCAAAAGATATTCCTTTGATAATGTAAGTGATTTGCATTCGTTGCCATTCTTGCCATGCACCCACGAATTTATCATAATGTTCTGGCTTTTTCCAATAGCCGTATAACGACGTATAATTCACCTTATACTCTAATAAGAGGCTGATCATTTCTTCATTTTTCAGGGTCATAGCGTTGTCTAAGGCCTTAGTTAAGCGTAATGTTGAGGTCCGTGGGTACACTTTCAAACAAAACCTTGCGGTTTCCAAATCTGCGATGCTCAAGAGTCTTTCGATTAAGTCTGTCATGTCGTCGGGCTCCACGGCTGAGACTATCATTTTAATAAAAGTACCGGCTTCTTGACCATTTCCATCAAGGATTTTGTTCTTGATCATATTTAATCTTCTTTTCCAAAATGCTGCCATCTGTGGGATAGAAAGAGTCTAAGTGTCAAGCTGGTTTACTAATTATAACTGATTGCGGAATTCATACTTTATACCTCTCGCGAATTAACTTAAACAATTTTAATCATATAAATTCTAAAGGATCTCTCAATTGTTCATTCATAAACTTAAATAATAAACTATTCGTTCAATGATCAAATCGGGGATGTAGCCGTAAGTTGCTTCTTGCAATTTTTCTTCGTGTTCCTTCCATTTTCGTTTCTTTTCAACAATTAGTTGTAAGGCTCTCATTATTTGTGTGCCGTATATAGGGAATTCGTAATAAAAAGATTCTGTCTGTCGTTTCTTAAATGCAAAGGTCTTAGCAATTTGTATCATTGAATTTGTTGACTTTTCTAATAAATCGCCACAAGTGACTCCGGAGATAAAACTTGTCCTAGATATTTGTTGCCATTCTAAGCATGCTTTCTGATATTCGACATACAATCTTGGATAGTATGTTTATAAAGTAACTTCGCCTTACACATTAGTGATTTGTTTTTCTACCTTATCTCTTGCTAATAGAGGGATAAATATTGTTGGTGTAAACCAGGGAATTTTCTCGGCTGATATATATTGTAATGGTTTTCCCGGAAGAATAGTAAAGCTCCTTTCTTTAACAATGCTTCCATCTTCCTAGAGCCGTCTATTTTGAAGGCCCAACTTAGAGCGGTTTCGCCCAATTGCGATCTTTCGTTAACATCACATTCCTCAGTGCTCAAAATCATTTCGACGGCTTGTGTTGTTCCGAACCTGACAGCAACATGTAGGGCATTCTCTCCGTCCCTAGATGTAACTTTTAGATTAGCTTTATGTTGTATTAATATTCTTAGTACTTCGTCATTTTGATGTACGACGGCGGCTACGACTGAACACCTCTTATTCTGTGATAACGAGTTTACGTTTATCCCCTCCTTAAGTAATAATTTTACATTTTCCGCTGCATAAGTACAAGGCGCTGTAGCTGCTCTTTCGAGTAGCTGCTGTGAATTATCAGGGAGATTTTGCATCCTCTTAGTATAATCTATTAGTAATTTTAAAATCTCGGGACTTCCTCTAGTGGCTTTTCTTAGGGGTGTTTGGTCGAAGTGATCTATTACATTCGGATTAGCATTAGCTTCTAAGAGTAACTTAATGACTTTTAACTTGCCTCAAGTCACGGCATACATTAATGCTGTTATTCCGAAGAAACTTTTTGCATTAATATCTATGCCTGCGGTTATTAGTTGGCACAAATATTCAAAATTTTCGCATTCCATGGCTTTCTCTAGCAATTCATTTTCTTCGTACAGGTGTAGATTTTTACATGCTCCTAATTTTATTAACCGAGTAAAAACATCAAAACGCCGGTATAAAATCGTTGTTAAAATGATTGATGATCCTGATATCTTATGTTGCGCTGCCCAATTTATGGGAGGTTGCAATAATATTACAATAATCTCTTCCTGGCGCCCTTGTACTCCGAGTGCTAATATTTCCTCTAAATCCACTTCCTCAATCCTGGGATAGGACTCTAAACATACTTTGATAATTGATGGCTTATCAAGAAAGCTCGCTTGCTTCATGATAGTAGTTACTTCGAACGGTGTTAAGAATAACGACCACCTAACGATTAATTCCTTCGCTTCGTGTTCATGTCCTTGTGCTAGCTTGGCTTTAATGACTCGGGCCGTTTCCCCCTGATTCGGTGTGATCTTTAACAATAATCTGTTAATCCATTTCCGAAGGTATACAGTCATTGTAGAGCTGTGAGACAATAAGGAATTCAATAATCACTATACGGTTTCTCTTTTATTTTCTGATCGAGATATTATTATGAAATTTAGATATTTCATACTCCNGTTAATCCATTTCCGAAGGTATACAGTCATTGTAGAGCTGTGAGACAATAAGGAATTCAATAATCACTATACGGTTTCTCTTTTATTTTTTGATCGAGATATTATTATGAAATTTAGATATTTCATACTCCTAAGAGTGCCCTTAACTCTCCTAATTTTAATTTCCTGACTATCAAGGTTCAAATGTGTATTCTAAGTTTTTCCAGATTTTGCCTTAGTGATTCATATTCCCAAATAAGACAAGTATGATTTTAATTATTTTTATTCGTCTATCCTCTTTCTACTTCTATTACTTTACGTGCTATAACATTAGCTAGTTTCAAATTCCCGCCTGGCGCACCTCTGCCGCGCATGCGCAGTCCATTGCCCTTATTCTAATTCTACTCATTGCACGATATTGTCGTGATCCCTGGTAAAATATTAATATCGGAAGCGCTCCCCTCTTATGGAATGGCTGCATAATTTGTGAGCCAGATTGGTTCTCGTGAGTTCGGACGAAGGAATCAGAAAGGAAAGAAAATATGGTTTTAGTAAGAAAATGGCATGCTTAATCGAATAGTATCTTTAAAATCCGTTTGCTGATTATTTCAACGAGAAGATGACCAACTGTATGTAGTCAAAATTTTTAATGATTTCGAAAATAACCTACTTTGTTTAACGTTTTTTTTAAATTTTATTTTTGATTTTGTAATTTTCATTCTTTGAATAACGAATCCGCGATCTTCATTTCGTATACTTATTTCTTTTTTTTTTCTTTTGAATTTTTAATTACTTTGCAAATTTTGTAATGTACATATATAATTTTTATTTTTCTCTATGCTTGTTACATTGAATATTCACAAAATAGGGAGTGTAGGGAAAGGCAGGGATATTCATACACAATCAAAAGCATATATTTATACAAGATTCTTTGTTTATTGTAGGTTTCTCTCTTTTTTTCAATTTATTCGATTATGTAATTTACAATACTTTCTCTTATATGATCTGGAAGTCGGTTGTTAGCTAGCCATATTAATTTCCTATGATAAGCTATCTAACTTGTTCTTAATCTTAAAAACTTTCCTAAGGAACGTGAAATCATTTTATTATAATGAGAAATCGCTTCTTGAGCCGATAAGACTCCACGTGTCGACAAGTCCCAGGTGCTTCGGCTCGTCGTAATAGTGATCTCGCTGGTCTCTCAAATAGTTGGGCGTGTGATATGTTTCCAATAATCGGCGTTGTCTGCATTCTTTGACACTCCTGACATGCTTCCTTATAAAGTGCATATTCATGCGAAAAATATTTCTTGAGGTCTCTGATATCTTTTTCATTGACAAATCTTCCTTCCATTGTTTCTTGTGCCAACAAGGGAAGTAAGCGTGTTATCCGTTCATCGTTTCGTAATATATATCGGAATGGCAAGCCCTGTGGGTAAAGTTTTGCCCCATATTCGATCAATATTTGGGTGATTTCAACACTTCCTTCTTTAACGGCAAAGGAAAGTGTAGTGACAGTAGGATCGAATTCGGTTACATTCCGACCGATTTCGTTTACGTCCAGTTGTTCATTGTCTAATAATAGTCTTAAACCGACCGGATTTCCGTAGTCTATAGCGACGTATAATAAATTGTGATTCGTTCTTGTCGGTATTTTGACGCTAGCGCCAGCATCGAGGAGTACTTTTAATGTTTCCGATTTAAAAGTTTTTACGGCCACTTTCATCGCATGAATCCGCAGACATTCTTGCCTTTAAGAGACATTGAGTACTCTTTGTTGGACTGAGGCCACTGACGGCCATTGGTAATAAATGAGGCATCGAAATTATGGATCTACCAGTATTATTTAACTGTTCGACTAATAATTCTAAAATCTCTCCGTTTTTATAACAAGCCGTTTCTAAATCGTATGAGTATACGTCTGCTCCTATATCCGTTAGTAATTGCACTGCTTCAAAATCGTCCGTCTCTACGGCACAACTCAGCTTGAAGCGTTTGGCGTCGAAATCGCAGCTTAACGTCACTGATGTTTGCATCAGCAATAATAGATATTTTCTTCTTTCGGCACTACTTACATCGGTAAAAACAGTATTCACGGTGAATTCATCTACGTCTCTTTTTAAGTAAATACCTAATGCAGCCAACTTCTCTAGTATGTCAGCTCTCTCGTGGAAAACGCAATCAAAAATGGCTGAGGTCCACGAACAATTATCCGTGTAACTCAGGATCAAGTCACTTACTTCTCCCGGAACATCTGAATTTCTTATGATTTGATTCACGGATTCACGTAGATCCACCTGGCTTGTTATAGTATATTTTTCCAAACACCATTTCAGGGTCTCTACGTCCCGCACTATCACTACATCATTAATTATATTTTCGATGTCGTCCGGACCTATTGGTGCGGCGACGATTTCGATCCACTTTCTTGCTTTTAATCCTTGCTCTTTGAATATGCTCTGCTCCTCATTGGATTCGTGCTATTATTCTTCGAAAGTCTAGTTCGGGATGCAAGTCTTCTTCACTGTCAGAGTTATTTATTTATTTATTTAACCAGAAAGAAAATACAAAGATATTTACATCGTCTGCATTCCTGCAAAGATAAACAGCTTATCTGTCCGCAGGCCTGGCGAGAGAAAAAAAAATAACTTAAAAACTAAATAAAACTATTAAACTCGTAGATATATATTTCAGTTATCAACAATTGGATTTAATCAATTCTTTAATTATATTTAGTTGACTTGGTTTGCTTATTTCTAACGCTTTTAAGTTGTTCGGCAAAGCATTAAATGTTGAGATCGCTTTAATATAACAATTCTTATTACTAATTCTTTTTTTATTGATCAGCACAATAATACTTTTATTTCTCGTAACACTAGATGATTTGAGGTATTGGTTTTTGAGATCATTATGTATATCTTTAAGGCCTCGTGTATAAACAGTTGCTCAAGATTGAGCGGAATATTTTGTGTGACAAAATTATTTTTGTTTATAATTTTAAGAATTTTTCTCTGTATTTTTTGTATTAGATCTCTATTGTTTTTATAGGCTCCACCCCAAGCAATTATACCATAACTCATGATACTATGAAAAAAGGCATAATAAATTAACATCAAAGTTTCAGTTGACATTGTTTTCGCAATTTTGTAAAAGATATACACTAGATATTTAGTTTTCTTAATAATATTTAACATATGCATGTCCCATTTAAGATTGTAGTCTATTATTATGCGCAGATATTTGTAGTTCTCAACCCTTGTTAATTTTTTATCTAGTATTTTTATATCTATTTGGTTAGGCACGCTGCCGACATAGCTGCCGAACGTCATACATACAGTCTTATCAACATTTAATGATAACTTATTTACCGCAAGCCATTTGTGAATGCGTGACAGGTAGTTATTCATATTATCTTGTGCTTTTTCCCAGCAATCTCCTGTTGCAATTATAGCAGTGTCGTCAGCATACGACAAAATAGCTTCCATAGGTATCTCTTGGAGTATATCATTTATGTATAGGATAAACAAAAGTGGGCCAAGTATCGTACCTTGTGGTACCCCAGTATTTGTTAAAAGTTCGTCACTCACACATTCAAAAATTTTTACACTTTGGTATCTGTTACTAAGATAACTGGTGAGCAGGGTCAGAGCTTGCCCCCTAATTCCCATGCAGTATAATTTCTCTAGCAAGACACTGTGATCTACTGTATCAAAAGCCTTTGCCAGGTCAAGAAAAGTGACTAGAGTAGGAATACTCTTATCTATATTGTTGTACAGTGTGTTCATTAAATAATTAAGCGCATTTTTTGTACCCTTTTTCTTTACGAAGCCAAATTGGTGTTCAGAGATTATGTTGGATTCATTTACAAAATCATATAGTCTAATGTGTAATATTTTTTAAAATATTTTCGCAACGTTTGATATCAGTGAAATAGGTCTATAGTTGTTGTTATTGATATTACTTTTTTCGCCAGATTTGTAGATTGGGACAATTTCTGCCTTCTTGAGTGCATTAGGCCATATACCTGTTTCAATGCTTAGGTTTATAATATAAGTTAGAGCTTCAGCTATGTAGCTGCTTATTAATTTCAACGTCTTAGAGTTAATCCTGTCAACTCCCCCACTTTTAATTTTTAGTGCATTGATTACCGATACTACCTCACTCGTGTTCGTTGGTTTAATGAATATTGTATTTGGATTCATAGCCGGTAGTTTAAGTTCCGCATTATCCGGTTTTTTAATGCGTCCACTTAACTCTCGACCTATTTCATTGAAAAATCTGTTCATATTATTTGCAATTTCTGTTTTATCCGTTATTTTCCTATCACTAATTTGTATATGATTTGTGGTTTCACAGGATTGCTTGTTGCTGATTTTACTATTAATGACTTCCCAGAGCTTTTTTGGGTTATTGATATTATTTTGTACTTGTTTTTGTTCATATTTGATTTTAGCGTCTTTTATAACTTTGTCTAGTATTTTAGCATATTTTTTGTACTGTAATTTAAGTGGTCCATTGCTTATATCCTGTTGCCATAGATCATACAAAAACTCTTTAGTTTCACATGATTTTATTATTGCACTTGTGATCCAACTCTTTCGTCCACCTTGCTTGCTCTTTCTTTTCTTTGTGGTAGCTATGTCTATGCAATCTTTGATCTCATTTACGAGTACATCGGTCGCCAAGTTAGGATCCTGAATAGACAATATTCGTCTCCAGTTTTTATTTCTAGCAATGCTTATTAATTTTTTATAATTTACAAAGTTTTCCGGTTGTTTTGCTTTTTCCTTGATCTTGTTTAACGCAATAACTATTGGGTAATGATCTGTTATTGAAAGTTTTATTTTGTATGTAGTTGTTTGTAAATTGTTTGTTTTGATATAAATATTGTCGATACAGGAACCCTTAGCGATACCAACTGGCGGCTTGGTAATACCAACAAAGCCAGGGATGTACCCTTTCTCAAAGAAATTACATAGGAATTCCTGACTGTAATTATCATATTCTAGTAAGTCAATATTGAAATCACCTATTACTAGGTGATTTTTAACACTTTTATTCGCAATTAAAAGTTTATTTATTTCTAGAATAAATTCAGATTTTGGAATCCCATGTGACCTATAAACCGCGGACACCTCAAGATTACTTTGGTTACTTAGCTTAATACTCATATTTACAATCTTAATCCTACCCGTTTCAATCACATCTGTGTTTTGGTCTAATATAACATCTACAAAGACTATGACGCCATCATTTTTGTTTATCGAACTATGGTTATAATAACACTTATATTTATAGTCAGATCCTTTTAATTCGTATATTTTATAATTAAACTGTTGAAAAGTTTCCGTGCAGACAACAATAGATGGTTTCGTAGTCAAACTTTCAATTAGTATTTTTACTTTATCAATATTAGCATTCATGCTTCTGACATTTATATGCATGATCGTATCATTTTTACTACTACTGATTTTATTAAAAATATCAACACTACTACATGTTTTTTCATTTTGAAAAGAATCATTTTGGATTATATCTAAGTAATCAAAAGTAGCCATTATAATCTATTTATTCTTATCTTTGACTCTCTTATCTTTGCGAACCGCCGGTGGAGTAGTGCACTGGTCCAGTTGTTGCTTCTGTTTTTGGAGTGCTTGTTGGTTTCTTGTGACAACCCTCACAATCTGAGGTTTGTCTAGTTTCAGTTGCTGTGGAGTATTTTGTTTTTCATTCGGATTAAACTTGCTTGGTTCTTCTAGATCCTTGTTACCCTTGTTATCATCCGCCGGTACCTGCTGTTTTATAGATTTCCTCCTATTGTACATCGAGTCTAGTGATGGTAATGAAGGCCAATTAGGCCCAGCTGCCGGGGGCCTTCCACCACCTTTGTGTGGAAGTAGTGCCCAATCCTATACCTCGATTTTTACCTCACTGTATCCCTATTATTTTTCCACTCTGAGAGACTTCTCCGGTGAGGACCATATTTTCAGACACACACCTTGCTGGTTAAGCCAGCACTCTCTGCCCCCGAGAGCTCCACGCCGGTAAGGCCGGCGCTCCCTGCCTAATGCATCGGGTTGGCTACCTAATTCCTGCCTTTAACTATTTTGTCCCTACCACTGTTTCGCATTCGCCCAGGCTTACGCCTGTGAGGCAGGGAAAACCCGGAATTACTCTGAAGGAAAATTCCGGGGAAAAACCTACCTCGAAACAGCCGGAGTCTTGGGTACTTTTCCCGCTGAAAACAACTCAGAAAAAATCCGAGCTGACCTCACCGGGAATCGAACCCACGGCCCCTTGAGCGAGCGTGTCTCGGCCGGCCAAGGCGTGCGCCTTAGCCAACCGAGCCACGGACGCTCCGACCTTGTACTTGTTAGATTTTAGCTGTATCTTAATATTGCCGTTGCGCAAAATATCCACTACTAAATAGGGGCCTTCATAGTGATCTTTTAACTTGTGAATCTTTCCGCCTTTTAGTAACCAACTGTGATCTCCGACTTTAAAATCTTGTGGATTCGCGCTCTTATCGTAATAATATTTTGCGCGCCACTTGGCTGCTATTAATTTATCTCGCGCTATTCCCTGAATGTTGTTTAACTTTGTTGTTAATTCAATAATATAATCGTTATACGTTGGGAGTCGATCTTCGGTTTCGAGCGGGTCACTCGACGGTGAACGGGCTAGCCTCCCGAAAACTAACTCGTATTGAGTGTGTTGCGTTGCTTCGTGCACCGAGGTATTATATGAAAAAGCAGCCATTTCCAGCCATTGATCCCACTGCTCGTCTTGCGATATAAATTGTTTCAAGTATTCGCTTAATACATGATGACTTCTTTCGAGAGAGCCATTTGACTGTGGATGGAAAGCCGTTGTCTTGAATTGTGTGATTTTAAATCTTTTCGCGACTCTCTTCATTAAGCTGCTAGAAAATTCGTTCCTTGACCGGTTAGAATAGCGATCGGAGCTCCGAAAGTGCAAATGAAGCGCTTGATCAAAGCGTCTGCGACGGATCGCGCAGTTGCATCCTTAAGGGCTATAGCGAGTGAATACTTAGTTAAGCAACATTGTGTCGTTAATATATTATCATGTCCGTCTTCTGTGCGTACGAAGGGCCCCACTATATCTAAAACGACCTTTTCGAAGGGTTGAACGGGTGTATCTGTGATAACCATGCGATTTTTGGTCTTGACTCGAACTAGTTTCTTTAGTTGGCAAGGTAAACACTTACGGATATACATCTGTATGTCTACTTTCATATTCTCCCAATAGAAATTCTGCTTTATGCGTTTGTAAGTTTTATTCACGCCCTTGTGCCCTCCGATAGCCGAACAATGAGATTCTTCTATGATCTTAGTACGCTCGCTCAAACTCGGATAAGTAATAGTACCTTTACAAATTATTATTTTAACTTGCGATCCTCGTAGTGTGCTTCGAATTTTATCTATTACATCGTCCAATCGTACGTTCTCAATGGAGACACTTTTTGCAAGATTAATCGATTTTATTTGCTCCTTTGAAATAAATGCCTTTAATTGTTTTAAACCAGAAACTAAATTTTCCGTAATTTTCGAGATGCTTTCGTGATGTAGTCCCCGCAATATTATAATAAAGTGTCGTTTATTACTTTTCGGCATCACTCTCAATTCCCCCTCAATTAATTGAGAGAGTCGCGGCACTTCTTTACGACTCTCTAAAATCTCTTGCTCTTTGATCGCAGGGCTGATGCATAGTGGATAGGAAATATAAATAATTATCCTTGCGCATAGATAATTGTTCTCTGGTTTCGGCGAGCAATTTGCTATAAGTTTTTGTAGTTTTCCGTGTGTTCGGTCTTTCAACAGTTTCATTTATCGTTAATTCCGGGGAAACACCATCGACATTATTAATTATTGGTCCCCCAATGTTGCTGTTGTTTGGATTGTCAATGTCGTAGTTCATTGGTTCCGTCGTGGCGTGTGTATTTTCAATAGACGTTTCTAATTGGCCCTCGTTTTCGCGATTTTCGGGGCGTTCTTTGGCCGTGTGATTAGCGGTCGTTGGGTCGACCTCCTCGGGCCTCACCTTCCCTCTAAGTCCTTTAGTCCCCGTGTTTACGCTTGAAGCCTTTCTACGGTTCTCTCGATAGTCGGGCCTACTCAATTTTCCCGCACGGGTGCGAGTTATACGAGCCGTCGATTCGTCGGTGATTGCTGCTGATTGCTCTAAAGCCAATTGATTTCTGTTTCCGAGCGAGTCTCCTGCTTCGTTTCCCTCATCCTCGCGAACCAGCATAACTAGCATAAACAGTCAATCCTTGCGGGCAAACATTCCACTCATAAAATCCTGAATTCATGACAGTAAATGCAGTTTTATGACGATCTTCTGGATGTAACGGAATCTGATAATAGCCCGATGCGAGATCTAAAACCGTAAAATACGTCGAGCCGCCGAGTTGATCGAAAATATCTTGAATGTTCGTGAGTGGATAATTATCGGTTATTGCGACTGTCGTCTTTTTTTCGCAGACACCATAGCGGACTATTATAATCAGAATTTGATGGTGAGATAAGCCCGCCATCTAAAAATTCTTTAATTTTCTCCATTATTGGAACTCTATGCGCTCTAGGAGGGAGATATGTTTTGACATTTACAGGACGGTTATCTATAGTTGGAATACGATGTTGAATAATATGCGTAGTAGTAAGCTTTTCCCCGGGTAAATGAAATTGTTCGTGATATGTGTCGACTAGTTGTTCGATAGTTTCTCTTTCCTTCGGTTTTAAGTGATCGAGTCGCAATAAAGCCTTGACTTTCTCACAGCGGGAAATTTTCGTCTCGTCAGGGTTTATGAGCATCACGCAACGGTAATCCCTTTGCTCGTCGCCCCAAGCTGGAGCGCTGGATATCACACAGAGTCCCTGCACTTCACTTTCACAATTTTTATAGTAGTCTTGGCAATCGTTTAATATCTCCTCAGTTTTCTCACATTCGTTTAAGTATTGCTTCATTTCTTGCGAGTCATCTTTTCGAGAAAGCATCAAAGGATCCTGTTTTTCATCTTCTTTCCTTTCAAATGTGGCAATATCTGTTAATGCCTCGTTCATTGCATCGAAATTATATAACTCTATATTTTCATTCACTTTGTTCGTATCATAGACTTTACCTGTTTGAGTCTTTGTAAAAATATCATTGAAATCCTCGTAATTGTTGTCGGACGGACGCATTTTCCCAATTCTCTTTCTTACTTTTACGGATTTTGGAATTGCGCCCTTACTGGTAATATTCTTCTTACGAGTATTTATCTCTGCAACATGACTGTCGTCGCTATCATCCCCCAAGCACGGTAACTCGGAGCCCGAATTACAATATTGCGTTAACTTTTTATCTCGAAAACGTACCTTTCTCTTTCGCGTAGTTACCTTTGAAGGGATTAGAGCTGCGCCTGTGTCTTTCTCGTCAGGTGGGCGTTCCGCTGTACTGTTCTCGGTTACTCGAGGAATGTCGATCGGCTCGGGTCCCTCGCGTGCATTATCTTGCATGTCGATTACGACATTTTCACTCTTACTTGTGTTTCCTCTTAGATCTCCGTTATTCTTTAAAATAGTATGATTTTTATTATTTTCTCCTTGAGTACATAAATATATAGTTTCCATGTCTTCATTTAAAGAATTGTCTTTTATTTTTATATTTTCTCCATTACTGTTACAACTTTTTATTGCTTAATTTTCATCATTATCCTTGGCAGTCCGTGCTTGGCTTCCGTGGCATGGAGGCGTCGGCGCACTAGATTCCAAATATTCATTTTCGTCAGATTTCATCATTTCATAATAATACTTATTTATTCTTGCATTCTTATAATCTTCTGCGATTTTCAACTTCGGCATACTGCCTTCTTGCTGCTTGTTAGAAAAAGAGGTTTAATACCGAGAGGATTAATAATTGATTTATTGGTCTTCTCATTCTAGCGCGAACTATACTATACATACAGTCAAATGTACTATATTCTCAATACTGCTCAAGCATATAGCGTTCAAAATTCGTATCCACATTATTTATTATCTCTTGAATTTTTTTGCTCTTTTCCACAGGGTCAAAATGCTGACATACTTCGTCTTGTAATAATTCTGCTTTAATTCTTAAATTTTCTCTTAGCTTCCTCTTTTGTCTCCTTGATATATTCTCATAAGCATTTGGAGATTTTAACTTTTCTTCATAAGCCAACGCGCGTTCTATATCATGAAACTTATCCATTTCAAGCCTATCATCGATTAGGTAATCGGTCCCAGGTATTAGGTAATTACATGTAATCGGTCCCATGAGTAATTAATGACATCTTCCGGCTCCACTTCTCTTAGATACAATCGTCCCATAAGTCTCTCATATTTTTCCATTATTTCTTGAACAGTATCACTTTCTCGTATATTCTCAAGATTTCTATCCTCCTCATAATCTGCTGCAATATCCTCATCACTGTCGGACGAATAATTATTTAAATTTTTAGACCTTATAACTTTTGTCTCGGTTTTACTCATCAATTTTCCAATCGAATTAATACCATTATCTTTGCTCTGGCATACATACACATTTTCAGCGTCATACTTAGCGCCTTGAATTACCTTTGTATTATTTATTACATCTTTTGCCTCATTCTCACCTTGGGAATCTACAAAAGTGTCATCATTATTTTCTTCGCAGTAATCAAAATTAGTCCCTCTTTCCAATAGGGATTCCTCAATTATACTCTCTCTTCGGCTCACTGGGCTCGATAGAGTTTTAATGCTTTCCAAAGGCACCTCTTGTATGTATGCATAGTTTATTCTCTCGCTCCCCTGCGGCGCGATCGTTCCGTCTTCCTGCACGGGCCCACTCGCATCCGAACAATTCTCCCGACCTGTCTGATTCTCCGGGGTCGACTCGAAAGTGTTATTACCAAGAAAAATGTTTTCTAGAGACTTAGCACGCTCCTTTCGAAAATCTCTAGTGGCTCTTTCAAAGGGCCTCTCCGATACGACCCTCTTATCTGCACCGTTCTTTGAGCCCCACGACTCATCAATGTATTCATCATTTTGAAAGTTTTGCATATCATTAATAAATGGTTATTCTATATTTGCTAATTCGAGGCAATTCCTCTCGTAACAGATTTTTGCACTCGTTTGTTGAAAGAAATCGCTACCCAATATTCCTGCTTCTTTGATTGGAAATTCATCAGAGACTATATGAAAGTAAATATTCAGACCGTCGTAATTGACTCTTATTTTTCCTAAAGTCTTTATTGACATTGAGGTTATTCCTCTTAACAAAATTATTTCTTGTGAATTTATTGGCAAATATATAGGAACAGGTGAAATTTTCAATAAGTTTGGCGAAGACCCGGCGTCTAACATAAAAATAGCAGGACGTGTTAGTTCTTTAATATCAATCTCAACATTGGGCGCGCAATTCTTTTGATTTAAGTTGACTGTTGTCTCGTAGAGGATGCACTCGCTCCCTGGGTCTCTGGGATCGGGCGAGCGTTCGAAGCGGCAACCTCTCCGCCCGCGCGAGAATTGCCGCGACCGTTTCCCGAGGGCAAATTCCCTTCTTGTTGATCTCTCATAAACTTATAACAACTGCGCTTAGAGTGCCCCGGTTTTTGACAGTAATAACAAACGAAATTTGCAGGTAGATTAGAAGTTGTATTATTCGGATTCTGATTATTATTATTATTATTATTATGGTACCTCATGTTACTATTTGAAGTTGCTCCGTTATTTGGATTAAACCGATTATTGTTATTATTATTATTAAAATTATTCGGACGATTTCCGAAACGATCATTGTTCCCATTAAAGTTGTTTTGACGGATATTACTATTATTGTCGCGATTCGGATAATAATTATTCCCTTCACGCGGTCTTTCGAAACGAGCGTTATTCATTGTGTTGAATCCTGCATCTCGAGAGAAGTTATTATAGCGAAAATTTCTTTCGAATCCGTTAGGATTATTACTCCGATTGTACAATTGTTGATTATTATCACGATTATTATTCCCATTAAAAGATGAAAATCGATTATTACCGGGATTCCAATTCGATTGAGGCGGATGGTTATTATTTAACTGTAGGCAAAATTTTAAACAATTCATTGCGTTGTGCCCAATTTCATTACAAAAAATTGCAAGTTACTTCAGGGGTCGCTTCTACAACGTTCACTCTACGCGTTTCTTTTGGTTTTTGGCGTGCATCTTCTCGTCTTAAATTCTCGTCACTTTCACCCGTATACGCGAAGTCCCTTTCGATTTCTAAGGCTTTCTCACGTGCTTTTTCAAGCGTCCTGATGTCGCCCATTCTCGTCTGAATTTTCCACCTAAGTCCTCTAATAAAAAATCGAATACAATCCTTTTCTAATTCTGCATTGAAAGTAGCATCGGTATCCGTCGCTCTTCCTTCACGAATAGCGGCCTTTTTGATTTCTTTCTCAATTTCTCCGAGGCGATTCGAATACACTACAACGCTTTCCGTCGGGCGTTGCTTAATCTTAGCTAATTCACCCGAAACCTCGTGATATGTTTTTGATGATCCAAAATTGTTCTTGAAAAATTTTATTAGTTCATCGATAGTTGTAAATTTGTGTCCTCTCGCGCACGATAGAGCATCTCCGAAAAGTCGCATTCGAATGTTTCGTTAAAGCGCGGAAATTCCTTTTATTTGTGGAGCCATAATTGTATCTTTATCCTCGGTTTCACTTTCGTCTAAACTATCTATGCTTATGTCGTTGGGGTAACTTAAATGCGTTTTAGGATGAACTAATGGTGACGGCTTTATTATATTTCACGTAGGGGAAGCAAATACTTATTCACTCTCTGTAATAGTCTGATTGTTGACCGGGCTAGTTTTAAGCGCGGTTTCTCCCCAAAAAGTCGTGATCCGTCGGCGAATATAATCGTATACGTTCGAAAATTTTTCAGCTCTCCTAAGTTTTGCACTCAACTCGTCGGCGTTCTCGGGACTTTGAAAATAATCGTCTAAAACTTCTTGTTTAATACAAGGACTTAATTGATTTTTTAATTGTGTCACAAATTTAGCCCGTAATTCTTCGGTTTCTTTCGTTACTTCGTCTTCCGACTGTGCAAATGATTGCTTTGATAACGTCTCTAAATGTTCGTATATTTGCACTTCTCGTGTTTCTATCGAATTTACGGGACTGATTTTATTGTGAATTTCTTTTGGTGGCGTTGTTTGATTTTCTGTTGCTTGGGAAATGATTGTATTTTTAATGGTCGAGTTTATTGCGGGACTGGACCAATCGATTATATCTTCGATATTTAGAGATTCAGATAAAGTCAGATTTATGGCGAATTCGTTAGATAAACCTTTTTCGGGTTCTGTTACGTTCGATTCTTGCGTAATCTCACTTAAGGCGGCAGGAAAATGCTCTGGATGCACGGGAATGAGGCTCGAATGCACAGATGTAAAAAGGGACGGGGCTTCAGAGCACACGGACTCAGAAGCGACTACCGTGGAGTTTGCGTGATCTAATTTGCTCGGTTTTAATATGGACGGCCATAGACGGGGTGGTTTCGGAGGAGCTCGTAAAATCGAGACACTCACGCTAGCTTGCTTGTTAGGACTATCGTCTTCGTCGTCAATGACTTTGTTTTCTCTATAAGTACTGAATAATTTTCTGTCTACTCTTTGTACTCCTTCGTCAATCGATTTTCTTGCTCTAGGGCGCGCATAAGGGGCATCTAAATGATATTTGGACAATCTTCTTTCTATTCTTTTATAACTTTGCTTTGCGTCCTTTTCTAGTATTGGATTTACTGGAGTATCTTTCTCTTGTGATTCCTTATATCTTTTTATTATTGCTATATCCGCACTTTCTAAAATACTATCGACAGAGTCAAACGTTAGATTTCCACGGGTCTAAATTATGTTTTCCTCTCCATTTGTCGTGGTTTTATCGTTATCATCGCTACTCGACATACTTGATTCTTAGTGCAATCCTCATTTTTCGACTTTTGTTTTCTTAATTTGTTTGCTCTAAACTCGTTTTCAACAATTGCAATCAGTGCGTCGAACTCTTTCCCTACTTCGATTTGAAATTCGGACAATTCTGCTCTAGGTTTCGATTTTACTTCTACTTTTTCGTTGTTAGTTATTCTTCCGATTTTACTAAATTTTCCCTCTTAACTGTTGTACTAAACAAAGTTCCTTTCCTTCCTCTCCTTCTATTTTTTCGTAAAGCTCCGATCGGGTTATTTTCGATATTCATTAATTTGATTTTGCGTTCGGAAAGCAGGTCACTGCTGAGCGATACTTCTGCTTAAAAGGATTGTTGATAAAACAAGCCGCTGCACGGCGGTCCCTTGTCCTTTTGGAAGGATTATTGTTGAAATTCAAGTCGCTACAGAGCGATTCCTTGTCTTTCGGAAGGATTATTGTTGAAATTCAAGTCGCTGCAGAGCGATTCTTTGTCTTTCGGAAGGATTATTGCTGAACAGGTCGCTAATTAAAGCGATGCTACTGTTTCTCGGGGTTTTGGAAGGATTGGAAGAAGGATTACGCAATAAAAAATCTTTCACTGATTTGACGCGATTTCAACTTTCAATTTTCACGAGTTTTTCCCAAATACTTGTCTAAATTGTCCGAATTTTTTGTGTTTCAAAAAATATTTTCCCGACCGATGCACCAAAAAAGGATAAGTGTATAACCTGTTATGTCCTAAACTGATGAGAGTTGTCAAAGGACAGTAACTCTACGGGTTAGTTACTATCATAAGTACGGACGAGGACAAAGCTCCAACGCATGGAGTCTGAGCGCCGTCGGTACCTGACTACCTTCGCGATCTTAATAGAACAGCCTCCAGTAGCCGCCGGATAATACTTTGAAATCGCGCTAAATTCCCTGACTTGCTATAAACACTCTAATTAACGACCCTTTAACAACACTTCTTATCAATCACTAAGGCGGGACGTTACTCTAGTCGTTATGCCAGAACCACGGACTTAATTGAATTTAATTCTTGTACAACAATATTAATTACATGCCCTGATTTATTGAAAGAGAAAGAGAGAAAGAGAGTGCAAATGGAGGCGCATAGCCTAGTGGTGTATACGTATAAGTCGCTTACCTTGTTCCTTTTCTGCTACCGAGCTGCTCTGCTACCAGCACGTCCTCTCAGTAAGTGTATGGACTCAGCTTCCAAAGCGGAGCGAATGCGAAGGCGATTTGGGTTCGACAAGGATCGGGAATTGTCGGGTTTAAAGTACACTCGCGATATAAATATAATTCGATTTATTCGCTTTTAAACAAATTTCAAATAACGTTCGCTCGCA
Organism: Pteromalus puparum; assembly: GCA_012977825.3. Taxonomy (NCBI): domain Eukaryota; kingdom Metazoa; phylum Arthropoda; class Insecta; order Hymenoptera; family Pteromalidae; genus Pteromalus; species Pteromalus puparum. The sequence goes on along the minus strand of CM053172.1, from coordinate 15,755,498 downwards.
ACTAACTAAAATCTCGCGCTGATTATAATTCATTCAAGAAAAACGACAAATGACAACACGACTTCTGAATCTCGACAATTAACAAGATCTAAGTTGATCGTAGCAAAAAAAATTCTAAGTCTTGATGATGACAAAATCTTCAAGTGTCTATAAGAGCGAAAAATTCTAAGTCCGAAAGTATCGAAATTTAAGTCCCGAATGAACCGAGCTCCTGCAGAGCTTACGCACGCGACAATTTTTTTGATCGAACTGGAGTCCCGCGAATCTGTTGCCGGGTCCTTATATACCTTTTGGACTATGGCGATCTGTTGCTTGCTTGGTTCCTACGGAATGGCTTTTTGGCCAACAGGAGGGCTCGGATGCATTACATCTCCTTATTTAGCATCTTTTAGGACGCAATCGCGACTCCGTGGTCCAATGAGAAAATTCGATGGATAATCATTCCGTGTACGCGCTCTAGGCCTTTTTACTCTTATTCGCTGTCAGAGCCATTGTAAATTATCATTTTATGGCGGGCTACTCTCGAATTTTTCCTGTAAATTTGGAGAGCTGCACCTTACTATCCGCCGCGCGGTGTCGTTTCTAATGCCGGCTTGAATGGTTTTATTTTCCATGCGGCAACTTCTATCCGGCTTCGGAGTTTTATTTTTCTCGTCTGTAATAGCCATCGCACATCCTCTAGGCAGTGTTTCTCATTACGGCGGCATCGGGCTATGATCTAGCCGTGCTCGAGCGTTCCTACAGATTTCAATAACCTCTGCACGTGTTGGTTCTAGGCAACCTTCGACTGGCGGCCCTTCCACTTTTTTCATGTTGCCGAGCTGCGTTCTCCTGCTAAAATGTGCGAATGATGATCTAGTTCACTTTTTCTTCTTCTTGCCTTCCGTTGTTCTGCTATGCGTGATTTCTATTCTTTCGTCGATGCTGCTGAGCACTGCTGGTTTCCTAGCATGTGTGTGTGCATATCGATGTACCTGTTTCGCTTCGCCTTTCGCTCCACAGTCATAATGTGTGCGGCATATCTGTGTGCCTCTTTAGTAGTGGTCCTCTGCTGTAGCGCCGTAGTGTTTGCTTGGCCTTTCACTTTCTACGTCTCTTGCTCTATTGTTTCTATGAATCGACGTTTTTTGGCTTTGATTCTACTTTTATACTTTTTCGTGCTTTTAGTTATTCTGCGCGTTCACGTTTATGTCTTGTTTAATCGTCATTATTATACGTGAGTCTATGATTATTATTAATTATTAGAAATGATTTTACTTATTAACTCTTGAATTAAATTATAGTTTTACTCTTACTTCATATCACGTTGTCGTTTTTCGCTTTTATTTCATTAATCTTTACTGTCGTTATCTATTTAAAATCTTTTCAATTATGAAATAGTAGCGTTCTGACGTCAAGTATAGTATTACTTTGTGCTGTCGGGCGTGTTTCCGACTTATGTGGTTTGATTTCCTAAATCTAATTATACGCTACATTCTAATGGGAAGGGTATTGATTGACTTGTTTTATAACAAATAACTTCACTATTTTTAATATATCAAAAATGCGAAAGAAGTGAGCAATTTACAATTTTCATACAAAATATTCTAATGTATTATGATGTGTGTGTGTGTGTGTATATGTATACCATAATACATTATATACATTATATATATATATATGTATATATATCATATTAATACATTAGAATATTTTGTATGAAAATATTTATTCATAAACGAGACATAAACTATATAATACTGCTACTATATCATAGCCGCTGTGCAGCTTGCGCGCCATTTACGTCTTTCATCTCGATTTTTTCTATGACGCCATTGATTTTACTTAAAAAAAGTTAGAAGCTTTAATTAAAAAAAAAAATTAGCTTGTAGGACGCGAGTGCGACCACGCTCTTCGAATAGAAGCGCTTTTTTAGGGGTGTTCCGCTCGCCTAATCCCCTTTCCTATGAGAAATGTCCAAATTTAGGTATTTTTGTAAAAATACGTGAATTTTTGATATTTTTGGATCTCAGGACAGATAAACGATTATTTTCTTTGTGCTACAACTTTTTTCTCGTGTTTAAATATACAACATGTAAGGAAAAATTGTATTTGAGGTCATACAAAATTTTGCGGCTCTTGAAATCTGTGAAAATTTTTTAAAAATAGCCATTTTTCACGAAAAATCAACTTACTTAATTACGTGAGTAATATAAACGATTGTAAACTCTTCCAAAGCATTAAATATTCCTATTTTTCTTTGAAAATTAATTAAAAATGTCATATTTAAAGTCAGAGAAAATTTTCCAGTCCGGAAAAACAGTGAAAACCCGCATTTTACACGAAAAAATCAGCATTTCGAATAGGTAAAGTAATATAAACGATTCTAGTTACTTCCAAATCACTGAGTATCAATTTTTTTATGTTCAAATATTAAAGGACAAATATATTCCAGTTTAAGGAAAATTTTCCAGCCCTAAAAATGAGCAGATAAGCGTGATTTCCACGAAAAATCAGTAGTTTGAATAGAGTGCGTGATATAATTGATCCTAAATACTTCCAAATCAATGTTTCAGTTTTTTTAAATTTATTTTTGTTCACTCTATTACCGCTGCAGTCTCATGGGCCCAGTCAGCGGAAGCCTTCCACCACCTCTTTGTGGAAGTACAGCCCGATTCTATCCATTTCTTCTATTTAAATTTTCCGCCCTGATTTAACCTCCCTGGAGGATTTTTCCGGTGAGCACATCTTTTAAACTTCCACCGTGTTGGTTAAGCCAATACTCTCTGTCCTTAAAAGGACATCGGGCCCATCTCCCAGTGTAGGCCGACCCGGAGAAGGTCCATCTTTCAGGAGCCAGCTCCCCGCCGGTAAGGCCGGCGTTCCCTGCCTAGCGCATCAGATCGGCCTACCTATTTCATCGACCTCTCTAAGAGTTCCTAACACTGCTTCGCATTCGCCCAGGTTTGCGCCCGTTATGCGAGGAAAACCCGGAATCACGCTAACGGAAAATTCCGGGGAAAACCCCGCCTCGAAGCAGCCGAAGTCCAGGGTACTTTTCCCATTGAAAAACTCAGAAAAAATCAGAGTGTGCATTCACCGGGAATCGAACCCACGACCCCTTAAGCGAGCGCGTATCCGCTATAGTTGGGGCGTGCGCCTTAAGCAACTGAGCCACAGACGCTCAAACATTGTTTCAATTTTTTTAAGGTAAAAAATTAGAGGACAATTATATTCCAGGTCAGGGAAAATTTTCCGGCCCTGAAAATCAGTGGAAACCCGCGCTTAACGCGACAAATCATTATCCTTCGTATTGAATTTTTTTTTGCCAGACCTTACAAATCTTACAAACGATCTTATATAAGATCTGGTTTTAAATCTTGTGCAAGATCATACACAAGGTCTCATCATCGAGTTTTAAACACGAACCGAATTAAGATCGTACATAAGATCTTTAGTTAATCATTAAAAAACACATTTTTTCATATTCTTAATGTGTAAGCAAGCTCCTATATTCGATCTTATGTAAGATCTTGAGTATGATCTTGTACAAGATTGTGTGTAAGAGCTTGTGTAAGATATTACACAAAATCTTGGGTAAATTATTTAAAAAATATTTTTTTCTTAATGTATAGGCAAGCTCCTATACAAGAACTTACGTAAGATCTTGTGTAAGGTCTTGCGTATGATCTTACGTAAGTTCTTGTATAAGATCTTATACAAGATCATACGCAAGATCTTACATAAGATCTATATAGGAGCTTGCATACACCTTAAAAAAATATATTTTTTAATAATTCACTCAAGATGTTATGTAAGATCTTACACAAGACCTTACCCAAGATCTTATACAAAAGCTTACTTATACAAAATAAAAAAAAATGTGTGCGTCTCGGGGCGTCCGGCAGAAGTGATAACTTAAATTAATGTAAATGGAAAGTATTCTGTTTCGAATTTGGTTAACGATGAAAAATCGAATATTATTAAGGTATAATTGTATTTTGAAAATATCCATTTTCACCCTATTCGCATTATTACGCACACTCGGAGTATATTTTCGGCAATGTTGGATTAATTTTGTTCTAATACTGAGGCCCTGCAAGTAGCATTTAACATATAAAGAAATGTGAACCTTTTATATGTTTCATAATAAAATTTAGCATACATATAATAATATGAATCAAAAATTTGAAAAACCTATGCTGTCGGTTATTAATAAAAATATTATGACGCTCGCATGTCTTTTCGACGATCAAAATTATGAGATCATCGTTTTCATCTCAAGATTATTTCTCTAATAATTTTATATGTTTGTAATTGATCTTCAGTTTTAATTAAGGGGGTCCGAAAGTCAATTCAAATCTAGATTTTGCGCCACAAAATAGCAGACGACAAAAGTAACTAATTTGCTTATAACAAACAATAAAAGCGAAATTATGGCATTCGAATAATGTCTCAAAATCATATAATTTGAATGCCATTCGACGAAATATTTATTTATAAGTGTCAAACTTCGTAAAATGGTAGATAATTACATAACGGAGGGCTGTGATGTCCTAGTTTCCCTGCTAAAAATAGTCTATTAAAATCCATAAGATTCTCTATCGAATTGAATGGTAAGTCTTAATCGCCTTATTCGCATTAAAACTCAATTAAATTCCATTAAATTAATTAAAGTCTATTAAATTCTATAGAAAAATCTATCGATTTTAATTGCTGTTTTTTTATCTATCCATTTTAATTGTAATTTTCCTCATTGACTCTGAATGATTGAATGGAATTTAATTGAGTTTTATTGGGAAAAACGCGATTAAGGCTTGCCATTCAATTTTATCGACTTTTATCGATTTCAATGGAATTGTTTTAGCAGGGTGCTTGCCATTAAGAGTCGTCTGACTGCCGGCCTAGGCCCGCGCACGTTGGCCATTAATCGACTAAGCTCCGCCACCCTAATCGCCGCCTTTTCGCATACGCTGTCTAAATGTGCCCCGTAGTTCAGCTTCGTATCTAGGGTTACCCCCAGGTACTTGGCTGTCGGCTTCGTCGTTATTGTTACGTCTCCGACGCGCATCGGTATGATGGTCGAGACACGCTTCCTAGTCAAGAGAACTATCTCCGTCTTTTCGAGTGCTAGCTGTAGTCCGTGGTCGGTCATCCATTTTAGCACCCGGGCCATTACCGCGTTCAATTTGCCCTGCGCGATCTCCACATTTCTAGCTATTATAACCGCCGCTACGTCGTCCGTACCCGACGAGTTTAACATCCTCCGGTACTTCTATTCTGAGTAACCCATCTTACAGAATGCCCCAGAAGTCCGGTCCCAAGATTGAACCCTGCGCCACCCCTGCAGGATCGTTACAAGTGAGGTTATTGAAACTGATGTACTTAACGGTTTGCTATCGGCAATTGTATAGATTCAGGTTAGTCTTAAGTTTATACGTTCACTGTAATATTTTTAGCCTTTACTAATTTGTACATATTGTTAATATTACAGTTGTTTTTACTACATCATACAGTGTTGATTTCTAACCTAAAACTCCACTCCATTGAATTTCCTTGAGCAGTGGCTTACATTCTCTCTTGCTTAATCACAAAGGTACGTAAACGACACCGATGAAATGACGTTTATCTAATCAACAAGAACTACATTCAAAAACAACAAAGCAAATTTTCATTCGAAATATTTTCTCGAATTACTTCAATTGTACAAAATCATTGTGGTGATGTATGTAAATGATAATACTTAAATCAATATTTTTATAATTAGATTTTTAAACCATGATTATAAAATATAAGTTTTCTAAACCACGATTATATTAACGTAAATCTCACATATACTTCCTGAATTAGAATTTATATATACGAGAATACACGCGTCCTATATCGCTCGCTTCTCAATAGGCACAGAAATTGAATATTCAATCGCTATACGTCGAAAAATATTTTTACACACAGATTACACAGTACCTATAAATAAAAAATCCACCCCTGCCGTTATGGGCCTGCTCTTGCGTCCCTCCGCGGTTTCGTATTCAAAATGTCGACCCATCTAGCCGAATTGAACGCGTTTTTCACGTCTAGTGTCACGAGCAAGACCAATGGCCTGGCCGCATGACACGCTTCATCCGTTTTCTTGACCGTGTCCGTTACTTCTCTGATCACGCCGAATGTTGAACGTCCCTTTCTGAAGCAGTATTGCTTGTCTGAAAGGTCTCCCGCCTCCCCTACGGCGCTTAATATTCGCGGTTTTATTAGCGATTCGCCTGTCTTTCCCATAGTGTCGAGCAGGCTCAACGGCCTATACGATGGCTTCGCGCCCGCCTGACCTTTAGCTTTTTCAATTAAGACTAGCCTCTCGTCTTGCCGTCAGCAGAAGCTAAAGATGGTTCAGGTCACTTCGGCGCGCAACCTCGGATCGCCTCCCCATCCAGGATCTCCCTTTGGCAGCTCACTGGTCGCACCGCACGGCAAACACGGCGGCCTGTTTGGTCCACGAAGCATATTTTATTTCTGCTTTACCCTCCAAGGTTACCTCGGCGAGCACTCCCCTATCCGCCACCCAGGGGACGCGCCGCATACGGGGTTACAGGCTCCCCGCGCGGGCACATTGTTGAATTACTCCCTACTTAATCATAGCGATAACCACTATGTTTCCCTAAAAAGCAAAATAAAGAGTAATAACTTTATTCTTGCTAATTCACATTATTCCCGATCATTTCCATTATTTTTCCAAATTGTATAAAATAACACAATTAAAGATTTATGTATGAAATAAAATGTTACAATATATTATTTTCACAGTTATCCAAACGCAAGTAGCAGGCCAGTCTTCAGGCATCGACATGGACCCGAACAAGAACTATGTTCCGATCGGAAGACACCGGAAAACAGATAACACGGTAAAAATACGTTTGGTTAACATTATATTTAGTGGAAAGTAGGGATGATAGAGTTTTGATGAATATTAAACGTGATTGTTGTGCAGAAGCGGGATTCCAATGAACGTATATGAATTTCTAACCTCAAAATTAAATCTTTTATGGTTTTAGTAATTCAAATGTTTTAATTATACCCTCAAACTAAAAAAGATAGTAAAAATTTAGAACGCGTCTAATAGTTGCTATAGTAATATCACATTTCTTACAGTTCTTTTTAATTTTTAGTATCACATGGGTCGAAATACGTGGTTAATGAAATCTGTATACGATGAAATTATGAAATCCAACAATAAGCCGGGCCAATGTGCAGGCCTAATTATAAAGGCAATCTTTGGAGAAAGAGTTCTCTTGCAGAGCACGCGCACTGGCCGAGAAAGTAACCGAACACTCGGTCTTAAAAAAAAAAATAATGAATCAGATATGGGTGATTCTGCCGTAACTGGCTCAAAACGGGCACACAAATGTTCTATACTAAAATCGACTATGTTTAACTTTCCGGACGGTTATTCTAACTGGAATTACATACAAAACAAGTCCCTAAAGCTAAACCACAACATATTACTTTTATAAAAAGTTATATGAAGAATCCATATTTGATTAGGTTACGGAACTGACATTTTTGTAATTCGCGCTAATAAAACTCCAGTAAATTTTAATTTAACTTGGTAAAAAAAAATTAAATCGTCTAAGATATATATATCTATCTATCTATCTATCTATATGTATATGTATATTCACTCAATATTTGACAGCCTGTTCGTTTATTCACGAAGATCGCAATATCGTTAAATGACGAATTATTTAAAAAAAATTAGACTCTTATTAGACGTTTCCTTGTAACTGGAGCCATTTAAATACTAAAAAAGCAATGATTAGGACATTATTAATGTATTAATGATACTTACTGTATTATGTGTTACGGAACTGACGGTTACGGAATTGACATTTAGGCGTTTATCAGCTCGCATAGCCTAGCGTAATTATTATAAACAATTCTTTGCACATATATTCGAAAATACTTACTATTTACTCGAGAAAAACGCCCTATATGTTTAAATACATTGTTGCTAAGTAGTAGTTTACTAGCGTTACGGAACTGACAGGTTGTGCTTTTTTTCGAAATTTCTGATGAAAAATCAGCTCTCACTTCCACAATTTTGAATTTTGGAACCATGCTACGGTTGGATTTCATAAATAGTAGTATATAGTTTGAAATTCTACCGATAGGCGGTGCTATATGACACACTAGAACGCTTTTAATATAAGGTAATGTAGAGGGTACTTTTTTAATGCAAAAACGGGTCAAAGAGTAAGCGCCCAGCTTTAATATTAAATAATTAATTTTAATCCCAAAACCATGAAAAATATATTGTAATAGGTCTATAGTTCATACTATATATGATGGAATATTTTTTACATGTCGCACTTTTATCTGCATCGGCCTTTTAAATTGAAATCCGTGTTGGAGACAGGTTACGGAACTGACATTTGAAGCCTATTATATTGCGTAGTTTTAAATATAAGCCTGCATACTCGGTTTTAACTATTGGTAAATATAGTTAGTTATGCCAGGCATACATAAAACCGCTTGTGCGATTTTTTTTCAAATGTGTAAACGCCTGGGAAGCAAGCGCGCAGAATGAGCCAGTTACGGCAGAATCACCCATATGGATGAGGAAGATATCGAAGAAACTAAAAAAAACGAGCAAAAAGACACAACAGTAGAAAAACTTGACGACACAAAACTAGCAATGTGTTTAGGTAAACATAAAAAAATCGTTATTAATTATAAGCATATTTAATTAGGCTATGTTGAAGAAAATCTGTTTAGTGCCAATCTATTTCAAATCTCCCTGTTAAAAAAAGGTGATAGAAGTCGATAAAATATCTTATCGACTTGAATAATGAATCTCATTATTCAAGTCGATATATAATATAAAAATAAAATAGCGTTAGAACCGTTAGAGTACATTATAAACTTATGTGAATCTAAAAGTAATTAAATTGTGATTTATAAATTGAATAATACGCAATCTTAAACTAAAAGTTATAAATAGCGTTAGAGCCGCGTTAGAGTACATTATAAACTTAAGTGAATCCATTAGTGATTAAATTGTGATTTATAAATTGAATAATACTGTCTATGTAAGATGTTATAAAAAATCCTTAATATTAGGAAAAAAACTTACTAAGCCTAGCGATCATCCCCCTTTGCACAGTAAAAAAGAATTTAGCATAAACACTCCGATAATTGAGAAAAAATCCTTAAAGTAATGGAGATAAATTGTTATTAAATAAATTCAATAATGTTGTTACCAAGGTGTTGGAGATAGACATCTCTAGTTTCTATCTCCTGCTTCAACTTCTCCTCGTCGGCAACGTTTTCCATGAGGAAGGCGTTCACTTTGGTGGGAAGGAAAACGTCGAAACATGCATCCAACTCCAGCACCGTCTTCGCGCCAAATTTTGTCTGAACTTTCTTACATTTGGATATTTTATACTTCTTGTTGATCTCCAAATCCTTAATTTTTTTTCGTAGGCAGGAATGGTGGAGCTTTTGCCACAGCGTTTAGTGACTCCATTCTGAAAAAATAATGAAACAATATATATATGCTTATTATATTTTTTATGTATTATTTATAAGAGCATATTATACTCACATAATAAATTATTCTTCCAATGTTGACGTTGTTGTATCAGAATCAGATGAGGAATAATATTCCTCAAAGAAATGCAGTGGGAAGATAAAATCTCGCCGTACAACGCGGAGCCACTTGTTTATTGCGCAAACGTTTTGAACTGCGCAATTCTGCTGCCAGTCAGGAAGGTGATGCGTACACACCAGCGGAGGTCGAAATCCTGGTGTCTTTAAGGATGGACAGCCGAGATCTTCTATGTTACGGACGTCCGGGAAATATGACTGCAGCCACTCGATTTTATGCGCACCTTTTACCCAAACAATCACGTTTCTTGTCGGTGATAAGTCGAGAAGGCTGGAGCAAACTTCAGCTACCTTCTCATATGGAAGGTCACCATCGTTCCACTTTAACCCGTGGAAAGAATACTTAAGCCATAGATTGGCACACTGGATATTGCTCGGCAAATCGTACCAAGAGTGCGGTGGTTGAAACGTTGCTAGTTGAGCTACTGCTGCTGGCTCGTTGGGATCAATGTAGGCCAACTCCTTGATTATAAATTGGCCGTTTTGTCCCTTGAATCCCTGGATATCAACAATCAAATCCATTTTATCTATGAAAATATTACTGATTATTAAGAATAAATTTATATATGAAATAATAAAATATTTAAAATATACTTACAAATGCTACAGCAAGCTTTCTCAACTAATGTAGAGCACCGTACACTGCTTGCGTACACTCGAAAATGTGTATACAAATACGGAGCAGAGGGCTGCTTAAATATACTCGAAATTTGTACCCCTTCCACTAAAAAAGCTTCTCAAGCTCGATTCATTCACGCTTGCGACGTCTCTTTTCATGTTTCTTTAGACGATATCAGCTACCCTCTCTCTCATACCTTTAAATGCGTTTCCCATAGTCCCCACTCGGGCGTCTGCAGGCGGTATTTTCGTTCAAAGCGCACCACGCGCGCGGTGCAGCAGATCCTTCGATTTTTCGACTACCCTCACTCTCCTACTTTTAAACGCATCTCCCATAGTCCCCACTCTGGTGTGTTGCACCGATTCTCTACAGCCCGCGCGGTGCAGAGCAGCTAGATCTTCGGATTTTTCGACTACCCTCTCCCCCGTACGTTTAAATGCGTTTCCCATAGTCCCCACTCAGACCCCTGCAGGCTTGTTTTCCGTGCACTGACTCTCTACAGCGAGCGAGAGCCGCAACCGCTATAGATTGACGCTACACGAATCCTCTGCAGGGTGCCTGCAACCGATACAGCTTAATGCTACACTCCTCTACAGGGCACATCTTTGCTGTGTTTTTTTCGAACGAGATCAGCTACCCTCTCCCTGATACTTTTAAATATGTTTACCATAGTCCCCACTCAAACGTCTGGAGACGAATTTTCATCCGAAGCGCACCGATTTTCAACTCTTTTTCACGCTTTTTTCGCTACCCTCTCTCCCATACTTTTAAATGCATTTTCCATAGTCCCCACTCAGGCGTCTGGAAGCGTATTTTCGGTGCACTGATTTCCTACAGCGTGCGGTGCAGAGATTCTTTGCAGGACCAAATATTCGTCATGCTTTTACATTATGAAAATTACCCCCACTTTTTCAGCTATTATGCTATTTAAACCAAATAGCAGACGATATGCATTTCAGTTGTCTAAAGTTGTCTTGCTGCACGGATTATTATCATTAATTTTGAACAAGCTAATGAGTTCTATATATATGTATACTAAAGTGGTGGATTGAGTGAGGGAAGGCTGGGTGAATAATCAAACACAAACACAATTTATTTCGCGGGAAAAATAAGACGACTTGCCTCGGCGTAAAAACTCTCACGGAGAAGAGAGAAAAACCGGGACAAGCGAATGATTTTATTCTGAACAAACAAGAGAAATTGTACAAAATGAAAGTGACTCTACGATAGGCAAAATAGAGAGATAAAGAGAGACGCAATTACAATTAACGCACGCCGCGAGGTACCTTTGAACGCTGGAGAGCTCTCCTACCTTTTCGCAGAACGCAACGTGGACGGCGCGACGTAAAGCCCTGACCGCACGTGGGTGGGATGCACCTTCCTCGGTCGCAGGACGCCTCGTCGTCTCGAGGGAACCTATCCTGGACCACGGGCAGACCTTTGCAGCCCTGCCGCGTAGGAGCGATCGCCGGGTGGAGATCGACACGTCGAGGAAGCTCGCACGTGGCCGAAATCCCAACACTCGAAGCGCACACACAAGACAAAGCACACCGGTCGCAAACCACACACACTACGCGACGCACCGAGATACAAAAGGTAGAGAGTTGTTCGCCCTGAAAAGGACGTTACGGACAACTCTATTCGCACGCTGATTTACAAGAGAGAGGATATCGCAAGACGCAATAAAAGGTAAAGCGCGACTGGTCACTCGAGAGGAGCTGTCAGAACTGACTCACACGTGCACGCGAAACCTAATCCCGCGCGAAAAAGGAGGGGCCCCTGGCGGCGCGTGCATGCGCTCGCTCGCTCTCGGCGCCGCGATCGGCGCGCTACGGCGCGAAATTCAAATCTCGCTAAGAGACCTAACATAACCCGAACAAATTTATTAGTTTGATTGGAAGAAGCATCTTATAATATAAAGCTGGGACTTTACTGGTATAAATAACATTAATTTTACTTTAAATTTAAAAAAATTTAAGAAAAAATATATGTAGAAACGACAGTGCGTTTATGAATTCTACCCTGCAGTCTCACATTTCTTGAGTTTTCCCAGCCCTCGAGCCGATACTTCTAGTTTATGCGACAATTATTGCATCCACATGCAGCGTCGCGTCTGAGAAACCTACCCTCTACTCTCACATTTCTCGAGTCACTCACACATCCCTCGAACTGATAAGAATACTTTATTTGACAATTATTGCTTCCAAGTGTGCAGAAGGAAGCTCTTCGGACACACTTGCTGACATGTGCTACCATTCGAACTGATGCTCTCGTAGCAGTCACATCGTGTGTTAATACCAGTGTTTGCATAAGCTAAAAAATACTTCAATTTTAAGACACTGTTTATTAAAGTGTGTGCGGATAAAAGTGCAAGAAACAAAAACGAGTACGAGTAAAACGTGTGCTGAAAATTACAAGATCATCGACATGGAGAATAAAGTAAGTCCAATTTTTGATTATATATTTCTCTCTCTCTCTCTCTCTCTCTCTCTCTCTCTCTCTCTCTCTCTCCTACTATATCAGCTTGATCTGCTCTTTTCTATACATCTTTGATACATTAACTAATTTCAGAAATATTTAATTTTTAACTGCAGGATAACATAAACTATACATTAGGATTGGATTTCCTCCTGAACGATGTGATGCTAAATAGTGAAATTCGAATTATAGACATGGTAAGTTTCTCATAATTTTTAGTATATTATAATACTAATGACACCTCTCTCTCTCTCTCTCTCTCTCTCTCTCTCTCTCTCTCCCGCTCTCGCTCTCGCTCTCTATCGCTCTCGCTCGCTCTCGCTCTCTCTCTCGCTCTCTCTCGCTCTCTCCCACCCCACGAAAGAAACGTCACCCGTGGTTCACCACGGCTCTTCGTGACCTAGTGAAAGAGCGGGACAGACTCTTTCGACGTTTTTACAGATCGCGTCTCCCCTCAGACCTACTAATCTATAGATTAGTTAGGGATGACGCTCATCGGCAGGTCGAGGATGCCAGGCTGAATTATTACTATTCACGCTTGGCGTCTCTGACTGACGCCGGTGAGATCTGGAGAGAGCTACAGAGACTTGGAATCACCACCTCCAGGGAATCACCTCCCTCTCGTTTCTCTACTGAAGACCTCAACAGGCACTTTAGCGGAATTTCCACCGATCCGCTGGCCCCTGACGTTGCGGACTATCTGCTAGGGCTCGAGAGTCTGAACACCCCCGCACACTTTAACTTCAGGGAGATAACGGAATCGGACGTTTTAGCTGCGATAATGCACTTTGACTCCCAGGCAAGAGGCAGCGATGGCATTCCACAGGGCATAATTCAGAAGGCATTGCCAGTACTCGCTCCCTTTCTCTGTAGAATTTTCAACCTGTCCCTGAGCGAGTCATGCTTCCCCTCTGTCTGGAAAAAGTCTCTAGTGCATGCGCTAAACAAAGTCAGTTCCCCAACATCTCTTACTGACTATCGTCCGATCTCCCTTTTATGTTTTCTGTCAAAGGCACTGGAATGGCTGGTACACAAACAAATATCTGAATATCTGGAATCGAGGCTCTGCCTTGATGATCTACAAACCGGTTTTCGCTCCGGACACAGTACTCAGTCAGGCCTGATAAAGTTGACCGACGATATCAGGCTAGGGATAAACAAAAAGATGGTTACACTTCTCCTCCTCTTCGATTTCAGTAAGGCGTTTGATACTGTGTGTCACGTCAAACTTCTCTCTAAACTAACCTCCTTCGGTTTCTCGAAACAGGTCATCCGCTGGCTTGCTTCATACCTTACGGGCAGAGAGCAGGCTGTCATTGGTGATAAGGGCGAGCTCTCCACCTTTCGCCCTCTCAACACGGGAGTCCCACAGGGGTCCGTCCTGGGCCCCCTGCTATTCTCGTTATACATCAATGACATCGGCTTCTGCCTTGACTCAGACACCTATCACCTCATTTATGCGGATGACCTCCAGATCTACTGTCAATGCCCCCTCGAGGAGCTGGACTCCTGTTCCGTTAGGATGACAGCTAATGCCGAGAGGATTTCAGGCTGGGCAGCACAAAATTTCCTGAAGTTAAACGCCAGCAAAACTCAGGCGATCGTCCTGGGCTCCCCATACTACATAAACGCTTTACCAACTGTAGCTAACACCTACATAAACATAGGAGGAGTCCGGGTCGAGTATCAATCATCCGTGCGCAGTCTCGGGTTATTGCTAGATTCGAAGCTAACCTGGAAAGAGCATGTCAAGCAAATATGTAAACGTGCTCACTCTTTAATGTATCGTCTAAACTTCTTTCGAAAAAGCACTAACCTTAGACTGCGCAAACATCTTGTGCAGGCTCTCCTGTTTCCCATCATTGACTATTGCTCACTGGTATACTGCGACTTGACTAAAGAACTAGACCTCAAACTACAGAGACTGGTAAATACAGGAATTCGTTACATCTATGGTGTAAGAAGGGATGAGCACATCACTCCTTACAGGCGTGAGCTCGGCTGGCTCACCACCGCCGGACGTAGGAAGTACTTCATGGCTTGTTTTCTAAGAAAACTATTTAATACTGCTGTACCATCCTACATCTTAGCCTATTTTAACTTCCACGTCGCCCTCCGCCCAGTGAGGGGTGAAGTGAGTCCTCTAGACATCCCCCCCTTCGCCACAGAGACGCTGAGGAAATCATTCCACATCAGCGCCTCATATCTCTGGAATTCCCTACCATCTCACTTACGTAACAATAGCTCAATTTCTTGTTTCAAGGCGCAGGCTAGACAATACTTTTTCGCTCAAGAAGAACCGAATGGAAACAACTGAGCTCGCAACATTCTCTCACACACTTTCACAAACAATAGTAACTATCACACAAACACCTCATGCATAACTTTTCGCTATCTCATCTCACCACCATTATTTAACATACTTCATATCATCTATCGCTCAAACCTATAATTAATCTGTAAATATTTTCTATAATATTATTTGTACAACATAATGTACAGCAATAAACACATAAAATCTAAATCTAAATCTAAATCTCTCTCTCCCTCTCGCTCTCTCTCTCTCTCTCTCTCTCTCTCTCTCTCGCTCTCTCTCGCTCTCACTCCCTCCGCTAGTGATACTGCTGTCATCTTTCTCTGTCTCTACGCGCGCTGGGACACTACAACCATATCTCTCTCTCTCTCTCTCTCTCTTTCACACACACACACACACGCACACATCTATATTTATAACAAACTTATTTATTTTTATTTTATAGGAACAGCAACTGCAAGCCGATTTTTCAATGACGGATCAGGAGCAACAACAACAGCAGGAGCCGCAGCAACAACAACAACAACAACAACAGGAGCAACAACAACAACAACAACAGCAGGAGCAGGAAAATCTACACTTAGATATTGCTACGCTAGATGAATTACTTGCATCTGATTGTATAAATATTAATAAGGAGGAACTATCTGCAATTTACCAAGATTTAGCTTTATCAATGGAGGATGAGTATGAAGTAAATGAATTGGAAGAACAACAACGACAACAACAACAACAACAACAACATCAACAGCAGCAGCAGCAGCAACTGCAGCAGCAGCAACAACAACAACAACAACAACAACAGCAGCAGCTACAGCAACTAGAGCAAAACCAACACGGACAAGAGTCAAAGCATGTTGAGACGATAGACTTAACTGAGTCGCAAGAGCAAGTTATACCATCTGTCAGCATCATCCAAACAAGTGATGTTTTAAAACTTACTGAAGCTATATTAACACCAATTCCTATATTGCAGCAAAATGTTGAATTAGTTAAACAGTATCATCACGATACTGTAAGAGAATTAAAAAAACTAACTCATCAATTGGAAAACATGACAAAGATCTTGTCAACAGTAGTGCAACCTCAGGTGCAACCTCAACAGCAAATGAAAAGAAAAAAGACAGCAAATGTTGGAGAAAAAGAACTAGATTCTAAAAAAAAGAAGACTGTAAAAAAACAAAAGAAGGAGCCAGAAAATATTTCAAGACAAGTTTTAAAAGAGTTGCATAAATTAAGTTCTAATGTAATTAATAATGAAAATATTTCTAAAATGAAAAAGAATGTTAAAAAGTAAATTTTAATAAAATATTTGTAATTTAAAAAAATGTTTTCTCTATTTTACTATCACCACTACTCAGATAATCCTCTCTCCCACCACCCTCTGTACCCCTCTTTCATACATAGCCTTCTGTAGGATACAGTCCTCGTACTCACTCTAGACACACACACACACACANCACACACATACACACACACACACACACACACTCACACACACACATATTAGTAAGTTCATGCAGTCGCATCCGATGGTAACCAGTAGACTCCTGTTTTACCATTCGAACCACTCTGCTCTCTCTCTCTCTCTCTCTCTCGCTCTCTCACACACTCACGCACACATTCACACACACATCAACACTGCTCTTGTACAGTAGAATCTTACGCTACCAATCATTTACGAGTAGGTTCCTGTTTTACCAACTTGTTCTCTTACATTTACATTATAGCTCTCTAATATTAAATGTTTTATTATTTTTTTTTTTAAATATGTATCAAACATTTATTGCTATATATTAAAGTATTATTATTTATATTTGTTACAAATAGATATCAACTTCTGAAAATGGCGTATATTATGGATGAATGCTTACAGCAAGTTAAGCTCTTAGAAGAGGTTGAAAAATTATTATTTTCTACTACTGCTGCAGTCGATTTATCCACCATAACACGGTGGAAAAACCACTTTATTCTATCAATAAAGACTTTTCGAAAGGTTTTAAGGAATAACAAACTTTCAGTTGCACAAAAACAAAGTATTTTATGTACTTTAGCAAAAGTAGAATGTATGAAGGCAAGACTTGAAGTTATGGTTAAAGGAAAAAGTGGAGGTGGAGTACAGGTAATAAAGAAGACTATCACTGATCGTGTGCGTTGGATTGACATGGACAACGCTTTTGAAAATCACATGAGGACTGCTGTTATAGCAAATTTAACGCATATTGATGTACTTAAATTTCTACAAGATGCATCAATATTATTTTCACGAGGAATAAAAAATACGATTGCTAAACACAAAGCCTTAAAAGTGAACACTGTTTTGTCATGTAAATTTAAAAAAATATCTGTAAAGCATAATGAAGGTGCTGAAGAAGAATAGTGCATTGAGATGAAATATTTTAACACAAAAAATCATCAAATTTTATCTGCATCATCGTTAAACGAATGGTTCAAATCTAATGTTATTGAACCTCTACTCACAGATATTGAGGAATTTCAGGAACGTGACTCTGGCTGGACTCTGCATTCGATTGAAAATTTACAGATAAATATAAACAAATTCAATCCAATGCGTACTGGCAGCTCTTACATACCCTTACCAACATTTATAGAGAAAAGAAAAGCATGCAACATGCAATGTTCAAAATTATGATAACAAATGCTTCATATGGGCAATTTTATCAGCATTACATCCTGTTGACCGTAAAAATCATCCTAATAGAGTGAGTAATTACATTAAATATGAAAACACCTTGAATATGAAAGGTATTGAATTTCCTGTGTCATTGAAAAAAATACCAAATTTTGAGAATCAAAATACTACAATCTCTATAAATGTGTTTGGCTTCGACAATAAAAATATTGTACCTCTCTATTTAACATCATGTAAAAAGAGTAATCATATAAATCTTCTTTTACTCACGAATGATAATTTAGATGATGATGATGATGAGTTTGCAACAAAATCACATTATGTATACATAAAACAGCTATCGCGTTTCATTAGTAATGATTTTAAAAAAAATGGAAGAAAACTATTTGTATGTGATAGATGTTTAAATTATTTTTTCAAAGAAGATAATTTAGTGAGACATGAAGAATATTGTAAAAAGTTAAACAACTGTAAAATAAGACTTCCCAGTGAAAATAATAATATTATAATGTTTAAAAATCATTGTTATAGTGAAAAGCTACCTTTTATAATATATGCAGACTGTGAGTGTCTGCTTAAACCAATAAGACAAGATTTAAAAACTAACACTCGACCAGTACAAAGTCATGAAATTTATAGTATAGGATACTATCTTAAATGTAGTTACGATGACTCCTTATCGAAATATGATTTTTATAGAGGTCATGAAGCTTCAAGATGGTTTGCTGAACAGTTAAAAAATATAGAAGAAAAAATAAGTGCTTTATATGCGAATCCTTTACCTATGCCAGTTCTATCTCAAGCTGAAATAACAGATTATTATAATTCAAAAACGTGTCATATTTGTAAAAAAAATTTAAATAATGATGTCAAGGTACGCGATCACTGTCATCTTACTGGAAAATATCGAGGACCTGCACATACTACATGTAATCTAAACTATCAAGATTCAAAAATAGTACCAGTGGTGTTTCATAATTTAAGTGGCTATGACGCTCACTTTATTATATCTGATATATCAAATCATTTTCCAGGACAGATTGATCTACTACCTCTGACAAAGGAAAAATATATTTCATTCACAAAACATGTTGAGAATAGTAAAATTAAATTTAGATTTTTAGATTCTTTTCGGTTCATGCCTTCTTCTCTAGAAAAATTGGCATCATATCTACAGGACTATAAAATTGTTAATAAAGAGTTTAATCATCATAGCAGAGAACAAGTAGATCTATTAACGAGAAAAGGTGTTTTACCTTATGAGTATATAAGCTCATGGGACAAGCTAGAAGAATGTGAATTACCCGAAAAAGAGGCTTTTTTTAGTATGCTTAATGATTCACATATATCTGATAAAGATTATGAGCATGCACAAAATGTGTGGAAAACATTTAATGTTAAAAAACTTGGTGAATATTCTGACCTCTACATGAAAACTGACGTCTTGCTACTAGCAGATGTATTTGAAAATTTTCGAGACCAGAGTTTGCAAGTCTATGGTCTCGACCCTGCTCACTATTATACTACTCCAGGCTTTTCCTGGGATGCAATGCTCAAACATACAGGTGTACAATTAAAACTTTTAACAGATATTGATATGGTACTTTTTATAGAGCGTGGAATCCGAGGTGGTTTAAGTCAATGTTCAAATCGGTATGCAGCAGCCAATCATAAGTATATGCTTGAAAAATATGATAAAGATAAAGAAAATGAATATTTAATTTATTTAGATGCAAATAATTTGTATGGATTCGGACTTTCACAATGTCTTCCATATGATGAATTTGAGTGGCTTGAAAATTTTGAAAATTTCGATTTATTTTCCATCGCATCAGATGCTTCTCATGGTTATATTTTAGAGGTTGATTTAGATTATCCTAGCGAAATACATGATGAGCATAATGACTTACCGTTTTGTCCGGAACATGCAAAACCTCCGGGTTCTAAGCAAGAAAAACTTTTAGCTACACTTTATCCTAAAAGAAATTATGTTATCCACTATGTGGCTCTAAAACAGGCTCTCTCAAATGGTCTTCGACTCATTAGAATACATAAAATTCTAAGATTCAAGCAGTCTCCATGGCTCAAATCATACATTGATTTGAACACTAGTATGAGAGCAGTAGCAAAAAATGAATTTGAAAAGAATTTTTTCAAGTTGATGAATAATGCAGTATTTGGCAAGACTATGGAAAATGTAAGAAAAAGAGTTTCAGTCAAGCTTATGAGTAAATATGATGGAAGATATGGCGTAGAAGCTCAAATTTCAAAGCCAAACTTTCACAGTAGTTCAATATTTAATGAAAATTTAGTTGCCATACAGTTAAATCAGACTGACATACTTATAGATAAACCAATCTATGTTGGGCTTACAGTTCTAGATCTCTCCAAGACACTGATGTATGATTTTCATTATAATTATATGCGACCGGTGTATAAAAATGATTGTAAATTATTGTATACAGATACTGATAGTTTTATCTATGCTATTAAATGTGATGATTTTTATGAAGATATGAAAAGAAATATTCACATGTTTGATACATCAGATTATCCTGTAGATAATATATTTAACATGCCACGTGTTAATAAGAAAATTGTTGGACTCATGAAGGATGAGTGCAATGGTCAGATTCTCACTGAATTTGTTGGATTGAGAAGCAAAATGTACAGTACACGTGTTAATAATCAAGATAGCAGGAAAAAAATTAAGGGTATTAAGACTATTTGGACTGTTTGAAAAATTCATGCTTTCAGAGTCGGGAGCAGTATGCTATAAGATCAAAGCTTCATAACGTTGAAACGATTAGACAGAGAAAGATTGCTCTTAGTCCTTATGACGATAAAAGATTCCTCCAAGAGAACAGTACCGATACGCTTGCCTGGGGACATTACAACATACTGCAAAATGGGTAAGTTCGTATTAACTATACATGTATTTTACACACAAAATTCAATTTAGAAACGTTTGATTCCAGCAACAAAAAGAAGTGTGTACGATTCAAGGAAGAGCCAACCATTCACTTAATGTATACATGGAGATTCGCTCATCATGAAGCCCGATGTGGGAAGTGGGAGGAGGCAGCACGTGACCGAGAACGTTTCAGGCGAAGAATTGCGCAAACAAATGTAGTTATAATGCCAGTACTTTTGAAAAAAATGAAGGAAATGTAAAATAAATGAACAATAAAAAAGTTTTTTTAATCATAATTTATTTGCGTTTGTTTACATATCATTCTTATTAATCCAACTGTTGTGAGTATTGTCAAAACCTAACCATTTTACATAAACTCTATTACCACTTTTTTTCAAAACTTTCTCAATCAAATAGACATCTGGATATTTCGTCTTGAGAAGTTCTTCCTCGTAGAATCCTCCGGCTATTGGCTTGTCTTGATAATCCTTGAGATGATAAGTGTAGGGCTTTGTAGGTGAAACTCGCGTTATTGTAAAGACTTCAGTTGACCAATTGGGTGTATAGCCTTTATCGAAAACCTCCTTGTTTCTGCTTACGCGTACTTTATCTCCAACTTTAAATTTAGCTCCTTTAAACAGATTAATGTTTGGCTTTCTAATTCGATCAAGTATATGATTAACTTTGTCTCGATTCACTTCTGCAGGTTTCATTCCTATTGTTCGATGTCGACTATTATTATACTGTAAAGTTAAATTTTGTAAAATGTCTAACCATTTGTAGGTACCACGTAGGCTAAATAACTTCCACATCTTGCCTTTCAGAGTGCGATTGAAACGTTCACAAATTGATGCTTTAAGATTACTATAAGTAGAGTAAAGATGAATTTTATAACTTTTCATTAGTTTATCAAAATCTTTATTGTAAAATTCTTTTCCACGATCTGTTTGCAAATTCTTAGGTACTCTTTTTTGCACTAGTATTGATTTCATAGCTTGAGCTACACATTTTCCAGTTTTTTGTTTTACCGGAACAGTCCAAGCATACTTTGAAAATACGTCAATGACAGTGAGCAGGTACTTGAAACCTTTGTTTTGCTTAGCATACGGTATCATTTCAACAAGATCTGCTTGCCAAGTTTCGTCAATATCTTTAACGAGAAAAGAACGACGTGGATAATTACGCCTGGCAGGTTTATGAAGTTCCTCCACTACTCCTGCTTTCATGCTGATTTATAAGTTTATTTACTGTAGAATTCAAAATTCGTAATTTATCTTGCAAATCTGATAGCGTATTATTAATAATAGCCAATTCAGACTCAATTTTCGTAACTTTATTATTTAACACACTCTTAACAGGTTGGAAATCTTCAACAATTTTGTCAGCACTTTGTTTGATCAACTTTTTCACAGTCTCTAGATTTACAGCATCATATTGCTCTATAGCATTAGCTACATTGCACAGTTTTCGATTCTCTAAATCAAAATCTCCATCACTAGTCAGCTTGAATCCTAGTCCTGGCGGTCCACGAGCTGCGTCTGCGTGGACCAATCGACGTCCAAACACATCGATACTCATTTTCATACTGAATTATTATTATTACACAATAATTCCAGCTTCACGAAGCTCCTCAATGATTGATTGTATTTCATTAATATGATTATTATTGCCAGCGGATGTTTCAGCTAAAAGTAATCTTAAACGATCAACAAGCTCGTTTGGATCATCCCAATAAATGTAATCAGTATGAGTGTTTGCACGAGCAATCTTATATGACATAAGACCCCGTCCACTTTTACCAATCTTGAGAATTTTACTTACAAAATCAGTATACTTCTTACTCGTATTTTCACGAATATCTTCCTCTGCATTATAGTATTTTCTGTATGCATTTGTATCTTTTAAAATTTTAGCATAATTTTTCTTGTCATTATCAGTGATTAAAGCATCATCGGGATGTTTCTTAAACAATAACTCAACTAGACCTGAAGTTTTTTCATACTCTTTATCACCTATCACTATTTTATTTCCAAAACTTATAGAGCTATTTCCAATCATAAGAGAACCATTCCGCATTTTTCGCACTCCATGTACTGTATCCAAGGTCTGTACTTGTCCATTAAGCAACAATTGAACGTTTTTATCAGCACTATCATCAGTTTTTTCATCATCCAAATCATCAGCTTTAGTGATGGTTTCTTCATGATCTGAAATATCTGAATAGTCTACAGCTGATTCAAAAGCTGATTCACCGATATTAACGTTGTCATTATCATCATCATCATCATCATCATCATCATCATCATCATCATCATCATCATCATCATCATCATCATCATCATCATCATCATCATCATCATCATCATCATCATCATCATCATCATCATCATCATCATCATCATCATCATCATCATCATCATCATCATCATCATCATCATCATCATCATCATCATCATCATCATCATCATCATCATCATCATCATCATCATCATCATCATCATCATCATCATCATCATCATCATCATCATCATCATCATCATCATCATCATCATCATCATCATCATCATCATCATCATCATCATCATCATCATCATCATCATCATCATCATCATCATCATCATCATCATCATCATCATCATCATCATCATCATCATCATCATCATCATCATCATCATCATCATCATCATCATCATCATCATCATCATCATCATCATCATCATCATCATCATCATCATCATCATCATCATCATCATCATCATCATCATCATCATCATCATCATCATCATCATCATCATCATCATCATCATCATCATCATCATCATCATCATCATCATCATCATCATCATCATCATCATCATCATCATCATCATCATCATCATCATCATCATCACCACCATTATTGTCATCGTCTTCGTCTTTTTTTCTAATCCACTCTAATTTTCTCTTCTTTCTTTTTTCTTTTTTAACTGCTGCTGCTGCTGCTGCTGGAGATAAATTTCTTTCACTTACATTGATGAGCTTTTCTAGAGGTTTCACGATCGGCTTGAACGAATCGTTCAAATTCTTCTCTACTTTTAAATTGTGTAATTTTAATAAATCGTACTTTCTTTTCACAGCGTTTCGAGCTTTCTCAACTTCACGTAGGATTGCAGTTTGTTGATTAAAATCAGACATCTTGATAGTTTAGAGTCTCACTACTGAATGCTAAATTTCCCCCGTATTCTGTATATTTATTACAAACTGATCAAAACCTTTTCTATAGCGACCATCATTAATATGACGATCTTTGTCTATAACAAGAAAACTATGATTGCCATCATTCCAGCACATTGAACAAATATCTTTGAAACGTTGATATGTTATATCTGTATTAACATGATCGTTGTAAACATGTTTCAAATTCATGTCATCTTGACGAAAAATTACCAACAAATTGACATTATCACGCACTAAGTGTTTCGGTACTTGTGCATACGACTGACATAAATAAAAACAATCTACACTTTTGTGTCTACCCATGCAGTAAAAAGCTTTGACATTATCCTGCTTTTCATAAGCAATATCATCAAAAACAAAAATTGAATTTGGTTGAGCTTCATCAGGTGATATGAGAAGATCATGTTCACCGAAGGGTAAATACTTGATTCCCTCTAAAGGCTCGACAAGTTGCTCCAAAAATTTATATTTTGGTTGATTTAGAGATTTCGAGTATACGTAAATATTTTCAAATGTCAGACCATTAGGATGAATGATTAGAGATAAGAGAGCGTTCGTTTTGCCGCAATTGGATGGACCGCAAAATACTGCTCTTATACTGTGGGTAATAATTTTCCATGACGATTTTGCTGTTTTTTCTGCTGCGTCAAAAGATCAAAATTAATCACTGGCAATTTTGCTGACTGCTTCTTAAGATCCATCATGCTTCTATTTCATATGACGACTGACTCGAGCTACTATAAATGTGAGCATTTATACTTTTTCTCAGTTAGTCTAGTATGAGTTCGCTAAGAGCTAGCATCATGCAGAAAAAAAGAGGTTCGGGCTTAGTGAATACATTGATCAACAAGTTACCCATTGAACTTCATGTGCCTGGTTATCAGTACTGTGGTCCAGGTACTAAACTTGCTAAACGCCTAGCTCGTGGAGATCCGGGAATCAATCCTCTGGACGCTGCTTGCAAGGAACACGACATTGCCTACTCGAAGAATCCTGACAACATTCCAGAGAGAAACGCGGCTGATAAGGTTTTGCAGGAGAAGCTGCAGGAATCGTCAATAAATAAGGCAAACACTGCTAAGAAGCAAATGGAAGAGCAAAAAAGACACAATGAAAAAATGGAAATGCTGACACTCGGTAAGGGACTGTTTTTGAAACCTCATCACAATGGCATCGGTATCTTTCTCAAACAAAACACAAAAAAGAAGCAATGTAGAAAAAAAAACTTCGATGAAATAAGATTGCCAAAACGTGCACTCACCGACTATGATCTACTCAAGTATGCAAAATTAATGAAAATAACAAATTTTCGTAGAGTTTTTATGCGAAATGCCCTACCTACAAATGGTTGTCGAGCTAAGGAATCAGCAATCATAAATCTGGATGATGCGAGTGGATCTGGCACGCATTGGGTAGTTTATCGAAAAAATGGTAACGAAGTTATTTACTTTGATAGTTTCGGTGATTTACAACCACCTCGAGATCTTATGAACTACTGGAAAGTATCTCAAGTCAAGTACAATTATCAGAGGTATCAAGAATTCTCAACTTTCATCTGTGGCCATCTCTGCCTCAAATTTCTCTGCAATCAGCTCAATCGAAAGGAACAGTTCTGTCTATATAAAAAGAAATCTACACGAGTCATTTGAATTAGTCTACTCAAGATGGTTGTTGAGTCGATGACTCTTAGCCTTTCTGGCACCTCGTCAAACCTCGAGACGCACTATTTTCCACCCATAGAGCTGGATCCAGATAAACAGTATAGTGTTGGACTTGTTGAGCTGCTAACTTTCAATTCCATACCAAACGTCGATGTAAAATGCAATAAGTTTTACGTTGGACAAGAAATAATTGAACTTCCTACAGGCAGGCATAACTATGAGATTGAGGATATTGAACGAACTCTGCAAGGCACCCTCGATACGCGAGGCATAAAAGTTAGTATCAAGCCAAATAATAATACATTGCGTAGTATTATAGAATGCAGTCATGAAATCGATTTTCGTCCAAGTGACTCGATTGCTCGTCTACTTGGATTTACTCCAAGAGTCTTGAAACCCTATATAAGTCATGACTCTGATTTACCAGTAGCTATTCTCAAAGTGAACGCTCTACGAGTCGAGTGTAACATTACGACAGGAGCATATATAAATCAACAAAAAGTTCATACAATACATGAATTTTTCCCAGCAGTCCCACCTGGCTACAAGATCATCGAAGTTCCTAGACAGATAATATACTTACCGATATCTGTGAAAGTGATCGATCATTTACAACTACGTCTAGTAGATCAAGATGGTGAATTGATTAATCTTCGAGGTGAAATTATTACAATTCGTTTACATCTGAAAAGCACCTGAAATGGGCATTGTATTTAATGCTGACAGAAGCTATATTAACAGCTCAGTATGTCGTCCGACAGTCAGTCCACAACGAGTGATCAAACGATTAACACGTCAGAACAGTCAATTTCTACAAAGTATCGGTCTCACAGTAAAGCGTGGTGGTGGAGGAAAAATAGGACAACAAGTGAAAAAAATACTGAAAAAATAAGTTGTACATTCATCTGCTGTTGCTGTCAAGATGGAGGCAGTTCTTAACGTACAATCTCCAGTCGTCTTTGACGAATCTGTCTCACATTATGAGATTCATGCACATCAACCCTACACCTCACATACATTTAACAATAGTGATGAAATTCGAATAGCTATTCAGCATCAAGATTTGTGTGTTTTACCATCTAAAAGTTCTCTACACATTTGTGGTAAGATTACCAGACAGGATGGACAAGCAGTACAACATACTCTTTTTGTGAACAATGCTATCAGTCATCTCTTTGAAGACATTCGATATGAGATCAATGCCATAGAAATTGATCGATGCAAAAATGTTGCTGCAACAACCTTGATGAAAGGCTACACTTCTTTCTCGCCCAGTCAACTAAAGTATCTTGAAAATTCTGGTTGGACGCCTATTACCGACGTGGGAAATATAGCTGATAATAATGGAAACTTTGATGTGACAGTTCCTCTATCAATGATCTTTGGTTTCGCTGAGGATTATCGAAAAATCGTTGTAAACGTTAAGCATGAACTCATTCTCACAAGATCGAGAAATGATTTAAACGCTGTTTTACAAGAGGCTACAATGGTAGATGGAAGACCTACATACGAAGACTTTAAAATCGAAATCACTCGTATAGAGTGGCTTATGCCCTACCTCGTACTGTCAGACCGACGAAAAATACAACTATTTAATTATATTCAAAAAGATATACCGATTGCTATGAGTTTTCGTTCATGGGAATTGTATGAGTATCCAGTACTTCCAACAACCACACAACATGTATGGACAGTAAAAACATCGAATCAATTGGAAAAGCCACGTTTTATCATTCTAGGCTTTCAAACAGCGAGGAAAGGAGTACGAAGACAAAATGCTAGTTATTTTGATCACTGCGATATTAGTAATGTAAAACTTTTCCTCAACTCGCAGAGTTACCCATACGGTAATCTCAATCTTGATATTACAAACAATCAGTTTGCCATACTCTATGATATGTATGCAAATTTCCAAAATGTATATTATTCTGATAGAATTGTAATAGATCCTCTTTTGAGTAAAGAAGAATTTATCCAACATGCACCACTCATAGTCATAGATTGTTCAAAACAAAACGAGTCTCTTAAACAAGCAGCTGTCGATGTACGTCTTGAATTTGATTGTAAGAATAATATGCCTGCAAATACAACTGCGTATTGTCTAATTTTACATGATCGCATTGTTAAGTATAATCCTATAAGCGGTGATGTTAAGAAACTTGTATAAAAACTATATAAAGCTTGCCTGAAGCATCAATTAGTTAGTACTGTTCTAAACCATCAGTCAAGATAGATCTCAAAAATGAATCGATATAGCGCTTCGTACACTCCTCTCAAGGAGGACAAAAGCGCTAGAAGAGTACAAGATGATAAACAATGTAATACGTATCGTGGAGAACCATGTTCTGCCTCTAAAAGTGAACAGTGGAAAAATACTTTTGAGAAATATTCCACTAACACAAAGTCCATGCCAGAACATCGAGGTTATAAGAAGTTCTGAAAGATTTTATAATGTCTTTACAAATAATGTTTTATGTACCTATCTTTTTTGAATAAACTAAAATAAAAATGAATATTTTGGTGTATTTATTTATTAATCCCAACCTTTAATCCTACAAATCCAAATTATCCATCACTGTCGATATAATAGTAGTAGCCGATCACATCCCAGGTCGATAAAGTAGACTACCAATGCTCACTCTGAGCTATGGACCGATCGCATCCTAGGTCAATAAAGTAGATTACCGATGCTCACTCTGAGCTATGGAGGGGGATGGAGGCGCCACCGTCGACAACACTGGGGGCGCCACTGCTGGCAGCCCGATCGATATGCAATGCTCTGCCGGTAAAACAGGGACCTACTAATATGAGTTACCACCCGTTGGTATTTGGTGGCGCAGGACCCGTGTGGCGCAGTATCAGTCTTGCCCTACTCCTTTTGTTGTTGTTGACACGCGACGAACGCTCGCGTGCGAACCACGAAGCAACTCGAATAAGTCGAAAGCGAGCACAGTATAGGGCTAACGAATATTATTTGAATATTCGTCGGTAGCCAAGATACTGTAACTGTAAGTGCGAATCTCAAAACATCGCAGTATCTCTAGTGCGAACAGTGAGAGTATACATAGGTATACTAGAAGCGAGAACGCACGCAGCAGTAGAGCAGCGTAGCTCTCGCGCGCTGAAAGCAAACGCACCAAGCGGCGCCGGCAACACAGCCTATAGCGTGACGTCACACGCACAGCGACTGCCGACTCTCGCGCGGCGAGAGAGCGTTCCACGAAAACATTGTACACAAGCGAGCGCGCGGTACAATTGTGATAGTATAGGTGTAGATAGGAGCATCACGGTATACTTATACGAAAGTATCCCGACGGAAAATAATTGCGGTTTCGCGCGATCGCCGAATATTCTGAGACGCGTATATAATTGTAACAAGGAAAATTTGAACAGTGATAATAGTGCACAAAATTGATTGAATTTTTGAGTTTTTTTTCTAACGCGGAAAATTGTTTCTTTTCCCTCAGTCGTTTATTTTTTTTTTAGTGAAGTGAAAATTTTCGTTTTTGTCAATTAATCCAAACCGATTAAAATAGAGCAACAAACTCTCAATTTAGCGAATCGCTCACAAAAATTTTACGGTTTCGCGGGTTTGATATTCGCAGAGAGTGAAGATTGTTTTACTCTCACACCGCGTTTTCGAATTTTTGTTTTCTTTTTCTTTTCTCTCCAAGAAAGCGTTACGCACGGTACAAAGCAGAGTACAGATTGGAGGTGATTGCGAATTGAGAGGTAGAATCGAAAAATAAAAATAACGCTGACAATTTTTTTTCCTTCTGACAAAATATTTGTCATATTGACAACAAAAAAATTTATTAGTCGTGTTATATTAGTGCTACATTTTTTTAAAATTATTTTAAACAAAGGTTTGAGGACAGAAAATTTTTTTTTCTTCACAATTAAACGTAATAGTGTGCGTTGAATCTTTTTCTTTTTTTTTGAGATTAGTAAAGCCTGTAAAATTTTCTCCTCTTGCTCACTGACACAAAATGGAGAACCGTAACATCAGTAGGATAGAGATGTCACAACAGATAGCAGAATGGGCATACGAGTTACCAGAAGAAAGTAGAACGGATTTAATGAATGCTCTCGAATTAAGAATAGATGATAATCGGTCTCAGAATATAGATAGGTTAATTAGGCGACTACGCGGCGATTATACCGCAGAAGATTTTGTGATCGTTAACGATCCAGAAGAAATAACAACGTCAAGAAGAGCGGCAAGATTTCAGAAGTTACTGCTAATGCATAGGTCGTTGGCAAGGTTGCCCGATGCGACGAAAAGCATGATACTTGAACAGCAACGTCCGAACCATGAGCGCAGCTCCGAAACGGAAATTACAAACGGAGTGACGGGAGGCATCCTGTACCACAGCTCGCCCAGACAACAGCACGGCCACAACCCTTTTCGGGACACGGTCCAGCAGGCGGAAGACATAACTGCCTAGGATGGAAGCGATAATCGCTGGGCGTTGGGGGAGTCAGAGAGCCGTACAATCACGACTTCGGCAGGGACTGACACGAGAACGCTCGGAGCAGCCCACACGTCGAACGACAATCTTATAGATTTTTGGACATTAGCTAGTCGCATAAGCACAACGGCCACGACAACGACAACAGTAACAAGCTCCATAACAACACCAGCAGTAACGACGAGAGTGAATCAGGGCATGGTTAACACCCAAGCACAAGCGATGGGGACGCAGAACGAGAACAACAGAAATAGAGCACAACAAGAACGAACAGCGTATGCAGAAGAAATCGAGAGACTCAGAAATGAAAATAAAACCTTGGAGTACGTCGTGCAACAATTATTACAACAGAGCCAGCAAACAACGGACTCGGTAACTCAAGCAGCGACCTCGCAACCGAGCAAACAGGTACAATTTCAAGACACCTTTGATATAAGGCACATAGAACCAAATGCCCACAGCACACGTTATTCGGGATTAAACCCAGGGGCGAATGTCGTTGTACAACCCGCACGAGTAACCAACGATAAGACACAAGCCGGAGTCCAGCAACAACGGCCGCGACTGCCGGGGGACTCTAGGAGGGGGGGGAGGATCACCTTGGGGTTATCTAAACCCATATTTTGTAGATGAGCAGACACCAGCCCCCTTACCAACTGGGAGCTTATATCCGTTTTCGTACCCAACGATGGCAGCCTGGGGCGGGTCACGCCGAGACATTGGTAAAATTGCGAGAGAGTGGAATATTAAATTCGATGGACACAAGGACAGCTGCATCGAAGAGTTGATACAACGAGTCAACGAGTGAAGAATGTCCTCCCATCTCGACGAGGAAGATTCGCTCAACGCATTATTACACGTGCTGACGGGACCAGCGCTGGTCTGGTGCAGACAACTGCGACCCGCATGGTCAACTTGGAGTGATTTTTGCCAAGCCGCCAGAAGAAGTTACGGGGTCAACCAAGATATCCAGATGCAACTCCTAGCAGAAGCACAAGCTCGCACGCAGGGTAAAAAGGAAGCGGTCAGAGACCACATCTTCACAGTATTAACCATTCTGAGCCGCTTAGACGTGCAGCCCCCTGTAGAAGCTCAACTCAGCATGATTTACGACAACATGCTGGCTGAGATCAAGATGCTTGTGCCAAAGAAAGAAGTCACCGACTTGGATGCGCTGATAACCCTCGCTAGGGCAGCAGAGAAACTGATCCATGACAGGGATCATTACAAGCCTCCGCCGCTACCGGATAACTGCCTGTTACCTCGAGTGGCTTACAAGGAGCCAATGGAGGAGACAACGGGAAAAGCTACGCCCCCGCGCGCTGCAGCAGTGGCAGAAGTCACAGAAATGCCAACAGTAGCTGCATATTTCGCTACAGCTTTTAAGGAGGCGTTAGCGCAAATTAGCGTTCCTGGAAATGCGAGCCCGCAAGGCTCACAGCCTCTACCAGCAACAAAGGCCAGAGGGAACAGAAAGAATAGTCGGCGAAGCAAGCCGAAAGGCACGGCGTCCGTCACGATAGAAGAGGGGAAGGATGTCAAGAAGGAGCCGAAAAGCAGGGAGCCTGCCAGCAATCACAATGCAAACCAGGCAATCCCTGGTCCAGCCAAACCGCCCATTAAGTGCTATGGTTGTGCGTGGCCCGGGTACATTCAACGGTATTGCCCGGAGTGCTCGCAGAAGCCGGGAAAAGGCCAAGGGAAACAGTAGACGGGGTCTCTGCGTTTCCCGGAAAAACAGAAGGGACCTCAAATTCATCCTTAGGACAACAGGAAGGCAACGAAATCATGCCGCTGAAAGGAGAATCCCAGGCCGATATAGATTGCAGTCGCTGGTGGACTCAAGTCGGAATGGGCGGATTTCAACTTCGCGCCCTTTGTGATTCAGGGGCCGCACGCACCGCTATTGGTCCTATTGGCATACAAATAGCCTCAGCTTGTGGCCAGTCGATAGTTGCGTACTAAGGACCCGGTGCGAGACTCGCAGATGGCCAGTTAGTGCCAATTTATGGGCATGTGGAGCTGCCATTCGAGTTATTTGGACAGCGCCGCCGCCTCAAAGTGATGATTATGAGCCAGTTGGACTCAGAATGCATCCTGGGCACAGATTTTATGCGGGCGTTCAACGCGATACTGCTGCCAAGAGAGAACAAACTGAAGATTGAGGGAGCTGAGAGCTCGGTCCCTTTAGAATTGTCCACGCTTACAGACGGGGTGGCTAATGCTCTTGCGGCGATCGGATTAGCAGATGTAACTTCGACCCAGAGGACTCAACTAGAACAAGTCCTGGATAGATGGCTGCCAGAAGGGGAGAGCATACTAGGATGCACCACCTTAATTCAACACGCCATCGATGTAGGATCTGCAAGGCCAATAAAGCAGCGATACTACCCCGTGTCAAGAAAATTGGAGGAAGAAATGCACGCTCAAGTACTGACTATGTTAGAAGCTGGAATAATACGACGATCTACGAGCGATTGGTCAAGCCCAGTAGTCATGGTGCGGAAATCTGACGGTACCTATAGATTCTGCATCGACTACCGAAAGCTCAATGCCGTCTCGAAGTCGAGTGCGTACACGCTTCCATACATGGACGCTGTACTTAATAAGCTGCAACACGCTCGATATATATCGACCATTGACCTCAGCTCGGCGTATCACCAGATACCAATGAAGGAAGAAGACATGCATCTGACTGCATTCACAGTGCCTGGACTAGGGCTGTTTGAGTTCACGCGACTTCCGTACGGGGTAGTCGGGGGACCGTCCACCTTCCAACAGCTGGCCGATAAAGTCATAGGGCCGGAGCTAGAGCCACATGCTTTCTCGTATTTGGACGATATTATCATCACGACGGACAGCTTCGAAGAACATCTGCACTGGCTCGAAGTAGTGCTGAAGAGGATTAAAGAAGCTGGGCTAACGATCAACAAAAAGAAGAGTAAATTTTGTTGTAGTGAGGTAAAATATTTAGGGGTTGTTGTGAATCGTGACGGCTTCCGTCCCGACCCCAGTAAAATCGAACCGATTATGACCTACCCAGCACCCAAGAATCTGAAGCAATTACGCCGATTCCTTGGGATGGCTTCGTGGTATCGGAAATTTTTAGATAATTTTGCGACAATCGCCGACCCTCTGACGTCGCTCACGAAGAAGAACGTCAAGTACCAGTGGGGCGATTCGCAACAAACAGCGTTCGAGCAGATAAAAGCACTGATTGCTTCTGCTCCTGTACTGCATCGGCCGTCTTTCGATGACTTATTTGTCATCCAAACCGATGCTAGCGACACTGGCATTGGGGCCGTACTGACTCAGACCATAGATGGAGACGAAAAGGTCGTAAGTTTTGCAAGTCGCACTCTCACTAACGCGGAGCGTAACTACTCCGTCACTGAGCGAGAATGCTTGGCTGTCCTATGGGCAATTCGAAAATTTCGCCCATATGTAGAGGGATACCACTTCCAAGTAATCACCGACCACAGCAGTTTGAAATGGCTATGCAATATGCGCAATCCTAATGGACGTCTTGCCAGATGGGCCCTCAAACTACAAGCCTATGATTTCGACATTGTGCACAGGAAAGGTTCGCTGAACCTTGTCCCTGATGCTCTCTCGAGGATGTATGAGGACGACGCGAGTGACGCAGCACCGATCTCCGCCGTCCAGCCCAAAGATGTGCACGGCAAAGACGATGGTACGACAGACTAAGACCGCACAAGTCTCAGAGAAAAGCCAACCAAGCTAATCCCGAGTACAAGATCGTGCGGGCCCACCTATATCGTACCCGTATCGATCCAACGCTCGAAGATATAATAGAAGATCAAGAGGCTTGGAAAATGGTCTTACGAGCAGATAAGATTCCTCAAGTTTTACGAGAATTTTACTGTGAACCCACAGCGGGACACCTAGGTCGACGTAAAACCTATGAGCGAATCGCGAGATACTTTTATTGGAAAAGTATGTACAAGGACATCAGCGACTTTGTACGCTCCTGCGCCGTCTGCCAACAATGTAAAGTAGAGCAGCTACTACCAGCTGGACTAATGGGCAGACGCAGAAGTTATGGACCTTGGGAAGTTGTAGCCAGTGATATCATGGGTCCCTTCCCACGCTCTACTAAAGGATATTGCTATATTTTGATATTTATGGACACTTTCACCCGGTGGATTGAAGTGGTGCCGATTCGCAAGGCTGACGGTAACACACTCAAGAAAGAACTAAATGAGCGGGTTTTTCTACGCTTTGGGGTGCCCGATATATTTTTGTCTGACAACGGCACCGAATTCCGTAACAAACTGCTCGACCAGTTCCTACGGCAGCATGGCACGGAGCACCATACTATCCCACCGTATCACGCGCAAGCAAATCCTGTAGAGCGGTTTAACCGAACTTTTAAGACGATGGTAACGTCGTTTATAGAGAACGAACACAAAAATTGGGATAAGTTCCTGCCGGAGCTCACCTTTGCCTATAACACCGCTACGCAGGAGTCAACGGGAGTGAGCCCCGCATTTCTGAACATGGGACGACATCCAACTCCTCCGCACAATACTAAACGAGCAGAAGAACAGGCCGCTCGGCAAGAAGCGGAACAGCTGGCGCTAAACAAGTGGGAAGAACGAATGCGTAACCTTTTCGATTTGCGACTTATTACGGCAAAAAGAACGCAGCGTGCTACAGAACGTCAGTCGAAATATTATCACGCG
Source organism: Pteromalus puparum (assembly GCA_012977825.3). NCBI lineage: Eukaryota > Metazoa > Arthropoda > Insecta > Hymenoptera > Pteromalidae > Pteromalus > Pteromalus puparum. The sequence goes on along the minus strand of CM053172.1, from coordinate 15,720,826 downwards.
AAGCACAGGCAAGTCGAATTCAAAATAAATGACCTGGTCTGGAAGCGTAATCGCATTCTGTCATCAGCTGTCCAAGGAATTAACGCCAAGCTGGCTCCCAAGTACGCCGGACCTTTTAAAATCACCGCTCGTTTGGGCCAGAATGTGTACCGACTCGAAAACGAAGCAGGAGAGGTGTTCGAGAAAATCCATGTCGTCGATCTGAAACGCTACCTGGCCGGAGAAGAACCACCCACCGAAGGAGATCAACAGGAAGAAGTCGCGAACGACACTGCGCCACCGGTAGAAAACCATGTAAACGTGGATGCGCCACGTAAACGCGGCAGACCGAGAAAGACGCGTGTAGTTGTTGCTCGCCACTCGATTAAAGTTACGCGAGCGAAGAAGCTTAGTAGCCCTCCGACGGCTAACGCTCCTCCGACGGCTAACACCCCTCCGGTGGAAACAGGGAAAGCGAAACGCGGACGACCCAAAGGGTCTACGAAAAAACCGGTACCCCCAGTACATGTTTCACCGCGACGCATGCGACCACGCGCGAAAGAAAATTAGAATCGCAAAAATTTTTTTTTTCTTTTTCTTTCTTCTTTTCCTTTTTCACACTATACTTTTGCAAAACTCCACTTTTAAAGTGCAGGATAGGCAGGTCCCTAATGAGTTGTTTCTTTCCCCCGGGGCCTTCTTTCCCCAAATAGATCAGACACTCTAGAAGATGAGCAGCACACCAAGGGAAGACGCACCATGGGTAGCCCGAATGGACGGATCTCAGGCCCTGATCTGGGATAAAACGACCGACCAACAGGGCTGAATCAAATGGAAGCTAGCGTACGTGGACGTCCCTCAACAGGCCAGCAAGTCCACTGCCTCGGACCCAGAACAAACCACACCGACAGATCCGTCGCCCCATCAGGAAACCGAGGCCCCCGCAACCATGGTACCACAAGAGAATGCAGCAGCAACCGCAGCAGAGAAATGGGCAGAGGTTGAGGCGCGCCTGGCTAAAGCCCGAGCGCAAAAACAAGAATACCTCCGAGCTCAGGAGGAGGCGTTCGACGAACTCGACCAGTTCCTGAAAACCTACGGCGAGGAAGGGAAAGCCCTTGCGGGGAACTACCCACAACTCGTCGCGGGCGAACGGGAGCTTCAAGAGCTCGTCGACGCCGAAAAGACCCGCCGGGCGGAGACTAGGCGTGCCAAAGCCGCCGTCGCCCAGGCCGAAGAGGAGCTACGGCAACAGAGGGAGCGGCACGGCAAGGAAACAACGGAACTCCTAGAGCAGATGAGGCGTGCCAAGATCAATGCCGTGCGCGCAGAGGGCTCAAAGATGCCACGGTGTTTTATTTGTAAGCTCGAGGGGGTTATGCGTGGACGAGAGTGTCCCCGTAGGGAATTCCACGGGAAACATTAATTGCGTAGTCGCCCTGTAGGCAACCACCGAGGCTCGCCCTAAAAAGTTTATATGTTAAATAATACATACACCTTGTAAAGAGACCTGGAGAGTGTTTGCAAAATTATTTCTTTTTCCCTACCGACATTAAATTTCAGAAAGCAGGACTTGAATGATCGTTCACTGCACAGTTCCAGAAATTTATTTTTTTTTGAGTTTTCATAAATGTAGATTTATTCTCTTTTTCTTCTTATTTTTTTTTATTTTATTTTTCCCACATAAACATATGCATGCTGGTGAGAGATAATTGATGGAGAGCTGATACACCGTTCGGGTATCCAGCGTCTGGAAGGGGGGAATATGACGAGGAACAATGTTAACTCGTCATAACCTCCCCAGCATAAATANAACCGGGAGCCTTCGCACGTCGCTCTCACAAAGCTATCGGTATTTCTCGTGTCAAGGAGTCGCGCGCACGATGCTTACTCTCTGCGAGTCTACACGAATCTGTCTCTCTCTCCGCGGGACGCGGCACGCGCGCGAGGCTCTCTCTCTCTCTCTCTCCCCACTTACCGTGCTTACTCCCGTTTCACTCTCCGCCGTTCGTCTGTAACAGAGCTGTAATACATTATTATACATTATGATATTTATGCTGGGGAGGTTATGACGAGTTAACATTGTTCCTCGTCATATTCCCCCCTTCAGACGCTGGATACCCGAACGGTGTATCAGCTCTTTATCAATTATCTCTCACCAGCATGCAATTGACTCTGTGGGAGAANAAGAATTATCTCTACACTGGGTCTACGAAGAAAGAATATTGAAGAAAGTGATGTAGCAGATATTTGCAATGCAATTATTGAAGAATTATATTCATCTGGATATAACCTTGGATACTGAGCCATGTGTAATAAATTGAAAAAAAAAATATCACTTAGTGGTTAAAAGAGACACTGTGTATCACCTTTTAAAAGAAATTGACCCAGAAGGGGTAGCTAGTAGATTTGGTAACCGACTACGTCGCAGGTAATATCTTAGTAGTAATACCTTAGTCCAGGACCAAATTACGCTTGGCACTTGGATGGGTATGATAAACTGAAACCTTACGGATTTACAATCCACGCCTGTGTCGATGGCTACTCCAGATTTATATTATGGTTGGAAGTTGGAACTACTAATAATGATCCCAAAGTTACTGCGTACTATTTATTAAAAACTGTTCAGAAATATAAATATCTGCCAAATTTTATAAGATCCGATAAAGGTACAGAGAATATATTAATAGAATCTTTACAAGTATGTTTGCGTAAAGATCACGAGGATGAGTATTCTGGTGAAAACAGTTATGTGAAAGATAAAAGTGTTCATAATCAACGAATTGAATCATACTGGGGATGAATGCGACAACACACAGCTGATTTTTATATACAGTTCTTCAAATGCATGATTCAAGAAAACTTATTTGATGGCAGTCATTTTCAAAAGATGTGTCTACAGTATTGTTTTGGTCCGTTAATTCAGGAAGATCTTTACATGACAGCTAAACTCTGGAATGAACACCGTATCAGGAAACAAACAGCCCAAAATAATATTTGTGGTAAACCTTATATTTTATATAATTTACCAGAAAGGTATAATGCTACAGATCACAGAAAAAAAGTGGATAGCAATACTGTCAACGATTTGATAGAATCTGTAACCACAAAAAACGAACTAGTTGATCCAGCTTTTATAGAACAATTAGAAAAAGAAGCGCAGTTTGATTTAAAGAGGCCACAGAATCCAGAGGAAGCTCTAGAATTATATATTCAGTTATTAAATATATTTAAAGAATGAACTTTTGTATTCTATAAATTAGAAAATGTATACTTGTATATAAATATATAGATATATATGTTTTTGTAATAAAAAACGTTTTTAATGGTTTAATGTCTTTATTGTAATAACAAAAATAACTTTTGAATTCTGGGCACTCATTATTTATTAAATAAATAGTTAGATTATTATACTTTTATCGACTTATTACTCTCTTATTACAATAAATTATTTACTTAAAACTATTAGTCTGAACGTGCAATTTTTACTTCGAACAAAGTTATGATTTAACACTTTTCTTTTCCCCTCTTTAATAGCAAATGTATTAAATATTTGATCTAATGTACGTTACAATATTCTATTAAACTCTTTTTATTTGCACGTAACAAAAGTATATTGATTAACATGTTATTTTTCATGTTGACGTAGATATTTATCTAAAAAATAAATACTGATCACGTTTCTCAATCAATGTTTAACAAATCATAAAATTTGTATCCATTTTCACTTGTTAATTCCTAAGTTGACTAAAGTCTTTTAGTTTCAATCATCATAAAAAACGTTTTACGTGAACAAAATACATACGTGAAAAAGCGTAGTATTTTTTTTAATTTGAACTTTAACTTTTAATTTAACTTAACTTAACGAAAAAAAAATTAAAATAATTCTACGCTTTTTCATGTATGCATACTAATCTGAATCTGAGTCTACAATGAAGTATGCATTAACACCATGTAATAATTCAGCGCAGCTTAGTCTATGTTCTGGACTATAATCAAAACATTGAACTAGAAATTCTTGAATACAGTCTGGCACTTTACTTAGATCTGGAATCTTCTTCTGTTGATAAGCATCCATGATGTCAGATTCATGAGCTTTTGACCACGTCAATTCTGCACTGAATAATTCCTTTAATACGCATCCAACAGCCCACACATCTGATTCGATGGTACCAGATTGGTTATGAAGTAAGAGCTCAGGGCTCATGTACATTGGTGTGCCTCTACATCTGCTACCTACTGTCGTCATTAAAGCTGATGGCATGTCTTTTAATCTACTAATGCCAAGATCGCATATTTTGACTATTAAATCATGATTTATCAAGATGTTTTCAGGTTTAATATCTTTATGAACAATCTGTGGTCTTGAGTCGTGCAAAAAGGCTATAGCAATACATATCTGTTTGGAGATTTGAAATTTGTCACTTTCACTTGCATTAAATCTAGCGACAACTTTTTTATTGAATATAAATTCTCTTAAATTGATACTATCTTTAAAGTATTCCATAATTATGTGGCAATGTGAGAAGTCCATACAATAGCCCATAATCATTATAATGTTTAGATGATGTATCTTAGTCATGACCATAATCTCTCTGTTGGCATATTTAGTGTCAAAAGTGACACGTACAGTTTTCACAGCAACTTCGGTGTGTCGCCAAACTGCCTTCCTGACCGTACCATAACCACCTTCTCCAATTAGAGAACTGGAAATAAACTGAATTTCATCTCTTTCCACAATGTCAATATTGTGTGAAAAGTTGCCACCAATCGTAGTTTCATTTTTAGTTGTTTCTGAGCTGCTGATGCTCTGTGAACTGTTAGGATTAATCATTTTAAAGCTTGCACTTTTTCTCACAATAGGTACTTTGTCGATACTTCTCTTTTTAATGTTTCTATTAATACTTGCTTGACTATTTTCAGTCTTTGTATTTAGTATTCCACTTGTTACGGTACTGCTTGAACTTTTATTGCAATTATATATTTCCTTCTCTTGCATATTACTTTTTTTCTTCATTTTACTTACAGTATTTTCTATATTCACAGAATTGTTCAATGTCAATATTTTTGAAGACGTTATATTTGATATACTGCTTTGTTCTGTATTTATGATTGACTTGGACTTGGTATATAGATATATCCTATACTGATTATTTTTCATTTTGATTTTATTTGAGAATGTCTTGAAGTCACAATCACCACCATCGTTATCCGTAAACTTTTCAAAAATGCAATTATTATAACTACCTAGTTGCAGTGCTGATCGTGATCTATCAAAGTACAAGTTGTTAAAACCGTCCTTCATCTTAGCTGCACACATATCAGCTATATCATCGTAAGAATAGTTGCTATTGAAATCCACTAAGATTTTTTTAGAACCTCCACTATTTTTTGAATAATATTTTCCATTTTCAAAATTTGTCCATCCGACATGAATTTCTTTATTCATACAAACAGGTTTGATGACCTGCAAAAATATGCATACATTTAATTCCTATTAATACTATAATTTATAACAAAAATTACCTCAGGTACTCCTGTACTTGCTACAGATTGATTTTTTTGTCGCTTAATGATGTCCATTACAAAATCATCGTACTTTCTTTTCTTTTTTGCTTCCTCCTCAAGAGGAAGCTTTGTAATAGTAAAATTTTCAGTTTTGCTAATACTTCGTGGAAACGCATTTGGAGGTGTTTGGAGTACGAATCATACGTTTTTAGAAAATGTCCGTGCGGATGGCTGTGTGTGTGTGTGTGTGTGTGTGTGTGTGTATGTGTGTGTGTGTGTGTGTGTGTGTGTGTGTGTGTGTGTGTGTGTGTGTGTGTGTGTGTATGTACGTATACCGCCATAATTTTGGAACCATGCGACGGATCGTAATAAAATTTGACATGCATATATTTTTTCTAATTCTGAATTTAGGTCATTTTTTGTTTTATGATTCTGACCATTTTATGGCCATATTATAGCCATTTTTCTATTTTTGAAAAAATATTTTTGCTTTTTTATAATGATATGATTTATACAATATATTCAACAATAGTGTATCTAAAAGAACATAAATTTGTCTACTTTTTCCCGCAAGATTTTCTAGATTGACTGATCTGTTCATTTTTTATGATATAAAAGGTAATTTTTCGATAAACATATATAACTCAAAAAATAAATAGTTAAATGTTTTGAAAAAATTCATGACAATAAAAAACAACGATATCTACTAGTTGTAAAAATTTTAAGCAATTTTGGCGACTAGTTTTTGAGATAAAAATCAAAAACTAAAAAAAATGGTTTTTTTATGTCGTACGATTACGGGAGTAAAAAGGTTTAAATTGAGTTGAAATTTTAGGAAAAGATTGATCTTTTGATCACTTCGGCTAGGTTCTTTTTGTAGCTTATGAAACCTTTTAGTTTAAAAGATATTAAGATTCAAATTCTTCAACTCTCACCCTGTATACTCTGTGTGACTGAACATTATTATTTTTGTTAAACCATATAATGTGATAATTAAAGTTTAGTATATTTTGAGAGTTTTCATGGTTTTATAAAATGTCCGTGCAGATGGTTTTGTCTGTGTGTGTGTGTGTGCGTGCGTGCATGCGTGCGTACGTATACTGTTATAATTGTGGAACTACGTGATCGATCCTAATAAGATTGGACGTGCATATATGTTTTCTGATTTTGAATTCGAGTAAACCTATCCTTTTAGTATCGAATAGTAGCGAATATTTAAATCAAAGAATGAGTTGATTGTCCCATGTAATTATCTTCCACTAGCAGAATAGGAGGAAGCTAAGTGCCAATGATTTGGCAGCGGTTTTCTATAAGATTGATCCCTTTCGTTTCTTTCTTAAAAAATACTGCATATTTTGTAACATTCTCAATCAACTGTAGTTCATTTGCTTTTATTGGAACCATGTAGTTTTCATTGTTTAAGGTATACATCAATCCACTAGCATTTTCAAAAAAAGCTTTGATAGTTTCTAAACTAATCGTATCTTCGGCAGCAAAACTAAAAGTTTGCTCACCATCAGATATTTGGATACTTCTAGCCATTTTAATACTTCTTAATTCTGATATGAAATTGCAAATGAGAGTTATAAATAAAATAATTCTCAGTAACTTTGATAGCCTGCACTTTTCATTGTTTTTTTAGCACTAAACTATGTTTTTAATAAATTGATTTTACCTCCAAGTTAATAATTTTGTTAAACATAACCTTAAACATAACGTTCACTGTGCATTCAGCTTCGTACACAACGCACATGTGCCGTGTGTGGCGCCACCACCGCTGTGTGTAAACGTGGTCCGTACAGGCTTCCGTACTTACGCCGATATCTTGAGAGAGATCAAGGCAAAGGTTAAGCCAGAAGACTTGAATACAGAGGTTAAGTATCTTAGCAAAACGAAAGACGGTGGCGTTTTGGTTGTCGTGGGTAAGAGTGAATACAAAATGGAACCACTCAAAACGGCCATACAAACCGCAATAGGGCATGCAGGCACAGTTAGGGGCAAGATTACCAGAACTACACTGGAGATCAGGGACATTGACGGCCTTACGACAAAGGAGGAAGTCTGCGGCGCCATCGCTGTGGCCACGGGGTGCGACGAACAAGATACTACGGAAGCCTGTACGGACCACATTTACACACAGCGGTGGTGGCGCCACACACGGCACATGTGCTAAGATACTTAACCTCTGTATTCAATTCTTCTGGCTTAACCTTTGCCTTGATCTCTCTCAAGATATCGGCGTAAGTCTTACCCAATTCCGGTCTTATGAGGATTGCGTCTCCCCTCTGCCGCGAGGTCTTCCCTGCGCTTTTCCTCAATTGTTGAGGCTGGCTTTGCTCCGGTTTTTTCTGTCCTTTCTTCTTTGCTCTTCTTCCTGCAGCTAGCTGCCAAGCTCCTTGTGTGTGTGTATCTGCAGCTTCCTCTTGCGTTTTGCTCGTAGTAGGTGCAGATCTGACCTCCTTCTTATCTTTTTTAGCGGGGGTACCGCCGCCACCGTCTGATGATGTCCGTCCCCTCTTCTTCGACTTGCGAGGCTTCGAGTGGTCTTCTCTAGGTTGTTGAGCTGACAACGTTTTCGCGCCATCCTCCATCTTGTCGAGCATCGTGAAAACTTCAATCATAATAGCTCCTATTACCGGTAGTCCCTCTTTGATTGTTGTATTCACGTTCTTCTGCTTATCCAGAGTTTTCATCATCTCTCCGTTCGTTCGTCTTATTTCCAGCAACTTTTCTCGGAGGCTGGCGTGTTCTTTTAGCCATAACCCTATCCCTGTCATATTTTCGTATTCAGCGGCACTCATCGCGCTGGCTATACTAGTGCTGCTGGTTGACTTGTGGATTGGGTATCCACCGTCTTGCGATGCTGGCACCTTTAGGGTGTCAACTGTCAGGTTTCCCTGTACCTCTTTTCTTGGTTCGTTCATAGTATTCATTGACATCGATTTTCTTCGTTCCGGTATGTGTCCGACCACCCGGATCCCCCCGTCTATGGGGGCAGCTGACATGGCCCCAAAACATGACTGAAAGCGGTGCCAGACTGGGTACATCATACCAGAATATAGCGCGCGCTGTCGCACTAGCCCATCTCCGCTCTCTCGAACCTCCCACTCCGAACAAAAGTGATTGGCTCTCTGGAGAGTTTCTAACAGGCGTCACACGACATCACACACTCGCTCAAGCCGTTTGACTGGTACTAGCTAGGTAACCAGCCTCCCGTCTTGCCTTCAGCAGAAGCCAAAGATAGTTTAGGTCACTTCGGCGCGCAACCTCGGATCGCCTCCCCATCCAGGATCTCCCTTTGGCAGCTCACGGGTCGCACCGCACGGCAAACACGGCGGCCTGTTTGGTCCACGAAGCATATTTTATTTCTGCTTTACCCTCCAAGGTTACCTCGGCGAGAACTCCCCTATCCGCCACCCATGGGACGCGCCGCATACGGGGTTACAGGCTCCCCGCGCGATTATTAGGTGGTAATCATCGAAATATTTGTAAACTTAAATATTTTTATTCTAAGTTGTTTAAAATTATTAAAATTCATAAAGTTCACATAATAATGAGGTTCTATAATTAGGTGTTACTATGCGAATGATAACCCCAAAACTATATGGCTATAAGCGCCAAAATTTTTATTTTCTAATAATTTTATTTAAACAAAAAAATTTTTTTATCTTGTAAAACAGAAATTTTTAAGCTTACTTCCAGAGTTTTAAGGAGGGTGTATACCGCCGTGCGGGGGGTGTGGCGCGAGGAGAAATCATCGAGTTTCAGAGTTGTAGAAGTGTTGTGCGCGAAAATGACATATGTACTAACCCTGCTAAAAACGTTAGCCGACACTCGCGAAGTCGGCGAAAAACGGCCGAAACGGCCGCGCGCGCCCGCGCAGTAGCGTAGTGCGAGGGAGCCAGTGGAGAGGGGGGGGGGGGGAAATTCGGCCGTTTTTCGCCGACTTCACGAGTGTTTCTCTTATACTTTAAAACGTTTTATTGAAAAATTGAGATGTACGTTTTGTAGTGTACAATGTCAACTTTGTAAAACTTTTTTTAAAATTATAATCCAGCCTACGGTAGCGCATACAGGCCTGCCGGAAAAAACTTCACCGCAAACTTTGGATCGCGATTTTGCGCAAACTAATAATCCGACAGCACCCAGCTTTTTCACACGTAAAGAAAATTATAAACCCTACTTTTTTCCAAAATTTTAGCTTTTAGAAACGTTCTTGCAACGAAGCATCAACGTTCTAATAGCCCTTTCCCGCAACGTTCCGGCAAGGTCACTAACTCTATTACCTATCTCAAAACGTTTTGGCAACATTTACTTGTAAACAAAGTGTGACCTTTCTACGTTTCTGCAACTTTGTAGTAACGTTAAATACGTTTTAGAGGAACGTTCTTTCGTTTTCAATGCAATGTTGTAGCACCGCTCCTACAACGTTCCGTGCTAATAAGTGGGGAGTGGGGGGTAGGACATAACCCTGATAGCACAAGATGTTTTAAAGACGTTTTTAAGACGTCAAACAAAATACGGGGAAACGTACTTTTTGAAAGTATTAAAAACGTATTAAAAACGTATTTTAAAGGTTATTTGGCCGCAACAAATTTACCCAAAAAGTCTACGGAATCCTGCAGATACGTGCTAAAAACGTACTTTAAACGTCCTCTATATCCGTAAACTGCGTTATTAATACGTTTTTAAAACGTTTAGCAAAAACGAAATAAAGACGTTTAATGTGCGTTTTTATACGTATCCCATTAATAAAAGTCTAAAAATCGAGGAAACAGAATAACGTCATAAATACGTTTAGTCAACCGAAACAAAGTCGCATAAACGTTTATAAAACATCTTTATAACGACTAGAAGACGTTGTTAAAACGTTTCTGCACATAAAAACATATTTAATCAATCATATCTTTTTATTAATTATATAATTAGGTACACAAGACAAGTAATTGTTAGTTGTTTAAATAAAGGTAAGGAATTATATTCTTTATTCAGTATAATACAATATTTTGCATTGAAGCTTTGATTTACATTGGATGAGTAACTGAATTAATCCTTCCCTGCAAACTAAATTAGTGACATTTTGATTCGCTATAGAAATTATAAATCTATAATAATATTAAAAACAAAAAATGTACATCTCAAGAAAGTCAACTAATTTCTTTACAGAGAACGGCGATAAAGAAAATCATATAGTCGAATAATGTATCTAACATGGAAGACGTGGTATGATCTTATCAAACGCTAGATGTCGCACTATTGCCATAAATTTTACATTTTCATATAATCTTACGCGTAAAACTTCGTGCAGTCCGATTAGAGTAGGAGCCAGGAGGTTTGCGTGACCGACAGAGGTCTTATCAGTCAAAGCTTTCCAGAAAATGTGTTCAAGTGATTTTTTGGAATATTTTAGAAAAATTTCTATTTCTGCACTCGAAGTAATTTTCGAAATTTGAACGAATTTTCAATGATAACGTTTGAACACATTTTAGGTATCTATGTTTTAGTGAGGCATTGATTGTTCAACTTTACACTGGCACATTCAAACTGGGATGCCGAGAATAAACCGTACCAAAAATCGTAAGAAATGCTTTGGATGATTAGAGCATGATGAATAAAAGAAAAAACCGCTGCCAATTCCTTTGGCACGGGTAGGCTTCGCTTACTATTATTCGCTTTAATACTAAAGTTGCTTTACTTTCATAATCAATTCTATAAAGTTTTATGCTTCGTTTGATGGATAAAATTATTTCGAAAAAATTATATTACCATAATCATATTGCGTAACTGAAAAATATTGTTTTTAACGGATTAAAAAAACCAGACAAGAAACTAGCCGATACTCATGATTGTTATTAAACGTAAAGTTCAAGAATTTAGTTCGAGGTATAAGAGACAGGATATAGTTCGCGGGCGAACGTAAATCGTAAAATCACCAGTCGAGTACGAAAAATCGCATGAAACTATACCACATGCGTAACTGAAAAATCTTATTTATAACGGACATTATAAAACAAAAACGAGCAAAAAGGAGTCCCTAAGTACTCCACAGATTAAAACCTTAAGTGGAAACTGAGATCGAACGGAAACAGTGTTCCAGTATATAGAGGTATAATCAGGATAAGGAAACAGAGAAGTTTGTGAAGCATCAGATAATCTGGTTGAAGCTGAACTGAGTTTAATAAATAGAGGCGCCAAACGAAGAGGATCAGTTGCAGCGACTGATAGGTTAGATGAGCTACTAGATAGTCGAGGCAAATAGTTGAAACGTTGATTAAGGTCTGCCATTTGTAACTCCCAGTTAGTCGCCGTCAAGCGAAGGGGAGATAGAAAATACGGGTTTTTTTTCAGTCCTTGTTGAGTGTTGTTTCGTCAGGATCTGCCCCATGAAATGACTTAATAATTTAAAGTGGCTATCATTTAGTTAGTAATTGACTTCAAAATAATCTATATATTTTGTTAGAATGATTTCTAATTTAGTTTTTGGGTTTATAACGATTTAAAAAAATTGCCACTGTATGGTAGTATAATAAAGAGAACGACGAACGAGAAATATAAGAATTTTCGCGGCTAAAAACATAGGCAAGTTTTATTTCTTTCAGGTGATATTAAGCAATTTACTTTGATTAACTTTTCCGATAACTTTATTGGCAAAAACTTAAATCACAAAACTAAAAAATCACTATAAAAAAAAGCGTATATAAATTGTAAAAACGGACTTTCGTCCCACTATCTTCTAGCAAAAACAAAGAAAATGAGACTTGGTGGGTTAAAATCCACCAAGTAGAAGCTGAGAAACAGGCGTACACACACACACACACACACACACACACACACACACACATCCGTACGGACATTTTCTAAAAACACCATTTTTCGACTAAAAATTCATCAAAACACACTTCCCACATGTTTTTACACAAACTCCAAAAATTACTATTACAAGGCTTCCTTAGGAAGGAAGGAAAAATCAACGATTCGATCTTAACATACGGAATCTAAAGGAACACTTAATTTGAAAAAGTTATAGTTACAACTCGCTACAATCTCTCTTGATATATATATTTCTATTACATACGAATCCATCATTTGGAAAATATTAAATGAATAAAAAGATGTTTCAACCATTTTCCATAAACTTAACAGTTTTGCCATCGAAAAATACAAACATGATTGTCTTGCGTTTGTGAAACATGCCAAAGCTACTTCTCTAGAATTTATGTACGTAAGTACGAATATTCGACGCCGATTATTTAGATATATATTTTCTATAAAAGCGTACAACGGTCAATCTTTCAAGTAACTAAGGATTTCGATTTTACAATAAACCTCGAATTTTCCTAACTAATAATTCAAACAGCAAATAATATTAATCAGTTCCAATGAGCCGCCCTATCGTTCAACGTAGTCCGACAAACTTGGTCGATTCTGCACGTTCCTTGTAGGAAAATTGCATGATCGTCCTTACCAGACGCTCTCTTAAACGAGATTCGCCTGCAATCGTCATTTTACTAAAAAGTCCAACATGTATTCAATATAGACTACTAATATTAGCAATAATAGAATAATAATTTACATTTACACAAGATTTTGCCTTAATAAACCACTTATACAATTAAAATCGCTACGCCTTAACTTATAAAGAGTAATTAATTTGAACCATCAACTTCTTCATCACTGCCGTCTAATTTATTCGGCAATAGAGATGAAGCCAGACTCTTCGCTGTTTCTTTCTTCCTTGATGTTTTTTCGTTATTTCTGCTCGTTTTGCCTTTATTGCCCTGCTTTTCTTCTTTCTTTTTTCTTCCATTTGCCTTTTTTTCTTCTAAAATAAATATTGATTATGTCCTATTTATAAAGTATCACTTGATAAAATCAAATAAATACGTTTTCATTAATCATTACCATAAAGTATTATACGAGATTTGGCATTTTTCAAATAATCGCCAACATATGTCTGCAATTTCTTTGTATTTGTTTGACATGAATTTGTCAGCATTCTAGTAGTAGCAACTAAAAAAATTATAATAGTTTTAAAAATTAATTTGAATTATTATTTACTTCTAATTAATTTTATTAAAAAAATACCTTCAATAAGGTTGTAGAAAAGAGTTTCATTAAAAACTTATTTCCCTTTTTGTCCACAACAACTATAAACTTCTTGTACCTCGTTGGACATTATACGTGCAGTCATCTTCTGCGCAGTGTCTTTCCAATTATTCTTATTCACGTAAGCTTGAAGATACTGCCACTAAAATATTTACAATGATATATTAAATAGTTTCAACAAAAATATGAATAGCACTTTAAACTTGTCAAGTCAAAACATTTTTCAAGTAATGTATCCAACAACTTACAACTTTATCTCTAAAAGCTTCATCTTTGCGAAGATCATCATCTGTTCGGGTTATGTTAGGTCTCTTAGCGAGATTTGAATTTCGCGCCGTAGCGCGCCGATCGCGGCGCCGAGAGCGGGCGAGCGCCGCCAGGGGCCCCTCCTTTTTCGCGCGGGATTAGGTTTCGCGTGCACGTGCGAGTCAGTTCTGACAGCTCCTCTCGAGTGACCAGTCGCCCTTTACCTTTTATTGCGTCTTGCGATATCCTCTCTCTTGTAAATCAGCGTGCGAATAGAGTTGTCCGTAACGTCCTTTTCAGGGCGAACAACTCTCTACCTTTTGTATCTCGGTGCGTCGCGTAGTGTGTGTGGTTTGCGACCGGTGTGCTTTGTCTTGTGTGTGCGCTTCGAGTGTTGGGATTTCGGCCACGTGCGAGCTTCCTCGACGTGTCGATCTCCACCCGGCGATCGTCCTACGCGGCAGGGCTGCAAAGGTCTGCCCGTGGTCCAGGATAGGTTCCCTCGAGACGACGAGGCGTCCTGCGACCGAGGAAGGTGCATCCCACCCACGTGCGGCCAGGGCTTTACGTCGCGCCGTCCACGTTGCGTTCTGCGAAAAGGTAGGAGAGCTCACCAGCGTTCAAAGGTACCTCGCGGCGTGTGTTAATTGCAATTGCATCTCTCTTTATCTCTCTATTTTGCCTATCGTAGAGTCACTTTCATTTTGTACAATTTCTCTTGTTTGTTCAGAATAAAATCATTCGCTTGTCCCGGCTTTTCTCTCTTCTCCGTGAGAGTTTTTACGCCGAGGCATGTCACCTTATTTTTCCCGCGAAATAAATTGTGTTTGTGTTTGATTATTCACCCAGCCTTCCCTCACTCAATCCACCACTTTAGTATACATATATATAGAACTCATTAGCTTGTTCATGGTGCCCCGGGTGAGGAGTGAGTGAACGCTGGGTTGAAAATCAATAATTTCGAAAATCAAATCTTGTAAGCGAGCGAGTCGCTACCGGCGTCGGTCGGCGGTTCGTAGAATCGGCCGTTGTTAGCGAGCGCGCTAGGACTTCGTGCGTCAGCTCGGCGCTGCGGCGCTGTGCAGTAGGCCCGCGACGTAAACATGTCGATTTTCGGTACTGAGTGGCGATTATCACACTCGTGCCGCGCATTCTGCTGTCGTTTTGACTTCGCTCTTCATCCGTGAGTTCATTTTCCTTCTCTCGACCACTATTAACTTTCAGCTTCCCGGACGAGTGCAGTTTTTTCTTTTTTTCGAATTTTGTCTTTTTGTCGTTTTTTCTCTCGTTCGCTTTTAATTGTGTTTCTGGGAAAGCCGTTCTACCATGGCTCCTTCAGCGCTGAAGAAGCTGACAGCTGCACAGGCAAGGCGTTTAGCGGAAATCAGGGGCATGCGTAGCCGATTGATAGCTAAGCCACGTGCGTCGCTGAATAAGAATATTATTCAGGCACGCATCGATGCTGTGAAGAAGATGTGGGAAGAAGCACGTAAGGTTCATTCGGACATTGTCGCTAGTGATGATGCTGATAAGGATTCGTACGTCTCCGATAATGAGTTTCTTGAAATCGAAGAAGCGTATGAGGAGGCACTTGATGAGTTCCTGACTTTGCTGACGCAGTACGAGATCGCCGATCAGTCTACACTTCCTGGGGGAATTCTAAATTCTACTATGTCTGATCCTGGGCTTACGAAACTTCCAAAGATTAATCTTCCTTCTTTCTCAGGCAATTATGAGGATTGGGCTAGTTTTCGAGATAACTTTAGGGTCATGGTTCATGATTTGCCTCGGATTGCTGACGCAACTAGGCTTCAGTACTTAAAGATGTGTTTGACCGGCAGTGCGGCTGATTTAGTTAAAGATGTGCCAACCACTAACGCTAACTATGCAAGCACATGGAAGGCGTTAGAGGAGCGTTACCACAATCCGAGGCTCATCATAACCAGGTATTTGACCGCTTTCATGGAGCTTCCTCATCTCAAAAAGGAATCAGCCGAGGAGCTTCGCTTCTTCATCGACGAAGCTAAGCGTATCGT
>CM053172.1:15645333-15697747 GCA_012977825.3 Pteromalus puparum | reverse complement strand
TTAGTTTTTCAATTATTAGATGCCAGGTGCTATCGGCAATGTGTTTTAGTGTGTTTCCTGTGAAAATTTCTCCTGACGTGTGTTCTCCTGCCATGTCTCTTGCTATTACATTGAGCAGTGATGCTTTTTCCATTGCAAACATTAGTTGCTGTTGTAGTTGGTCCAATTCTTCTTGAGAATACAGTCCGCTAGTTGCTAGTGTCTCGACAGATTCAAACGTCCAACTGATCTTCGTGTTTGGTTTCACAATATGAGGTGATACTGATTTGATTGGTGTTGGAGTGAATTTTATCCATTCTTCTGCTATTTTGTAGTACGTAGGTACAATCGAGTTGCAATTTTCTTGAACTCCCTTTTTTATCAAGATGTGTGTTCTCGGTGTAAGGAACCATGTTTCATTTCCTGAAGATACTGGTAGTTGATTATAGCATTCTTTTAAATGTAGTATTTTGACTGTTTTCGGTACACATTTGATTAAATGTACAACTTCTCCTGCAATCCTTGCTATGTATCCAGGTTTTTTCATGATATTATATGCAAATTCATCTGGGGAAAGGGTAGCGATTGATAGGGAATTTTGAATTACCTTCCTTTCAAGTTCACATTTTTCTGTTATTACGTTTAAATATAGATTATTAAGTTGCTTCCTTAAATGTTTTTGTACATATACGAATTTGGAATTAACGTACGTAAATAAGTCTAAGTTAACGCTATTTTTAGAACTAACTTCATCATTCTCAAAATGATACGCATTTAAATAACTACTCTTCTCGAAAATTAATAACTTAGGATGTTCTGTACGTATAAATTCTCTGTTACAACGCATGATTTTATCTTTGATAGCCAAAGCAAATGTTATTTCGTTAGAACTTAGTGTATAAACAATTTCGTGATTTGTCTCACTAAAATATTTTGTAGCTACTCCCTTAAATAGAATATCGAAAGAGTTTCTGAAACACTCCCCCTGCGGTAAAACTTCCCAAAATGTATGTCCGCCCTCCATATCAATACAGTGTTTTTCTGAAAATTTGCATACTGTTCCTGAGCTTAACCTTAACTTATCATTATTTAAACTAACCTTAGCACTATTTTGAATTAACGTTATTTTGATTAAGCCATGAACAAATACTTTATTCCATGATCCAAAGCTATCGGCATAAGATGCACCGGAGCAAGAGTTACCCTCAGCGCTTCCTGCAAAATCTATACCTTTCGTTGTCGTCGAATTTACTTTTAAATTGGCTATTGTATGAATATTATCGTATTTAAAAATTCCCGTTTCATGAATTAATTTACATTGCTCATGACTTATCTCATATATATATTCTTGTTCTCCGTTTTCCGTAGGTATAAGATGACCGAAAATCCCGCAACTTGATACTGTTCGATGAATTTCTATCTTGCATTGTATTACCGTGACTTCTCGAAATTCTGCGACTTGTATCAGCTCGATGTTGACGCTTGTTGAATTCACGGGTGTATTGTGAAAGTCGCATTCCCCTGAGTCCAGTAGAGAGAATGTTGTTATATTTGGCGTTGTTGTGCCGCAGTCATAGCCAATGATTGCTTCATTTATTTTAAAAATTGTCGTTAATAAAAATATTTTGAAGATCATGATTCAGGGTTTCCTAAAACAGAAAAGAACGTTAGTTCTCTTTTTTATACATAATTAATTTATTTGCATGAACTGTGTTTGGCTTTCCATTTTTATTTATTATGACATTGCTATTCTCAGTGACGTCTAAAATTTCAAAAGGTCCCAGGTTTTGATTTTTTTCTAATTTTCCGGGTTTTGGTTCTTTTATGAGCCAGACTTGATCTCCTTTGTTAAACTTAACAGGATTTGTAAATCGATCATAATATTTTTTAGATTTTTCTTTTGATAATATTAGATTTTCACGTGCAAGGCTAGCAATGTCTTTCATATTGGTAATTAAATTTGATAAATAATTATTGAAAGTTGGAAGTTGCTCTGATAATTTTAAAGGTTCACTTGAAGGTAATCTCGGTGGATAAGCGAAAACCAGTTCATACGGTGTGAATCTATGAGCGCTATGTACACTCGTATTATAATTAAATTGTGCTAATTCTAACAAATTATCCCACTCAATTTTTTTCGTAGAAAAGTTTTTCAGATATTCACACAATGGATGATGAGCTCTTTCTAATGAGCCATTCGATTGCGGCGAGAAAGCTGTTGTCTCTATTTTTGAAAATTTAAATCTTCGTGCTACAGCTTTTAAGATTTTACTTGTAAAATTTGCACCTCTGTCCGTAAGAACAACTTTTGGCGAACTGAAAATGCATATAAATTTTTTTATAAATGCATCTGCAATCGTTTCTGCAGTTTGGTCTTGTAAAGGTACTGCAATTAAGAATTTTGACAGTTGATCTTGTATAGTAAGAATATACTTGTTTTGATTTGCAGTTATATTCAGTGGACCCACCACATCCATGGCTATTTTTTCAAATGTTCTAAACGGTGTATCTGTTATTACCATTGGTTGTCTCGTTTTTACTCGTTTTAGTTTGTTTCTTTGACAATCCTCACAATTTTTTATTTTACGTTCAATGTCTGATTTTAAATTTTCCCAGAAATATTTACTTCTTATACGATTAAATGTTCTGTTTACTCCTGAATGTCCTCCTATTGCGCTTGAATGATTTAGGTCAAATATTTTGTCTCTATCTTTTAATTCTACGTATTCTATATAGTTTAGACAGATAACTACTTTAATGTCAGAATTTTGAAAAACTTTAGCTAGAATTTCTTCTATTTCGCACCAGTTAATATTATTTATTTTTAAATCTTTAGAAATGCTAAAAGTCTTAAATTTTTTGTGTATCATAATTTCTTTTAAAAGTTGGAAAGTTTTTAAAATATTTTCTTTAACTCTGATTGCTGCTTGACCTGTATCAATGCATAATACGAACAATTTTTTTGAATTTAAATTGATTATTTCAATTTCATTTATATTTAAATGTTCGCTAACCGTAGTATTTTTGCTAGTCATTAGCCACTCTATTTTCTGATCTAGAGAGTTGCCCTGTTTATTTATTAAGTGTGCGATATTATCTTTCCTAAATTCTATCGATTTTTTTGTATAAACAATGTTTTTATCTGTTTTAGTGTTTATTATTTTTTCATCGCATGGTTTTGCTGTTCTGAATTCTTCCTTATTAGTTTTATTTTTCTCCGCTATAGTTTTGATTTTCCTTTTCTTGCTATTTTTTCTTTCCTTTAGTTTAGTCCGTTCTTCATTTAGTTTTTGAATTTTCATGTCATTAGTAGGTATTTCGCTAGTATCTAGTGTTTTTAACTCCTTTGCTTTTTGAGCTCTAGTAATTACATTTATTTGCATATTTTCTACCGGATTCCTTGACAACGCGTCAGCATTTGTATTAATTTTTCCCGGTTTATAAATAATTTCATAATCATAATCTAATAATTGTAATCTCCATTTTTGAACTCTACTATTTTTATCTGCTGATTTAAATGACAATAACGGTTTATGATCGGAAATTATTTTAAACTTATTACCATAAATATAATTTCGGAATGTTTTTACTGCGAACATGATGGCAAGTGCCTCACGTTCATAAGTATGATAGTTTTTTTCAGCTGCTTTCAATACTCTTGACGCGAATGCAATTGGTCTGTCTTCGCCGATCTCTCCTTGCGATAATACGCAGCCAAGTGCATAATTAGATGCGTCTGTAGTTATTATAAACGGTTTAGTCATATCGGGAAATTGTAGTATTGGGGCTGAACATAAGGCTTTTTTTAATCTCTCGAACGCTTGTTGTTGCTCTTTATTCCAAACAAATTTTGTTTGCTTTTGTAATAACTGTATAATTGGTTTAGCTATCTCCGAAAAATTATCTATGAATCGCCTATAATAGCCTGCCAGTCCTAGAAATTCTCGAACATTTTTTACGTTTCGTGGAATTGGAAATTTCGTTATGGCTTCAATTTTCTTGGGATCTGTTTTCACTCCTTGCTCGCTAATAATATGCCCCAAAAATTCCACTTCTTTCTGGAAAAATTTACATTTACTCGTTTCTAATTTAAGTCCAGCTCTTCTTAATTTTTCTGCTACTAGGTTAAATCTTTCGTTATGCTCTTCTACTGTATTTGATACTATAATTATGTCATCTATATAAACATAGCAAAATTCTTTTTCTAGCAGTTCTCCTAGTACTTTTGTTAGTACTCTTTGAAATACTCTAGGTGAGTTAATTAGTCCAAACGGCAGTACTTTGAATTCAAATCTTCCTAGTGGGTGTACGCTAAACGCTGTTTTATGTATGTCTGACTCTTTCATTCTTATTTGGTGGAAGCCCGATACCATATCGATCGTTGTAAAATATTTGTTTTTTCCCATAGAATCAAATATCTCTGTTATATTCGGCAATAAATACGGATCTGGTATTGTTTTAGCATTTAGCTTTCTATAGTCAATTACTAATCTCCATTTCTTTTTTCCGTCTTTTGTTAAACCCTTTTTTGGTACAACCCACGCTGGAGCGTTGAATGCACTCGTCGAAGATCTAACCAATTCGTTTATTACTAATTTTTTTGTTTCGCTGATAGCTATTTGTTTCAACGTATATGGTAGTGGGAATTGTTTCACGTAAACTGGAGCTTCATCTGTTAAATTTATCTCGTGCTCTTCGACATTACATATCCCTAATTTCTCTCCGTCTAGCCAGCAGATATCTTCGTTACATAATATTAAGTCTTCGATAAATTTCCTTTTCTTTCTCGACAAATGATTTAAATTTATCGTGTTTAATAATACATTTGTCCTCTCTTTTTTACTTAATTTTTCCACTTCTTCAAGACTCTTTCTGCTTTGTGAAGTTAAATATATGGAGCCACAATGTAAGGTCTCTTCCTCTTTTGGCAGTGGTAATCCTGAGATTCCCATAAACGTATCTGGCATATCTTCGATATCAAACGTAAGAAAATTTGTTTCGTTTGTATGACGTAAATATTTTTCATCTCCTTCGAAATCTACATTATCGTTGAGTGTTTTTACAAATGTCGGAAAATTTTGAATGCAATACTCTTCGGTTTCTTCTTTTTCTGTACCTTCAAGAGTTTCATTAATATTTCCCATAAACTGTTGAATATTTGACTTTGAATCGTGAATAAACTCTGTAAGTTTTACGTTGCTCCAATTGCTCGGCTGTGCTCCTTCCGAAATTTCTTTTACGAAATCTGGTGAGTCGCCTGTGTATTCTGGGTCATTTTTGTTTTCTGAAATTCCGTTTTTTATATTATCTTGGATTTTTTCTACTATATCTAATACCTTTTCTAAATCTTGTTGTACTGTAATGTTTTCTCCAGTGGTTTCTTGAGTACTAGCCTCTTTTCCACTCTCTTTAGCTATGATGCTAGTATTTATTAGGTTTGTATACATTGTAGATTTCAACTCGATTTTTTCATTATTTATTTCTAAATATCCTTTATCTAGTCTTAATTTTTGTTGCAATAAAACCTTTATTCCGACGATTCCATCGTACGGAATGGCAAATGTATCTGGAGCTACGTGAAAGTCAAAATATATTCCGTTTATTGGCAATTTTATCGATCCCAGAGTACGTATAGCGTTTTCTGTTATTCCTGATATTAATATTTGTTCGTCATTATTTATTTGGTCAATTGATATATTTTGTTTTTTAATAATGTTTAGTTGTGCACCACTATCTACTAACAATTTATTTATTTTCTTCGATTGTTTATCTTCTACTTCTATATATTGTAGTAAATTTTCTAGTTTTAAAACATATGTTTGTAATATACTTTCTATCTTACTGTCAACCTTTTTGTCTATGTTCTCTTTATCTTGCGTATGATTAGTAATTTTATCTTTGGTTATTTGTAGTGGGAACGCTTTGTTTTCGTTTTCCCTTCCTAGGCGTTCCCTCCAGGAAGAGTGTTGTAGTTTTCCTGTTTGTTTTTGTTTCTATAGCATTTCTCTGCTGTATGATTCGTATTTTTGCAAATTGAGCAGAATTCTTCTTGCTCTCTTTGTAGGCTTTTAATCTTCTCGCAATTATCTATTTTGTGTCCTGCTTTGCTGCAGTACTGGCAAAAATCTTGTTTGGATTTTCCTCGATTTTCTAACGCCATTAGTTTTTTACATTCGCTGACTATGTGGCCTGGCGTTTTGCAGTATTCGCAAAATTTCCTCTGAAAACCCCTGTTGTAATTATTACCGTTATTTTGATGTGTTTGTTGTTTATTTTTTAATTTATTACAAAATTTGGCTGTGTGACCTGTTTCTTCGCATATCTGACATTTCAACTGTTGTTTTGCTTTATACTCTGCCACAAGAATTTTTACTTGTTCGCATTCTGTTTCTTCGTGCCCGATTGTTTCACAAATTGTACATACTCTAAAATATGGTCTTCCTTCACCTGTTTTACAATACTTTATCGTATGTCCCTTCTTGTTACATTTTTTGCAAACGACATCTGGGCAGTTTTGTATTGTATGACCATTAATATCGCAATATTCACATTTTTCGATATTATTCATGCTTATGTTTACACATCTATTCGGGTTATGACCCGTTTCTTTACATTTCCAGCATATCTCATAATCGCTGATATAAGGACATTGCCCAACATCATGCCCCATTTCCTGGCAGTATTGGCAGTGGTTATTTTGCTTCTTGTTGAATCGACATGCGCTTATCGAATGCCCTGGCTGACTGCAGAATTTACAGATCAGTTTGATTTTATTTTTGACATTCATGCAATTATTTGAAAAATGGTCTGCTCCCTTGCAGTAGACGCAAGCGGCAGATCGGCAGAAAAGAGCTTCGTGTTGGAAGTCTCTACATATTTGGCATGTCAGCACTTTCTGTGGTTCTGTTTCTGCTTTTCGTTCGTAGTCTTCGTATATGTTATTTACAATACCCTTGTTTATGTCTTTTCTTTTTCTTATGTCGCTTTCTATTTCTATAGCTGCTTTTGAAATGTCCGCTACAGTGGTTTCTTGTCCTAATTCATATTTAATTTCTGATTTCAGGCCTTTTTTATATTTCTTTGCGGCTTCTGCGTCTAATTCCGTCTCAAACCTTGTCCTTTCATCTTGCGATGGTCCTTCCAATTTTTTCAATTCTTTTATTTTAAAAACTATTTTTCTTAGCCTGTTTGTGTATTGTACTACTGTCTCTGTTTCTCCTTGGATGATTCTACGCATTTTCGCGAATAGCTCGTGAATATCGTCGTCGATTGGGTACAGCGTTCTCACTCCTGTTATTAAATCATCTATTGTTTTTATACTTTTACCGCCAAGAGCTTCTTCTGCTTCCCCTGTCATTCTCACTTTCAGCAGACTTGTGAGATTTGCCTCGTCTATGGGGTCTATAAGACTTCTAACCTGCTTCAATTTTTTTATGTATTCCGTTGCTGTCATATTTTTTCCGTTGTATTCTGGGACGTAGTTTACGACATCCTTTAGATTTAATTTTATTGGCCTTGCTGGTTCTGCTGGGGGAGCCATGTTTATGCTTGCTCCTCTTTGCTCTGGATTTCTTCCGTTATTATAGTGTTGGTTTGTGGCGGCTTGGATTTCTTCAGAATGATTCTCGTTATAGTTGTTGATCAGCTTGTTATCAGTTATCTCTTGTATGGATCTAATTTCTTCTCTGATTTGTTTTCCGAAGTCTATTAGGGCCTTATCTTCGTCTACGCTTGTGTTTGTCGAAAAATTTGCCGAAGGCTCGTCGTATTTTAGTAGGTTTTGCTGCGGATCTTTTACTGTTCCTACTACGAGGCTTTGTTCTGCTAGAAATCCTCCTATGTCCGAATATCGCTCGTCCTTTTCAAATTCGAACGTTTGTCCTAAAAATGAGTCGTTGCCTGATTGAAAAAATGATAGGTTAGTTTGAAAAGTTGTTTTGTCCGCTGTTCGGTGTTTATCTGTAGATTTTCTTGATTATTTTGTTGATTTGCCACTTCTTTTATCTTGCTCTTCTGCTCTTGTTTGTTTGTTATTTCCTTGGTTTTCTCTTCAAATTTTTTTTCAATGATCCCCTTTGTTGTGTTTACGATTTTTTGTTTTGTGCTCGTATTCTGTAGTTCTTTACTATCTGTCTCTTCTTTTTTTTTTGTATTCTGACTTGTTTTGGGGGTGTCCGTTGTATTTTTGCACTCTTCTTAAACGCCTGTTCTTCAAGTGGCCCAGATAATAAACTGCTTTTTGAATTCGGGTTTCGTTGAACGTGTTGTCTAGTGATCCTTACGTTGTCTGAAGTTTTCTTGTCTATATTTGCTTTGTCACTCATTTGAAAATTTCATTATTAAATTAGCAATATGGTTCAGTTATTTGATTACGACACGTTTAGTCTTGTATATTTTTGTCCGTGACCTACTTATTTTCCGCGATCGTTTACGCTTTGCTCGACTTCCGCGTCTTTGCTGATGCCTGCAGATTCAGTAGGTCACTCACCGCGCCGCGAGTAGCTATTGAAAATTTGACACGCGCTGCGTTTTATCGTGACATATGTTTTACAGCTTGTTCTTTTAATCTTATCCTCACTTGATATTTGACTATTCAGACATGCAAACAGATATTAAATGCCTGTACAAATCGTAGATGAATATATTTCCGTAACTTGTAACTATTTACGATTTTTTTTATACTTGCATTAATTTTTAGATGTTTTTAAGAAGCTATTACGCGGTTTTTTTTTTTTTTTTTTATTAAGTTTAAAGATATACGTTGTTTTGAAAGTATTATAAAATTATTATTATAATATTCTATTCGATTATTATATTCTCTGTCTGATTTGTTTCAATCTCCGTGTTTTTGTTAGTCTTATTTTTATTTATTTCAATTTGAGCGAAATTTAATAAATCGTCGAATTTTTGCCCTATTACGCGTTGAAATTCCGAAATTTCTGTCTCGTTATTTTTCTGAACTACTACTCTTTTTGTTTCTGAAATTGCATTGAAATTATAAATTTGTAGGTTTATACTTTTAATTTGCTCTATCAAAATTCTTCTTTCGTTTAGTAATTTTCGTAGGAGTATCTTTCTTCCGCCTCTCTTCTTTTTAACTAGTGTTGGCTTTTTTTGACACTTTTCGCTATTCATTTAATGTGCGTTCAAAGGGTTGAGCGACCGCTGTGTAAGCAGGTCTAAGGATGAGTTTGCTTTTCAGCAGACTGTAGGAATGATTAGAATGACGGCTCTTTAAAACAGGTCTAAGGATAAGTCGCTATTAAGCAGACTAAGGAATAAGGTACACACATAAACCAAAATATACTTGTTCTGAATTTTTTCAAAGTATCTTATAATGCTCAAAAATTGAGATTCAGCAGTTTGGTTTAATAAGGGTACGTCGTACGACGTAACAGTAGAAATCTATTGCAAATGTCAAAAAGGCGACTGTGGGAATACAGAAAACGATTACGATGGTCTAAAATGCGACTGTGGGAGTGCTGAAATGAGCTTTAAAATTTTAAAAGACGATTATGGGAGTATAGAAAACAACGTCAAGGGTCTGAAAGGCGGCTGTGGGTACGTAGAAATCGTGAAAAATAATTTTTTTGTGAAAAAGTTATTTTTCACAAAAAAATGATGCCACCCGCAATTTTGTAACTTGCAGTTGTTAACGTTATTAACGATTCCGCAATTACTGGTATTTCTTTTATTACGATATATGTAAGTTATTTTAGGAGTTCACGGAGCTCTATCCTTTTGATATCCACCTTAGCTAACTCCACTCCCCTGATACCCTCCCTACAAGTGTCTTCCTAACCTATCCTTTTAGTACACTATAGTTTTGGAAAAACAAAGGTGGGAGGAAACCCAGGTTTTTTAATAAAAAACAGTTCAAATAGAATAACTGGGCGACGTTCGTCTCCGTGAGGGACCCTCTCAAGCCTTATATAAATAAACAAAAATCATACATATAGAAAATTTGAAAATATGACATTTATTGAAAAATATATATTTCATAGTCTCACCATAATGAAAAAATAAAATTAAATAAAACATCAAATGAGAGACGTAATACGTCCTCTCGTCGTAAGAACAATCACTCAGTGGCAATACCATATGTCTAAGCATGTATAGAGTATGCGCGAACGGAACAGCACGAAGAATTTACCGAGCTCACTATTCCTCACACCCCAATACGCCTCACTACGTACTATACAACAAAAGTACCCCGCTACTATGACTTAGATAATTGAAAAAGGAAGAACCCTTATAAGTAGAAAATTCTTTTTGAAAATATTTTTAATATTATTCTATTGTTTTACAATATATTAAAACCTTCTTGTTATTATAATATTCTTATTGATATTCAAAATAACTTTCTAAACATTCACTTTTAAATCGTTGCTCTTATCTAAAATTTAAGATTACAAAATTGAAGTTGTGGGCAAATCTTTTTCTATGAGTAGGAATAGTAATATTTTTTTCTAAAGGAGTTTTTTTATGTTCATCCTATTTTCCTTTGCAAACTCCTCTTAGTTTGGCCTACATAAGTAGCATTACAATCATTGCCGAAATTTCATATACGACATTCGTCTCACACACTTTGTCAAGTTTATCTTGGGCCTAACTTAACAATATTATTTAAATTTGTTTGACATAGAGGAACTATGGAGAAACGGCATACCTTTTTAAGGAAGATTTACATAAAAAAAACACTTATCATTAAAACGGAATAGAGATAAATTTTAAAGTAGAACTCTCATTTCTATTTTTTGAATTGCCCAAGTGAGTAACTCTAACAGCGATACCGAATATTACTATCAATAAAATTATCCCGATAACTATTTTCTTTTAGAATTTTCTTAACATATTTATTTTCATTGTGAAATTGTTTGTGTGAGAGAAGAGAGTCTATCTATAGTTGTAAACAATATTCGTTGTTAATTGATAGGGTGATTAGAGTTAAAATTTATAACTCTATTGGTGTTGGTACGGTTTTTGGTATCCAATTTGTATAATATGTTGTTATTAATGTTAATGTTTACTCTAGAAAAGGAATTACTCTGTCTGTATTTGTATTCATATGTAAATTGTCAAGTATTTATTGTAACTATTAAATTTATCAATCAACTATATTTAACTCATTTTCCTCTCACACACAAAATTAGTATCGTCGACCATAATCTAAAATAAAAAAGAGGAGAAATATTATAGTCATGTTTTAATTCACTTAGAACAGAAGTTTCTAAGTCTTCCATAAATATCCGCCAAACCAACGCGGGATATCGGAGAGCCATGGGGTGTACAAGATTTGTCCTATTAAACAGTATTATTAAACTTTGAAAATATTTATTATCAAAACAAGAATTTAACTATGGTTTTTATTATTAAAAGGAATCTTTGAACGATTTTGAATTGCCATTGAAAACGTTTTATCTAAACTGCATAAAAGCTAATTTCTAAAGGAATATTAGTAAACAGAGACACTACATCAAGAGAAACCAATATATATCCATGAGGAATATACACATTAGTCACTTTTTCTTTTAAACCAAAACTATTATCAATGTGAGAAGTTGGATTACTAAACAAAGTTTCAAGTTTTTATCAATGACATTGGCTTAGAAATGTGTAGGACTATTAACAGTTTTTGAGATAATTGGTCTCAGAAGCTATATCTTTTTTATGGATCTCATGGTAATCCATAAGCCCTGGGAGAAACCGTATTAGTTTGAGGTTAATCTAAAGCTCTTATCATACTTCATGTCTAAACAATGATTATCGTTCATATTCAGACAATATTATTATATACATTTTTTTGTAAAGAAACAAAGAGGGTTCTTTTTTACTACTTTATGGTTTCTGTATTCCACAAGCAGACTAGACATCTTCTCAATATAATATCACAATTAGGCATACCGTTAATTACCTTATCTGCTTTCGTAATAAAATATAGATGGATTCTTAGACAAAATTATTGATTATTACTAATTTTTCTTGAATTCCTTATCAAACTATTACGTCTTACATTTATTATTTGCACGCAGTTTTCTACATTTTTAATGAGAATATCTCTAAGTACATATTTTACATCAGTCTCTAACATAAAAATACTATTTTCAAAATTTTTTATCGTAGTAATAATATCTTTTTTGTTAATATCACAGTTCATATTGAAATTATGGCCCATCGAAACCACATCAATCACTTCAGAAGGAATTTCAGTGTTAGAAAGGTTTATTACCCATTTTTTATTGTTACTATTTTTAACTCTGTTTTTTGACATTTTTTTATTCATTAAACTATTGTATTTTTTATCAAGAGAGTTTGTTAGCTGTAGATATATATTAGAACATTTTTTCTCTGTAGTTTCCAAAAACATGTTAAGTACGTTAACCTCAAAACGAAAAAAACGAAATACCAACGAGATCGCATTCAGTCTTTTTTTCAAAAATTCGATGTGGACAAAAATGTCGTTAATTTCTAATTTTAACAGTCTCAAACTATGACATTCTTCAAAAAGAGCAAATTTCTGCTTGCAATGATTACTTTTAAAATCAAATTTTCGTCGACAACACCTCGAAATATGTACAGGTATTAAACTTGCCTTTTTGCATTTTAATAAAAAGGATAATCTGGCATTTGCCTTAGCCAACTGAGCTCTAAACTGTCTTGAACTGTTTTTATTATTAAAAAACCTGGGTTATCCTCCCACCTTTGTTTTTCCAAAAACTATATGTTTTGAAATATGGAGAGGAATAACAATATCCTATCCTTTTAGTATCGAATAGTAGCGAATATTTAAATCAAAGAATGTGTTGATTGTCCCATGTAATTATATTCCACTAGCAGAATAGGAGGAAGCTAAGTGCCAATGACTTGGCAGCGGTTTTTATTACCTTCAGTAATTGTTTCAACAGTACTTTGATTTTCATTACGTGATGGCATTGATGAAATTTCTTTCAAATCCTCGATTTCTTCAATATCGTTTGATTTATTTGTTGATAACGGGGCTGTCAAAAGTTGTGGTAGCGATGTTGTCAAATAAAGTACATTCACTGGTGATACTTGCTCATTTTGATTTTGTACAGTATATTCTTTTTTGTCCTTTTTAAGTTTTATTTTCTTTAATGCGTGTTTGGAATCATCGTCGCTGTCGAAAGTTTTCTCGTGTCTCGTTTTTCTTGTTTTTGGATCGTTTAGATCTTTCCACTTTCTTTGAACACTTTCCTCACTTGAAGTATCTTCAGCTATTTTTAGTTTTCCAATAGCTTCTTGATAGCTTTCTGTGGCTGCAAAATAAAAAAATTAATTGGTAACGTATTTAACAACTTGAAATTGCTACTATACATTATGTTTGGAAATCACAGAAATCGAACTAATTCGTAAAAGCGATATGTCAGTGGTTTTTATATGTTTATTGAACTAACCTGTGGACCAATATACATCCTTTACTTCATATTTCTATCAATTTTCTTTAGGTTTAACTCTCTTACTTGCGGTATTATGCGATGCAATAGATGGAGGCCACATCACTGATGTATTTCATCGCACAACCAGGATTTTGGTACAACAGCCGGTTCTTCATCTTGATCTTTTATAATAATTATTACAAAAGGGTCTGCGTTATTGCCTTCAGTTACAGACGTTGCCATTTTGAAAGTTCAGTGCTATTTAAAAAAGCAAAGCAGTAAAGTGATTTTATTATATTATATTTTAAAAGTTTTATAAAAAGTATAAAGCTTGAAGTGATGTTAAAAAACGTGTGTGTGTGGAGATATCACGAACAGGTGTGCAAGTACGCACATTGACTAAATGCATTTGCGTTTGATGGATGAGTGGTTATTAGGGGTCGAGCCTGTCGCGATCACTGTCAGCTTTTGACGTGTTTGAGCGGCGATGATGATGTTTGTTGCGCAGCTTTCGGATTTTTCGAGAGAACTTGCGTAAGTTGCGGTCAATTCGATAATACGATATAGCGTTATGCTCGAGGCAAAAAAAACAAATCAGTCGTCATCAGTCACGGTTATGGAGCTTTATTCACGACATGGAATCGCAATCGTCGCGAAAAAATTAGCATAAGGAGAAGAGGAAGAAGAAGCGGGAAACGGCAATACATTTTCCAATTACCTACATAAAATTTTACTGCAGTGATAAGCGGCTCTCTCCATTTTATCTGTCATTGTCAAAGCCAGCTAAGCTCGTCTCTTTTCCACTGGCTGGCATTACGTAATTCGAGAAAAAGCCTTAACAAGAGCCGTGGAGAAACGCGTCCTCGGAATAAATACGTCGAACCAAAAACTAGAAACAAATATTACGTATAAATAAATAAACGATGCGATTAATCTTGCCACCACTCGGCGTCAAAGCTCCCACAATCATCAAATCCTCGGAACACGCAATTCTCCCCCGAGCATCAGTAAACGCACGTCTCGATCTCTCCGCGCCTTAATATCCCCCCATAAAATTTAATAGAAGCCGCGTGAT
The DNA here is from genome assembly GCA_012977825.3 of Pteromalus puparum. Taxonomy (NCBI): domain Eukaryota; kingdom Metazoa; phylum Arthropoda; class Insecta; order Hymenoptera; family Pteromalidae; genus Pteromalus; species Pteromalus puparum. The sequence continues at coordinate 15,683,296 of CM053172.1, read as the reverse complement.
AAAATTATACAAGTGCCATAAAAGTCGAAAAAGAAAATATATAATCCAAAAAGAAGAAGCGTCACGCGCGGAAGCAACCGTATACTCGACTTCGTGCTGTAGCAGTACGCGCACCTTCGGTACTCCTTCCGCTCAACGCGTTGTATACGCACGTATTTGTACTGTAGTAGCACGCAACAAAGGTGTGCTGTGAGAGCACAACTTGGGAGCCTGCGGCAGGCTCCTTCTCTTACAAACGGCAGTTAGGCCACCCGACGGAAACCGAAGTAAACTTCCGAGACGACGAGCGAAATCCGCTCATGGAGGGCAGGGGTAGGCGGGTCATGACCCCATGGCCTAACTGGTGTTCGTAAGAAAAGTAGCCTGCCGCAGACTCCCAAGTTGTGCTCTCACAGTACACGGATTATCGTGCTACAACAGGAGACTGCGGTACGCACCTCGGTACGCACTGTGAGCTGCAGGCGCACGTGACTTTACTGTGAGAGTACAAACGGGGGGCTGGGACAGCACGACTTTTTTCTCTGTGTGCAGCCAAGCCGGAAGCGGCCAGAAACACGAGAGGGAGGGTGGGGGGCTGCAGAATGTCGATACGCTTGATCTATCGCGTGCTTCCACGACCGGCATATATTTATGTACGCGGCAACGTATCTAGGGTAGGTGTCAGTCCGCCCAAGGCGCCATTCCGCCCAACGCATCTGAACGGCGGCGCTAGAGTCTCTGCAATGAGAGTGTACGAGAGTGACATACTAGGCGCGCTAAATTCAAACAGCTGCGGAAAAGCAACATTTGTTTTATTTTAATGATTTACTTAGGATTAGGTCTGGTATAAATAGTATTACAAAAATGTACATACAATAAATGTTTTCTTTTTAAAGTAGTAAAAATTGTGGACTGTAAATTAATACAGTGAAGCAAAGGTACCTGCTATAAATTCATTGTTGGGTAATAACAATAGAGAATAATTATCAATAAATAATTTGCCAATTTTTATTCACTATTGTGCGGTTAACCTAAAATGTAAAATCTATTAAATGCATCGGCATATCGGAGAGAGAATAATAAAACCGACGATATATAAAAAAAAAGGCAGTACACGCGAAGCGAGCTTTATAATAAAATACGCGGCAAATCGGAGAAAGGCAAGCGAGAGCGAGCTGCAAATTTAAAACCAAAACACTAACCCAGCTACCCCACGCGCAGCGTGTTTCATAATGAAAATACGCGGCACATCGGAGGAAGACAAGCGAGAGCGAGCTGCAAATTTAAAACCCAAGCACTCTAACCCAGCTACCCCATGCGCAGCGAGTTTGAAAATAAAATACGCGGCAAATCGGAGAAAGACAAGCGAGAGCAAGCTGCAAATTTAAAACCAAAACACTCTAACCCAGCTACCCCACGCGCAGCGAATTTCATAATAAACATACGCGGCACATCGGAGGAAGGCAAGCGAGAGCGAGCTGCAAATTTAAATCCAAACCTCTCTAACCCACCTAACCCACGCGCAACGAGTTAAATAATAAAATGCGTGGCCCATCGGAGGTAGAGCGAGGAAGAGAGCTCCGAAACGCGCATTTTTAAAGAAATTAATAATGAAAGACGTGGCCCATCGGAGGTAAAGCGAGGGCTAGAGCTCCGAGACCCGCATTCTTACATCTAACTACCCCAGGCGCTGAAACTTTTTATAAGGGGTATAGTTTAAAGAAATTAACGGCGGCACGCCGTAGGGAGGCGAGCGAGAGCGAGGAACAGTGCTCCGAAACGCGCATTCTTTAAACTAACCACCTTACGCGCTAAAACCTTTTATAGAGGAGTAATGTATAAAGAAATCAACTGCGGCACATCGAAGGGAAGCGAGAGGGAAAGAGAGAGAGAGAGTGATTATTGCTACTTCAAAATTAGAATTTTTGACATTCTGTATGTGAAATTCGATTTCCTCTAGCTGCGTAGCGTGCGCGAAATTCTGAATTTCACGCACAGCGTGTGCGAAACTCTGAATTTCGCGCACGCTCAGCTGCTAAGAACGTAGATTTGCACACTCGTGTCAAAAAATAGTATACGATACTTGTGCGCGTAGGTGATGATCACACTCGCTTTTTTGTGCGAAAATCACCTACTTCGCGCATTCGTATCGTAATATACTATTTGCAAGCTTATATACGTCAGCACATCGGAGGGAGGCGATATCGAGAGAGAACGATTATTGCCGCTCCAAAACTAGAATTTTTAAAAGCAGCTACCAAAATACATGCCAAAAAATTGATGTGCTTCTTCTGTAGCGCCGATTCTGAGACAATAAGCTACTTCGCTGCTGCGCATCAATTCTGCGTAAAATTCTGAGCAATTCTCCATGTAGGAAGAAAACCGTTTGTGTCACGGGCCCATAATGATGAAGTGTGTGAACGTCGGCCAAACTACGCCAAACGTAGGAAATTTCATCAAAATTTAATGAAAGCTTGCAGTTCGGCCGGCAACCGCAGTACTTCACTGACTTATTCTGACTTGGCGAAGCAGTAAGCTTTTTTTAATCCAGTGCATGATCAATTTTTTTAATTAATTGTATAACAGTATACTGACTCAATTATATTTTTTAAAGAGATGTCAAAGGTGCTGAAGTAACACCCTTAAAATCTCAGATGAGATCGGCAGCAAGGCACAGAAATAATGCTTCCAAGCGATTTCAAAGTATAGCGAAGATTGACGGTGTCAAAACGATGAAGGATTTGGGAGACGTTTTATCATCAGAGGAATCATCTCTTAGTTACTTGTACGGAGAAGATAGGCACCGTATTGAGACAAAAGTTTGTGGCGCAGATGGAAAGTGGCACATATTGTGGTACGACGAAGAATTTGTAAAAAAAAATTTTGTTTACAAACTTATATGTCGATGCCACATTTGACGTCCGGCCGCACGATATGCATTTGAGCAAAAAGAAATCGCAATTTTTGACGATCATGGCCGAAACTGAGATAGGAAAGGTATATATGACTTTTATAACTATAGATATAAAAGTATTTTTTTATATACTTTAAGTTTTTATTTTTATTTTTTGAAAATATAATGTGATTCATTATTTTTAAGTAACACCTGAAGGAAGAGTACTTAACACACAGCAGAAAATTGGAGAAGAATGCATTCACACAAACCATATTGATGTAAGAGTGGTCTTCGTATACCAGAACTTAAGATGGACTGTAACAATTCAAAAGTGAATTTCAGCTTACGGAGGGATATCAGTCTTAATTAAACAAATGATAGAGCTCAAATATCATGTTGAACAACTCTCTCCGTAAGCCAGAATTCATAATTTCAATTAGTTTGCCTTTCGAACAAATCTTTTTCAGTTCTGCTATATGGATAGCACTTTTTCATTAGAATCTATTTGTAATTCATAAGAAAAGTGTAGAATAATGTAACCACACAAGACTTCATAATGTAAAAGTGCTCTTTGTATAGTAGAACTGATGAAGATGGGCTGTAAAATATAATTATATTAAAATGCAAAATTTTTCATAGGTCGTTCCCATAGCATTTGCTCTTATGAGCAACCGAACCGTCGAAATCTACATAGCGCTTTTTCAAAATTTTAAAAACACGTTTCCTGGGTTGTTGCCAAAGACGATAATGTCTGATTACGAGGAACCACTTAGAATTGCATTTCGATGCGAATTTCCAAATGCGGAAATATTGGGCTGCTGGTTCCACTTTGCTCAGGTATTGTATATTGAAAATATAAATTAAATTATATAGAATGTATAAGCATACAAATGTACAATATTGTTTTGTTTTTAGGCTGTGTACAAAAATTCATTAAAAAATAAAGTTGCTTTGAGCAAAAAGCAAAAAGCAAAAAAACCAGTGAAGCATAAGCTAATTAAAAAGCTGATTGCCATAGCCTTATTACCACCAGACAAAATCACCGAGGGATATAAATTGGTTGAAGCAGAATGTCTGAAAAAATTTCCGCACGATCCACATATGGTAACTTTTTTAAAGTACTACGAGAACCAGTGGTTGCCGGTATCAAGAGAAATCTCAGTATATCGTCAATCTGCTCGAACAAATAATGTGGTTGAAGCTTACCACAGAAATATTCAGAGATCATTGAATAAGAAGCCGACACTTAACAATTTTTTAAGTATGTACATTTTTTATCTAATGATTTTATACCAAATGATCTTAACAATTATATTATACATATTTATTTTATATTCACAGATGGATTGCTGTATATACAGCGCATGACGAGACTCCACTTCGTGCAAGCTCAAAATTTCGATTTGGAAGACTTAAAGCCAACCACGTCGAAGTTTGGCTTAAAAAATGAAAGCTTCCTCAATGCTTGGGACCATTTAGATGGCATTAAGGAAGAAGCATGGAGTATAAGTAAATTCTTAGAGGAAATGTCTTATTTTGATGAGCAAATCTCAGGTATGTTAACATTATTATTTATGTTGTAAACGTCCCGAGACCGTTTCGGACAATTTATAAAAAATAATGAAGTTCATGATATTGTTATAAAATAATTCATTTCATAGATAACAGCAGTGCTAGTAGTATGGATTTAAGTCCAGAAGAAGATGAGGAAATGGAAGTGGAAGAAAACGCAACGACCCACGATGCAGCAAATGCAGTGGACCATGATACAACGCGCATAGCAGAGCACATCGTTGACAGTAAAGAAGTAGCAGTACCATCGGAGGCAGTGACAGTTACAGAGATAGCTGAGTGCACTACAGAAGGATCAATGGAGAAACAAAAACTAGTGCCACCGGTGCAAGAGGTAGCAGTAGAAGCACCAAACAGAAGCAACGTTGAGCCTCAACGATACCGCTACGAAGGCCGACAAATATTTTTTTACGTTGTGGGTGAAGAAAGTGGATCAATTACACAATTGAATGTTAGCGACGAGAACTAGAGAACATTTCTATTTATTAAAAATTAAGAATAGTTTACTTATTGTATGCACGTATAGATTTCTCTTTTTTCCCCCCACCTTCCTCCGATATCCGATATTCCAAGATTATTTACAAAAAAGATCTCATTAAAACTAACAGCGCGTAGAGGGCAGCTGGTTGTAAGAAGGTTTAGTTTTGAGCTCGCCTCCCTCCAGCTTGCCGCCGTTAATTTCTTTAAACTATACCCCTTGAAAAAAATTTTAGCGCCTGGGGTAGTTAGATATAAGAATGCGGGTCTCGGAGCTCTAGCCCTCGCTCTACCTCCGATGGGCCATGTCTTTTATTATTAATTTCTTTAAAAATGCGCGTTTCGGAGCTCTCTTCCACGCTCTACCCCCGATGGGCCACGCATTTTATTATTTAACTCGTTGCGCGTGGGGTAGCTGGGTTAGAGTGTTTTGGTTTTAAATTCGGAGCTCGCTCTCGCTTGCCTTCCTCCGATGCGCCGCCGTTAATTTCTTTAAACTATAAAAAGTTTATATATACCCAGCTTAGTTTATATATTTGCAGCTCGCTCTCGCTTGCCTTCCTCCGATGTGCCGCGTATTTTTATTATGAAACTCGCTGCGCGTGGGGTAGCTGGGTTAGAGTGCTTTGGTTTTAAATTCGGAGCTCGCTCTCGCTCGCTTTCCTCTGATGCGCTGCCGTTAATTTGTTTAAACTATACCCCTTATAAAAAGTTTCAGCGCCTGGGGTAGTTAGATATAAGAATGCGGGTCTCGGAGCTCTAGCCCTCGCTCTACCTCCGATGGACCACGAAAGACACACAGAGTAACGCGGCGACAAAAAACCTATATCAGACCACGGCGGTCGCCGAGGACATGAGTTTTCTCGCGAAACATAAACAAAGCACGTGTCAACTCATATATTTTGTATAGGTACTCCTGTCGCACTATGTGTGATGGACTATACAAACAGCCTGACTTTCTTTTTTGAAAATTTCGATAAAATATTATTTGGGTTGAATGATCTCTATATGTTATATATATATATAGGTATATCACGCTGTCACCTAGTACTTTATTATTTACTTCTAAAGAGTTTATACGTAACCTGTTTTCTAAAGAATTTACCTAACCTATTACTTATAATTAACAAAAATAAATACTCACTTATATACTCTTCAAAACACGTCGACCCCTTGGCCCTTCTAGCACCGATGTGATCGCCACCTCACCACGGGATAAGATGCCTCGATACGTGTAAGCAAGTAACGACCTACGACAACGAATAATCTCTCATGGCCGGTATCGTGTCAGTAGTCGCCTTGCTCACGCGGATAGTAGGCTGGAACACGACGCAACTCGCAGTCTCGCAGTCGCAACCCCGCGTTTTTAGTTTTTGGTGTGGTAGCTCGCTGCTCCACTGCGGTGCAAGATGGCGCTGCTGATGGAGCGTCTATAGGTTTAGTGTCTAGGTACAATGCGATTTGCGGGAGCCAGGAGATAGAACACGGAAGCATAGAGGTTAGAGGTATTACGTCGGGTCATCGTATCATTTGTATCTTCCTAGGTAAGCCAAAGCACTGCCTTTCATCGAGTATCCCCTTGACCAGTTATTGCAGCATCTTGAGTGCCAATCATACTTTCCAGCTTTAGCATAAGCTGCGGAACGATTGCTGTAAAATACCTACACGATTTTTGCCATCTAATGCTATGGCTTTTGTGTACATTTGAACAGCTTCGTCTAACTTGTCCTCCGCCAAGGCTTTATTTCCTGTGTCCTTCAGTGTGGATAGTGGATACCTGATCCATAACTCAACGATATACATTATCAAAAGAACTGTCGACGAAAGGAAATGAGAAAGTACTCTATGCAAAATAAGTAATACTTACCTGTATGCATGGAAGGCTACTTCTCATGGTCAGGGCACGGCGTTTGTAAGGTTACTTTATACACCACAATATATTACTTTATGAATATTTCAAGTAAAATGATGATTTGGCTCAATTTAATTTGCAAATTTGTACTAGAAGTAGATCCATTCCACCATCAATAGTTGTTAAGAGCAGCAATTATAGGTCAAGACAAAATTTTGGTATTTCTGGTATACAACTGTTAAAAGTTACCAGAAGTTCTATAAAGGTAACATTTTTTTCTGTTTACTCGTATGCATTCATTTTTTTTGGTTGAATATAATATTTATATATTATTTAATGCAGAGTTATACTATATAACTGTATATGAACCGTAGATCTGCAAAATTTTGCACGCTCAGTGATTAATAGTACATCAAAAAGTTTCTTGCTCTTAAATTTGGAACTGCTTCTCGAGTATACATAATCAGCAATAAAACTAATATCTCAAGTGTGACGAGACATAAGTCTCGCACACGAGATCAACAAACACGGCGCCGAGTAAATCAGCTGACGCCAGCGAGCGCGCGCGCGCAGCGAACAAAGGCGAGTCCGCACGAGCGCGAGATTCTAATAGTAACGCAGCGGCGACGCGCCAGGCGGCGTGAGCGGCGCGCCGCGAACACACCTATATAAGGCGGGCCGCGCGGCAAAGCGGGGCAGTTCTACTCGAGCTGAACTCCTAGCGGCATCGTGCGCACACGCTACCGAGAGAAACAGCTAGAGCTAGATCGACGCCAACAACGTCGGCTCGTGAGCACACGTGACGACACTGTTGACGAACCCGAAACTCCGAGTTGCCGTCGTGCGCACACAAGACAACCAGGAGTAGCTGAACAGCGCCGAGTCTCGTTTACGTGAGCACACGTAGCCGATACTCGACGTTGCCACCTGCTCCTGAACATCCATCCCAAGGGTCTGGTTGTTTTCCCGGCCACCGTGAGCACACGGGGTTGAGAAAATAACTTAAGCCCCGCCGACGATTCCCCAGGTCGTGCGCACACGTCCTGGTGAAGCACCGGCCAACTCCTGCCTGTACAAAACCGACCACCCGCCGACCGCTCGGGATTCGCCTGGTCACTGTGAGCACACAGGACCAGGGGAAGAACGAGACGAGCGACCTCGATCCGTAGGGCCGTGCGCTCACGACTCCATGGACTCGAGGGAAACCCAACCTCCGATAACCCGTCGTTAACCCGAACCCGTTTCACGTCCGAAACTCCGATACCGCGTCCGTAAAACCGATAACCGCACCGAAACCACGTAACTCCGGCTACGTCGTGTTAATGTACCGTAAACCGCTATAGATTAAGTTAAACCGATTGTGAAGGCGAAATATTCTAAACCACCGCGATTTCGATTTCTGTTACAGATGGAGACTCATATTTGAATTATCACTTTGTTAACTTAATTATTAGAATATATCTTTATTATTATTAATTGCATAAACAAGTCTCTTCAATTAACCTTTCCCCTAACCAAATCCTGGCGTCCGGCCGACTACTCAACACACGGGGAAAGTCGAACCGTTACACAAGTAAGAGTAGTGCTTCTCCACTCTACAGAATCAACAATAATACCAATATCTTGAGTAAGAACCGTTCAACTATTCAATACTCCATGCCCACTCTGCTTCACGTTAATTGGTTTAAAGGTATTTAATTTTGCTTCCTCCTCAAGAGGAAGCTTTGTAATAGTAAAATTTTCAGTTTTGCTAATACTTCGTGGAAATGCATTTGGAGGTGTTTGGATTACGAATCATACGTTTTTAGAAAATGTCCGTGCGGATGGCTGTGTGTGTGTGTGTGTGTGTGTGTGTGTGTGTGTGTGTGTATGTACGTTACCGCCATAATTTTGGAACCATGCGACGGATCGTAATAAATTTTGAACATACATATATTTTTCTGATTCTGGATTTAGGTCATTTTTTGTTTTATTTGTTTCTGACCATTTTATGGCCATATTATAGCCATTTTTCTATATTTTTCAAAAAATATTTTCTTGCTTTTTATGATGATATGATTTATACATATATTTCAACAATAGTGTATCTAAAAGAACATAAATTTGTCTACTTTTTCCGCAAGCTTTTCCTAGATTGACTGATCTGTTCATTTTTTATGATATAAAGGTAATTTTTCGATAAACATATTATAACTTCGAGTAAATTTCTTTAAGATTTAGACTATTTTATGACCATTTCATGGCCAGTTTTTCGATTTTTAAAAAAATATTTTGCTTTTTATTATGATATGATTTATACAATATATTCAACAATAGTGTACCTAAAAGACTGCTACCCACAAGGTTGAAATATTTTCCCGCCTTCTCGACCCCCCGCTTCTCGTCTTAAAAGCAGGTCTTATTTTAATAGGCGATTATGGGAATATAGAAAACAACTTCAAGGGTCTGAAAGGCGGCTATGGGTATGTAGAAATCTATTGCAAATGTCAAAAAGGCGACTGTGGGAATACAGAAAACGATTACGATGGTCTAAAATGCGACTGTGGGAGTGCTGAAATGAGCTTTAAAATTTTAAAAGACGATTATGGGAGTATAGAAAACAACGTTAAGGGTCTGAAAGGCGGCTTTGGGTATGTAGAGATCGTGAAAAATAATTTTTTTGTGAAAAAGTTATTTTTCACAAAAAAATGATGCCACCCGCAATTTTGTAACTTGCAGTTGTTAACGTTATTAACGATTCCGCAATTACTGGTATTTCTTTTATTACGATATATGTAAGTTATTTTAGGAGTTCACGGAGCTCTATCCTTTTGATATCCACCTTAACCCCCACTCCCCTGATACCCCTCCCCTACAAGTGTCTTCCTAACCTATCTTTTTAGTATCGAATAGTATCGAATATTTAAATCAAAGAATGAGTTGATTGTCCCATGTAATTATCTTCCACTAGCAGAATAGGAGGAAGCTAAGTGCCAATGACTTGGCAGCAGTTTTTTTGTTTTTCAGTAGGTTAAAACAACAAAATATATTGAAACTTATATATTGAAATATGATGAAACGATCAATGGTTAATATAAATCTCATGAAAAAGACCAAAAACTTGCTTTACTTTTTAATTTATCGTGGAATCATGATTCTCTGGCTGAACTAACAGCATTGATCACAGCAGTTCAAAGCAGCTTCTGGATTTTCATGAGATATATACCAACCGGGGATTGTTGTTTCATTATACAGCATTATAATTGTGCACGCTCTCCAACATTTGTGCATAAAACCCGTTTACTAAATTACAATATAAAATAATAATCCATGATGATTGGTATGTATCTCACCAAGACCCGGAAGTTGTTTTTACTTTTTAATTTCTCCTAGAATCCTGATTATCTGGTTCAACTAGCATCATTGATCACAACAGAATTGAAAACAAGTTCCGGGTCTTGGTGACATATATACCATGGATTATTTCATCATAGAACATTGTAATTGTGCACGCCCTCCAACATTTCTGCATATGAAACACAAAAAACATTTACGTGTAAACTACTATAAGTTGAAAAATCTCAAAGTTTTAATAATTATAATCGATGGGTTTTATATTTTAAATGTAATATTTAATCATAAAGAAATATTATTTAACTATACACACAATCAATTTTTAATTACAGATAGCAGTCTTAAGATGTGTATATTAACCGTCGGCAACCTAATACTTCGATACACACATACAAAAATACACATGAAGAGGCACAGGACTCACTAATATTTCTATTCTGACATACCTGTGTGTAATATTACAAACAACAGGAGATGTCCAATGTAGCCAAAAATACTTAATACTTGACACTATAGTTTTATATGTACAGTAATCAAATTACACATCTGATTTATATTCAAAAACTTGTGAAATATGTACAAACAGTTCACCACAATAATTTCTGTTTAACTGTCTTGTTTGAAACTTTTAGATTGAACCATGCACGTATGGCATCAAAATTTTCCTGTAGATATTAATGTGAAAACCATCGTTATATTACTTAATATAACAACAACCTAATTTATTATTTAAACACCTTCAAACAAACTTAAATGCAAAATTATAGCCCTCTAGGTTTAATAGATTTTGAATAACACCAAAAACAAAATTTTGAAACATGTAATCGTAATTAATCAAGAATACTGTTTTTGGCTTTACTCAAAAACTATCATACCTACAGGGCTGAAATTTTGCATTCAAGTTTCTTTTAACGTGTTTAAACAATAAATGAAGTTGTTGTTATACTAACTAACATACTGATAATTTTCACATTAATACCCATAGGAACATTTTTATACCAAAGTTGCACGGATCAATCTAAAAATTAGAATCAAGACAGTTCAAGAGAAACTATTTCTATATATTTCACAAGTTTCTGTATATAAATCATCTGTATAATTTCTGTATTGCGTATTATACATATAGTGTCAAGTATTATAGAGATTTCGAAAATCACCTCTGAACAGATCTCATGCTGATATGGAAATATCTTAATAGATCACTTACAGAGCTCATTGCTGACTATATTTGACATACAAACATCTCCTATTGTTTGTAATATTATACACAGGTATGTCAGAATCGCAATATTAGTGAGTGCTGTGTCGCTTTTGAATGTTTACGGTTCGATCAAAATCTTTTTTTGTTATCATTTTAATAATAAACTATAGGGTTACGCCAGCGCGCCAATATCTCGTCTTTTGATTATTGCTTTCTTTTTTCTTAATTTGTTTCTTTTTTTCAATTATATATAGACCTTAAATGATGAAAAAGTACTGAAATATGTGTTTTTTCGGGGGGAAATTTCTCTAATTTTTAAGGTAAAGTTTTGTTCGTGCTTTAGCTCGAGTATGTTCACGCTGTAAGTGTCTTACATAATAATTTTTGAATATTGTTCTTTACTTTGCATAACTTATTAAAAGTAATGGGCTATAAAGTGACGCGAGTCAGCGGTGCAAGTGAACGTTTTTCTTTTTTTTTTTTTAACGACGAGGTACTATAATCATCCGCATTAAATAGCGCAACCAATATGCTTTTGCGCCTACTTTCAATTATAAAAAAATTACATGTGCGAACGCGATACACTGTTCCGCACCTTCAGCACACAAAATTTCCGTCTAGACAGCCAACATCTCTATATATCTCGCAAACAAGCGCCAAAGCGCCATACACAGCGCGTGGAAAAAGCGGTACACCCACCAAACGCCAACTGGAAATGTCGCGCTGTGCAAACATATATCGCGACAATAATGCGCGAGAGTCTCTTCATTACCGCGCGTCTGTCTCTCTCGTTTTTGTTTAACATCCACTGTATTCTTCCCACTCGTCGGCTTTCGCGCGTTTTCACATGACGATGACAGCGACGACCTTTAAGTATACGGGTGGGATTTCGGTGTGTCAAGTGCATCGGACTGTCCTTGCTTCAGATATTCAAAATTTGAAGCTATATAGCTATAAGTAATACTACGGAATAAGTATATACTACGGAATTTTGAATTCTTAAAATAACGCACACCGGTCTATTTATATAAACGCATACACAATAACAACGATCTGACAGAAAAGAAATCCATAAAAACGCATTTTGATTGCCTCGACTCAGCTTTAGATATCGCAGCTTGATTCGTTCTTCGCTCTTCCTTCGTAGCCATTCCCTCTGTCTTTCGTGGCACTCGTATATAATTGCTTTCATTACCAAGTCACGCTTTCCTAAGTATTAATTGAGCGAGCGATTATATCGAAATTTAGAAACAAGTGAGAGAGGGAGGACATCTCAATCTTGAAGTGAATCTCGAGCGTGAACATAGCGTGTATCGCAAATGTTAATAAAGAAACACAAGCGCGCCAATCTCTCAGGGGGGATTCGAGGGGTCCGCCAGGCCTAGAAAGTGATGTTTCTTTCGAAGGAATAGAATGCGGGTGGTTAGAACTGGCTAGCGCTACCGGTTCGGCCGCGGCGAAGGATTTTCCGAAAATCAAAATCTTTCGGATTTTCGCAATCGGGCTAGATAGACCCCTTGGCAGTCGATTCGATATTTTTGGGGCTCACTTAGGCTTTTTCGATGCCCCGGCGGGGTCTAGCGTTCTCGTTCCGTCAATCTCGCAGTCTCTCGTACACGCCTTTGTTTTCCGCGCGATGAATTTCATTATCCTTTCTCGCGAGTGCGGGCGCAGCTATATATTATAATATCGAACGCTCTTTTGATGAAATGCTGCAATTTTGCTTTGTGCAGCAGCTAGGCTTTGAACGATTTTATAATGACTGAGATTTAAATGAATATATCGTGCTTTTGAATTACCGGCTGATGCTTGACGCGAAATTGCTTTATTACACGGCTACAGATCATGGCTGAAGCGAAAATGTAGTTTATGGAAATTAAAAATGATTTTATAGCGATAAACCTATGAGTAGAGTGTGTGAAATACAGTTTTATAAATATAAACTATAGGGTTACGCCAGCGTTCCAATATCTCGTCTTTTGATTATTGGTTTCTTTTTTCTTATTTTTCTTTTTTTTTTTTTAATTATATATGGACCTTAAATGGTGAAAAAGTATTAAAATATGTATTTTTTCGCCACGAGTCATATGAACTCGGTTATAAAAGGGGAATCTCAGCGTAATCGAGCAGGATGGACCCCTTTGTGCTCGATTCGAGAGACCCACCGGGCCTACAAAGTTGTGTTTTTTCGCAGGGAATAAAATTCGAGCTCGGTCAATTTTTTCAATTGCTCATTCCGATTATTTGCGTTTATTATTAAAGTAAATATAATCTATTATTATTTATCCGGGCTGTGTGTTGCAGAAAAGTATTTATAGCACTGTGTGGCATAAATCCGCATCTATGTCACGCCTATCCGTGGCATAAATAGTCCATTATTGCACCGTGCTGATCGCCCTCGCTACGCTCGGGCGCTAACTTCACGGTGCAAAAATGGACTGTTTAGGCCACGGATAGGCGTGACAGCGGATTTATGCTAGTCAGTGCTATAAAAAAGCGTACGATACTCGTGGTATAAATAGTCCGATACGGTATGGCGTTTAGCTCCCTCGCTACGCTCGGGTGCTAATACACGCCGTGCCGTAATGGACTATTTATGCCACTTGTATCGTAATATACTATTCACCGGTACGAGGTGGGGTGCTCGTACCGTCGTTTTGTAAAACGTCCTCGTTACTATTGTTCATCGTGCGCCTCTATTATTGCTCTCTTTCATTGTTCTGTTTAGCCCCTCATCATTACTTTCATTTTACTTAGTATTATTTTTTTCAAATTCATCTTGCGCACGAAGAACAGGTTCGGGACCATCTCCAATACACGAGCAAAAACTAGCTTTTCTCTTTTTCACTTATTAATACTATGTACACACGCCCATGTACCCTGTGATTCTCATCACTATCATTTTACTTATAAAGTTATTATTAAACCGCCTCCTCAACTAAAACCTGCGCTAATGCGAGTTTCCCCTACTGTAAAATTGAAGTTGCGTGTGGTAAAGTTGCAAACGCGAGGGCGTGCCTTTTGTGTGTGTGTGTGTGTGTGTGTGTGTGTGTATATCTTGCTTGATTTTCCGCGTGCCTCAGCGCAACGTATATAGTTGAATATTCTAGTCTTGTAATTTATTTGCGTTTGTTCATTAATCGTTGTACGTTTCCTACTGAAAATCTTGCACACCTCCTATATATCAGACACGTAGATAAAAAAACGTATAGCAATAATAAAATACTAATAGTCGTGTAACGCAATAAATAACCTGAAACGCGTTGATGTCCGACGACATTTGTAACAAATATATAATATGTATAATATAAATGTATATATCACAAAGAAGATACTGGGCAATTGAGCAAAACAATAAATTAACGCTATACAACTAGTTGGGCGCCGCAAATGTCTGCGCAAGATCGCTAGAATTGCAGCTTGTTATATAAGAGTTCATCATAATTCGTCGAAATGGATCAGTGATCAGCTCTTTCGCTCCGACAATATGAAAACACCGAGTTTACGTGAGTCGATCGAATGTTGAGTAGTCTTCTAATCTGTTATATGTTTATATCTAATTGTCTTGTGTATTTTACAATTGACTATTATGACTGTTGTAATATATGAATTTATACAGTCGTAATCGTTGAACGAGTCAAGCTCTAGCAAGCGCGAGCATAGTGCGCATGTCTCGCGTATATACTCTAAGAGCAAACTATACTGTATACTATACTTCGTGGAGTAAGACTATGCTGTACTGTGCTCCACACTCTCTCTTGCCTGTAAGACTCCGAGCTGAGTGGACGTACTGCCGACTGGGCTCTCAAGCCTTTCAATATATTATTATATTAAAACCTCACAAGTTGTTGTTTATTGATCCACGCATTCCAACAATGACATGCGCGTAAAATTATATGAAATCTCCTTTCATCGCTAACTCGTAATGGAAGGATAAATCACATTATAATATTCAGTATTGCGTACATTCTGCTCGTATGTGAAATTGACTTGCACATCATCGGCAACGCCATGGAAGCGTTGAGTTGTATGACACCTTTGATCGACCCATACGCAGTGTTAGTCATCCCTTCATCCAGAGAAAAGAGTCACGGTGCAGTAGCGATGGCAGAAAGAAAGCAATAGAATCGTGTAAAAATTGTGTAAAAAAAGACGGGGAGGCTATATAAGTGAAAGATCGTGTTGAATTGCAGCATGCCTCGATCGCAGCGTGTGGGCTTGGTTTTCGCGAGCTGAGAGAGCTCGAGCGCGTATAAGGTCCGTCTCCTTGATGGGTTTGAAAGCGCGTGTCGTCCTACTGCTGCTGCTGTTGCTGTGGCACCGGGGGCCTTATTGTGTAAGTGTATCGGTCGGGTGTCTCGGTAGCAGTGAGTCGCAGTGACACAGTTTGATGAGTGATAGTTTGTCGGTCAAATTTGACCGACAAACACCGACACATTGTTCTTGTATCGCTTTTAGACCCTTCGTTAGACCCGACACACTGGCGTGTGTCGTTTTTAGACTGTCTCATTCAACACGCTTACGTGATAAGGCCCCGATTGTTCAGATGCCATCGTCACCGCTAATGCTGACGTTTTCTAGCGAAGCCGGCGTCGTCGCGCTGCGGCTGTTATTGTTGTTCGTCGTGCTGGCGGATCTGGTCTTGGTGCTGGTACTGTCAATACCGCCACCGGTCGTCGCTTGCTAATGGTATAGATCTCACTCTGGCGCTGACGATCGGCAATGCTCAGCTCGTGAAAGCTGAACAGGGGCCATATTCCATAAGCAGTTAGTGAGAGTGAGAGTGAGACTGCCTTGGTAAGAACGATAGCACTGTAAGAGTCATTGAGAGCCGCCTATTGAATTTACACACACTGTTCTCATATCATCTCATCGACATCGTTCTCACCAAAGCAGTATCTCACTGTCACTCTCACTAACTGCTTACGGAATACGGTCTGAAGTTGGCGCTCCAGGTACAGCTTTGTCTTGAACGGTTTGCTATATAGAGGGCATGTGGCACTCTGAGGGTTGTGGATGAGGCGCATGTGCTCTCACAGGTTAGACAAGTTACTGTACATGCGATTGAACACAGGACAGGGGCGAGGGTCCAGCGAGTTTGCGCGATGATGGGGCCCAGTGCGTTCCGTATAGCTTGTGGTGTTTAAATGTAAATTCGAGTACAGATGGTGTATAGTGTCTAGATTCGTAGATTATGAAGTACAGGTAATGCTAACTGAAGCTTTTGGTGTCTAAATATTTCGATTGGTTAGATATAAAGAGCTGTGAATTTAAGCGCACAAATACCACTTGCGGTCAATATTGACGTATACGTGTCGAAAGCTACAGAGCGCATTACTTCGATATCGCCATCGGCGACCGTAGACACCTAGCCAGCAGCTGCTGTCAATATTGACGTCTACGCACGAAAAGTTATGGAGCGCACTACCTGGCCTTGGTAATCGGTGACTCGAGATATCTAGACACCGTCATACGGAGAGCATTTCCTGGATCACCATTCATGAGTGATCAGTAGTTATTAAAAGCTATGTACAAAAAGCTTATGTCGTTTAAGTTGAATACCAATGAAAAATGTTTTAATTCCTAGATATAAAAAAAAAAATTATATATACTTAGCACATTTCTGATAACTGGGTTTAAGGGTTTCAGTTTTAGTTTTATTCTTCGCTTTCGCTTGCCTTCCTCCGATGTGTAGACATATTTATACAATATAAATATTGTGGCACAAAAAATAGCGGCGCGTGGGGTAGGTGGATTTAGCAATTTTGGTTTTAGATTTATTCCTTGCCTTCTTCCGATTTGCCGAAGTATTCTTATTAAGAGCAACTGCGCGTGGGCTTGATGGTTTTGCGGCTTTTAGTTTTACATTTAGTCCTCGTTTTCATTTGCCTTCTTTCGATGTACAGACTTATTCTGATTAAAAGCAACTGCGCATGAAGTAGGTAGGTTTAGGGCTTTTGGTTTTATTTATTTAGATTTGGTTTATTTTATTTAGATTTAGTACTCGCTTTCGCTCGCCTTCTTCCAATTTGCCGACGTATTCTTATTATAAGCTGCGGTGCGTGGGGTAGCTGGGTGTAAGGGTTTTGATTTTATTCCTCGTTTTCGCTCGCCTTCCTCTAATGTGTCGATGTATTTTATTAATAAACATTCTCTAATTAAAAATCGCAGCGTCTGGAGATTTTCCTTTAAATATGTTAAGCAACCATCGCTGTGTAGAAGTGATATTTAGTTATAAATTGGTTTAGGAAAACCACATTATTCGAG
This sequence comes from Pteromalus puparum, assembly GCA_012977825.3. Taxonomy (NCBI): domain Eukaryota; kingdom Metazoa; phylum Arthropoda; class Insecta; order Hymenoptera; family Pteromalidae; genus Pteromalus; species Pteromalus puparum. Next base: position 15,665,719 of record CM053172.1, on the reverse strand, counting down.
CGCATGTAAATAGTAGTGTACTGAAAAATAAATTATATAATACAGTATAATACCTAATAGGGTATTCAATGCAGTTGCATATAAGGAAAACGTATTTTTTGGGATTTCAATTTTGGCTTACTCTATCAAAAGTTGTATCCAAAATTGATATGAAGGTCCGTACTAGATGACTCTTCCTTAAAAAAAAGGTTTTTTTTATAGCACAGTGTGTCTAAAGTCCGCTGTTAAGTCACGCCTATTTGTAGCTTACGTAGTTCTTTTTTGCACCGTATTTATCACACTCGCTACGCTCGTGCGCTAACCTCACGGTGCAAATAAGGACTACTTTAGTCACGAATAAGCGCGACTTGCGTATTTTAGCAGTCTGTGCTATAAAATTTTATACGATACTCGTGACTTAAATGGTTCAGTTTTACACGACGCTTAGCGCCCTCGTTACGCTCGGGTGCTAATTGCGCCGTGTAAAAAAGAACTGTTTAAGTCACACGTTTCGTAATGTACTATTTATAGTATTTTTTAGTTTATAACATTCATGATTTCATATACATTCCGTATTTTCCACCAAATTTGTGTAAAATATGAATTAACGTTTTTTACACACTTATTTGTGTACAAATTTCATCATTGCGATTATGATTATCAAAATGTAAAGTAGAGAGCAAATCATAAAAAAATTTAATGTTCATATTTTACACATCGTACTGCATATATGTATGTATGTATGTTTAGATGGATAGGATAAATTTATACAGAATGAACATGGAAAATCTGTATTTTTTATTTATATTTTCATAGCATATTAATATTTTTTTTATCGTTATTTCTTCTTAAAAGACTGCTATAATTGTTGTTGCAGCTCAAGTCAAACAGAGAATCAATCATGAGTTCAGAAAGAACGGTTCGTCGCAGAGTAGCCGAAAAAAGAAACTTATTTTGTCAAGAAATAACAGAATATTTGAATAAATTTCCGAAAATTTGTGAAAATTTAACTTCTGATAATAGTGATGGAATACAAAAAAGTAAATTGACCGATGATGAATTTTATGTGCTTAATGAATACATTAGTTATTGGAAAAAAGACATCACTTGATGAACTAATTGCAAGTCAATTTAAACATTGCACAGATAAAGCAGAACTAAGTAAAGTACAATTACAAAAAGAAGTATTTGATATAGATGAAGCCAAAAATCATGAAACAGCAATTAAAGAAACAGCAACAAATAGTACCCTTACTCTAAACAATGGAAATGAATTAAGTACTGGCAAGAGTTTCAATTTACGATATTATTTGCAAAATTGCAACGATGAAGAATCTGATGAAGAATCAAATAGTGTTTCAGATTTTATTTTAGTTGAAAATGATGATAAAGTATTGTTTATGGACGAAATACGACAACTTTGCTTAAAATACATTCATATAATAACACACGAATTCACTGAAGAACTTTTATCAACGTTGAGAAAACATACTGGTACACCTTTTCCTAAAAGTGCTAAAACTTTTTTTAAAACACCTAGAAAAATGCCAGTAATTGCGGAATCGTTAATAACGTTAACAACTGCAAGTTACAAAATTGCGGGTGGCTTCATTTTTTTGTGAAAAATAACTTTTTCATAAACAAATTATTTTTCACGATTTCTACATACCCACAGCCGCCTTTCAGACCCTTGACGTTGTTTTCTATACTCCCATAATTGTCTTTTAAAATTTTAAAGCTCATTTCAGCACTCCCACAGTCGCATTTTAGACCATCGTAATCGTTTTCTGTATTCCCACAGTCGCCTTTTTGACATTTGCAATAGATTTCTACATACCCACAGCCGCCTTTCAGACCCTTGAAGTTGTTTTCTATATTCCCATAATCGCCTATTAAAATTTAAAAGCTCATTTCAGTACTCCCACAGTCGCCTTTTAGACCCTCGTAATAGTTTTCTATATTCCATAGCTCCTGGGAGAGTGGTCTCACCGGAGATCTACTCAGCGACTGAAGCCCCGAGCTCTCTTAAGACGAGAGAGCGCGGGCGTCGGAGAAGCGGGAAAATATTTCAACCTTGTGGGTTCAGTCTTTTAGGTACACTATGGTTGAATATATTGTATAAATCATATCATATAATAAGCACAAAATATTTTTTCAAAAAATCGAAAAATGGCATGAAATGGTCATAAAATAGTCTAAATCTTAAAATAAAATTTATTCGAATTCAGAATCAGAAAACATATATGCACGTCCAATCTTATTACGATCGCGATCACGTAGTTTCAGAATATTAACAGTATACGTTACGACGCACAGCACATACACACACACACACACACACACACACACACACACACACACACACACACAGACAAAACCATCTGCACGGACATTTTATAAAACCACGAAAACTCTCAAAATATACTAAGCTTTAATTATCAAATTATATGGTTTAACAAAAATAATAATGTTCAGTCACACAGAGTATACAGGGTGAGAGTTGAAGAATTTGAATCTTAATATCTTTTAAACTAAAAGGTTTCATAAGCTACAAAAAGAACCTAGCCGAAGTGATCAAAAGATCAATCTTTTCCTAAAATTTCAACTCAATTTAAACCTTTTTACTCCCGTAATCGTACGACATAAAAAAACCATTTTTTTTAGTTTTTGATTTTTATCTCAAAAACTAGTCGCCAAAATTGCTTAAAATTTTTACAACTAGTAGATATTGTTGTTTTGTATTGTCATGAATTTTTTCAAAACATTTAACTATTTATTTTTTGAGTTATATATGTTTATCGAAAAATTACCTTTTATATCATAAAAAATGAACAGATCAGTCAATCTAGAAAATCTTGCGGGAAAAAGTAGACAAATTTATGTTCTTTTAGATACACTATTGTTGAATATATTGTATAAATCATATCATAATAAAAAGCAAAAATATTTTTTCAAAAATCGAAAAATGGCCATGAAATGGTCATAAAATAGTCTAAATCTTAAAAGAAAATTTACTCGAATTCAGAATCAGAAAACATATATGCACGTCCAATCTTATTACGATCGATCACGTAGTTCCAGAATTATAACAGTATACGTACGCACGCACGCATGCACGCACGCACGCACGCACACACACACACACACACACACACACACACACACACACACACACACACACACAGCCATCCGCACGGACATTTTCTAAAAACGTATGATTCGTACTCCAAACACCTCCAAATGCGTTTCCACGAAGTATTAGCAAAACTGAAAATTTTACTATTACAAAGCTTCCTCTTGAGGAGGAAGCAATTAAAACTCGTAAAATGGCATCAGGGGAATATTGCCATTATGGACTGGAAAGTGCAATAAGATCGTTTATCGATATGTATCTAAACAGAGGAATTGTTGTCGACTGCGTAAAACTTATTATAGGTATCGATGGTGCTCTACTTGCTACATCTTCGGAAAAGGGTCTATGGATTATCGCTTGTTCAGAGACTGTATTGAAGCTTGTAGAAGTTCTTGCGATTTATCATGGCGAAGATAAGCCTCCTGACGTCAACGAATTTTTAGAACAATTTAAAGAAGAAATTACATTCTTTATAAATAACGGTATTGAGCACAAAGATAAACATTATTGCATTTTGTTTTATACACTGGTATGTGATGCACCTGCAAAGGCATATGTTCTATGCGTCAAATATCCTTCTGGATATTTCAGTTGTACAAACTGTACCATCAGAGGTCAATACCATAATGCAGTACATTTCCCTGAAGCTATTTGCTCTTTAAGAACAGACGAGAAAGTAAAAAGTCGTGAATATAACGATCCGTTGGGTGATGATTATCAAAAACAGGGAGAAACAATTTTAAAAGACATACCAAAATTTGGTTTAGTTACAAACGTTGTATTAGATTATATGCATTTGATTTGTCTTGGTGTGATGTTGAAACTAACCGAAGTATGGATAAAATCAATATTATGTGAGTCAGAAATTGACAAAATATCCGAAAAATTAAGTACATTGAAAAATTTTGTTCCGTCTGATTTTTGTAGAAATCCTAGGCAATTCAAAAAAATTCGACGTTTATGGAAAGCTACAGAATTGAGACAATTTTTATTATACACAGGTCCGGTTGTTTTATTAGATGTTTTACCAACAAAATTATACACTTTTTGTCTTTTCACATCGCCATCTTTATTCTAGTAAATCCAATTTTATGTAAAAGTGATGATGACTTAAACTATGCTGATGAACTGTTAAAAAAATTTGTTAAAGATTTCGAAGAATACTATGGTGGGAAGAATGTCACTTTCAATGTACATAATCTGTTACATATAGTTTCAGACACAAGGAATTTTGGACCATAAGATGATTTTAGTGCTTTTAGGTTTGAAAATCTTATTAGAAAAATTCAACAGCTTGTGAGAAAAGACAATCAACACCTTGTACAGATAGGGAAAAGATTAGCAGAAATCAAATCATCCAAAGCATATTCCGACGAAGATAATGAAGAATTCGATGTGTCAATGTATCGCACAATGCAAGAAATTTACGTTTTTAAAGAAGATTCAATTTTCTTGGATTGCCGCAACACAAGTAATAATTGTATTTTATTAAATAATGGTACTTACATGGAATGCCATTACTTTATCAAAGACAAAAATAACAGTCTCAAAGTTGTTGGGAATGTGTTAAAAGTGGTAGAGAACTTCTACAAGGATGATTTCAAAGACGTGTCAGATAAATTGCATGTCAAAATTGTTCGAGAAAGTAAAACTATGCAGTCTGCCGCTTACCCAGCTGATTTAATTTTAGCAAAAGTATGTAAATTTCCTCTAGAAGACAACAAACATTTTGTCGTTATACCGCTTGTACATACATACAAAAGGAAATGAATTACAGATATATTTTACCAATTATTTAAAAAATGCATAATCTTGCTAAGGTGTTCATATGGTAATTACTAAGAAATTTTCATTTATATAATTGATTGGGTTTTTTATACATATAATTGAATCAATATTTATTTCAGAAAAAGAAAATGGAAACGGAAGAATAGAAAGATAATAAAGATAATAAATAATAAAGAACAATCACGAAAAAATTGAAGAACAATATCTCTATAAAAAGGGGAAAAAACAGACGGCTCAAGTTAATGAGTCAGTTGATTTAGTCATTATCTTCAGAATGTTTTGAAAAAATTGTAATTATTAATGTGCTGGCTAAATTTCGTCAATGTAGTACGAATCAAGAAAAAAATTATATTTACCTGCATATTTTGCTCAAGTTAGAACATTAGAACCTCACAGGAGTGAATTGATGGAAACATATAGTACTGTAATGTAGCATTTGCATGCTGAAGTACAGCTTTCTACGTTAGCTCAAGACTTAGGTAGCAGAAAATCGAAATTCTCCAGCTGCTTGGTGTGCAATTGGTTACTTGTTTCCTTCTCAAATTGAACACGAGACTGCTATCAAAATCATTCAAAGAGTCATATAAGCTAATTCCAATAACCCTTATGCAAATACTCTCCTTGAACACGAATATATAATTACTTGAGGAATTGGGTAAAGCTATTACAGCTTTCAGAAATAACGCCTGGTATGTTTATCTATATTTACACTCGAGTAGAAAACTTGAATTAGAACCATTTAACACATTAATAACTTCACAGGTTTGGACTGACAACTATTTTCTCAAAACAAGAGCAGTATAGCTGAGCAGAGTTGCACTTGATTGGAAATTGGGCGGTTGGCAATTCTACGAGCATACAATAGATATTACAATGAACGTATCATGCCTTGTTTGATTGAAAGTAGCGGTGTGGAGTCGATGTTAGGTTGATATTTCGTTTTTTTTTAATTTATTCATTTATATAACGTCTGTCGATATGTGTTGGAGAAAAAATATGCAAACGCATAACATGAAAAGAAAGAAAGAAAAAATACAAAAAAGTAGTTGAGTCGTATAGATTTCAATTCTGTAAATGGTTGATAGAGGCAAAGTCTTGTGTAAATGAAAATTATTATTATATTATTATTGCTAATATTACTAGTTTATATTGAACATATGTACTTAGAGTAATATTGACGATTGCAGGCGAATCTCGTTTAAGAGACCGTCCTGCAAGGACGATCATGCAATTTTCCTACAAGGAATGTGCGGAATCGACCAAGTTTAATGGACTACGTTGAACGATAGGGCGGCTCATTGCAACTGATTAATATTAATTGCTGTTTGAATTAATAGTTAGGAAAATTCGAGGTTCATTGTAAAATCGAAATCCTTAGTTACTTGAAAGACTGACCGTTATACGCTTTTGTAGAATATATATTTAAATAATCGGCGTCGAATTTTCGTACTTTTTTTTTTTTTTTTTTTTAAGTGGCATTTCGAACTCGAAAGTTCATCGCCTCATCTACGCAAGCCTTCCACGTATCCCTATTTTGTGCTAACCCTATCCATTTCGCGCCGTCCTGCCCGATTTCCGTTAAGTCCGCTTTTACATTGTCATCCCACCTGCGCCTAGGTCTACTTAGAGGTCGCGACGTATTTGGCTTTCCTTTCATTATACGCGCTGCCGTGCGATCATTTCCCATTCTTGCAACGTGCCCTGCCCATCTTAGTCTTCGCGATTTAATTATTCTGTTTATATTCGGTGACGCGTATAGGTTATGTAGCTCGTCGTTGTGCAGTTTCCTCCACTCCCCGGTTTCCTCATCTTTCTTTGGCCCGTATATTTTTCGCAGAACCTTATTTTCGAACACCCTAAAACGGTTTTCTTCCGCTTTAGTAAGCGCCCAAGTTTCGCACCCGTACAGGATTACCGGCATTATTATAGTCCTATATATCCTTACTTTTACATTTCTAGACAGCAGTTTTGATTTTAGTAATCTATTCACGGCGTAGTAGCAAGCATTACCCGAATGAAGTCTCTTGTTAATCTCGGCTTTAATTTCGTTTCGATCATTTATGGTTGTGCCTAAATATCTGAATTCGCTAACCTTTTCAAAAGTATAATTTCCGACTCTAAGATCACCCTCACCTTCGCAAATGCCCAATTTATCCATGATCATATATTTCGTTTTCGATTCGCTCACCTCTAAACCCGTGTCCTCAGCCGCCTTTATGAGAATTTCCGCGTTTCTCGCTACCGCTGCACCGTTATCCCCTAGTATGTCCAAGTCATCCGCATACCCTAGAATTTGTGTTTTTCCGTTAAGGGTTGCACCTAGCCCGCTAGTCTGCATTTTTCTAACAACATATTCTAGCGTTAAGTTAAAGAGTACTGTAGAGAGACCGTCACCTTGTTTCAAACCGTCGCGTATCATGAATGATTCGGATACGTTACCGCCTACTCGGACCTTTCCCGTGCTTCCGTTCAGACATATTTGAATTAATTTCACGAGTTTTTTTGGTACTCCGAGGAGCACCAGGATTTGATACATTTTGCTTCGTTTGATAGAGTCATACGCTTTTTTAAAGTCTATAAATAGTTGGTGTATTGTTTCGCAATGTTCCCATTTTTTCTCTAACAACTGTCTTATAGTAAACATTTGATCGCACGTCGACCTGTTACGCCGGAATCCACACTGATAGTCTCCTATTATATCTTCCGCGAAGGGCGTGAGTCTGGCCTGTATTACGTTTGATAGAACTTTGTAGCAGGTAGCTAAAAGTGAGATTCCCCGGTAGTTATTGCAATCTGTCTTATCTCCCTTTTTGAAAATCGGTATAATGATAGATTCTTTCCAGTTTTCCGGTATCGTTTCATTTTTCCAAATAGCACATACTAGTTCAAAAATTTTGAATGTAAGCGCGGTGCCCCCGTATTTAAGTAGTTCAGCTGGTATAGAATCGTTTCCCGCGGCCTTATTGTTTTTTAGTTTTTTGATCGCGGCTTCTACTTCTTTGTAGGTCGGTTCTTCCATATGGAGTTCCGCAGTGTGGATTTCGTCTCCCGTTTCCTCGCAGTTTTCATGTACGTTTAGTAACTTATCAAAATATCCTTTCCACAGCTTTAGCAGTTCATTTTCGCTTGTAACGAGATTCCCGCCCTCATCTTTCATTAATTGCGATCTACTCTGGAAACCCTTCCTAATAGCGTTAATTCCTTTGTACATCTCGCGCGGGTTATTTTCCTTACTATTAGTTTCTATTTTTCTAATCTGATTCTTTTGATACTCGCGCTTTTTGTTCCTGTAAATCGCCCCCACTTGCCTTCTTATTTCGTGGTACTCTTCTACGGCCCTATCGCCTCCATTGTGTACGCTGTCTAATTTGGCCTTTTTGCGCCTTTCAAACCAGAGTTCGCACTCTTCGTCAAACCATGGTTTGCTCTTTGGCTTTTTCTTTCTACCTAGCACTTTATTCGCGGCCTGTTTTATCGCTTTTTCGATATCCCCCCAAAGACTGTTCGGGTCGTCATCTACCTCCGTCGGTGCATCCGTTTCTTCGAGTACCTGAAACCGATTCCTTATTTCTACTTGATACTTAATTCGTTCTATCCCGTTCCGTAGCTTTTCAATATCGAACGTTTCTACTTTGCTCGCCCGTTTACTATTTTGCCCAGCTACTAATTTGGCTCTTAATTTGGCCACTACTAGAAAATGATCCGAGTCGCAATCCGCCCCCCTATAGGTTCTTACGTCAAGCACGTTCGTGTGGCGCCTCTTATCGATAAGAAAGTGATCGATTTGATTTTTCGTGGCTCCGTCCGGCGATGTCCACGTTACTTTGTGTATATCCTTGTGCTTGAAGCACGTACTCTTTACTATAAGATCTTTTGCCGCCGCGAAATTTATGACTCTAATACCGTTATCGTTGCTGGTTTCGTGCAGACTTTCCTTGCCTATAGTGGGCCTAAACATTTCCTCTTTCCCTATTTTAGCGTTGAAATCCCCCACTACTATTTTGGTGTCGTAAGACGCGAACTGGTCGATTAATTGCTCCAAGGCTTCGTAATAAAGATCCTTCACCTCTTCCTCTTTGTCCTCCGTAGGACAATGCACGTTAATAACCACGTAATTGTACCACGCTCCTTCGATGACGATATACGAGAGTCTGTCGTTTACGAATTTGAAACTTTTAACCGCGTGTATAATTCTTTTGCTAATCAGAAATCCGGTACCTAGGGAATGTCCGCTCGCGCCCCCGTACATAAAGGTGAAGTTTTCGTTTCCTAACATACCGCTATCTTGCCACCGAGTTTCTTGTATAGCTACTAAGTCTAGATTGTACCCGTCAGCTTCTTTTAAGATTTCCCGGTACGCGCCTGCTCTGTATAAACTGCGCACATTCCACGTTCCTACCTTTAAGTCCCTATTGATTTTGGTTTGGTTTTGGTTTTTTTGAGCCATGATAGTAAGTGAAACCCACGCGTTTTGGATCCTGTTTCCGATCGCAGGTGAATCATCCGTTCTAGAGGTGATAACTCCCATACCTCTCTAGAACTAAGTATGAGAGCTTTCCGACTTTGATGAGGACGGAGTCAGCTCATCGTCGGACACACTACGGAATCACGCTCGTATCCTAACGCCCCCCTGCAAGGCAGCGCGCCTACGCTGGCTTCGTTGCCGTGTAAGACCAGGTGGCGAATCATTCTACACATCCCCTTTCGGGGCAGTTGTCATCGCTCCCGCATTCTCCACGACAGCAGGATTTTTGTAATGTGTGCTAAGAGAGATAGATTATAGACTTAGGTAGGAAGAGAAAGTGAAATAAGAAATATTGTTGAGTGTTCGTTGTTGTGGTGCTTGCGTAGTGTTTCTAGATGAATGCGTTCGATCGCCAGTGCGGGCTCATCACACCCACGCCCGGACCTATCGGCTGTCCGCGGCTGCTTATTCGATTTATTCGCAGCTAACCTCTTTCTCAGGGGCCGTTCCCCTATCCGCAACCTGAGGACGCGCTGTGAAGTGGTGATAGGCACCCACCCGTCCGCTCTGGACGCACAGCGAATTTTCGTACTTACATACATAAATTCTAGAGAAGTAGCTTTGGCATGTTTCACAAACGCAAGACAATTATGTCTATATTTATCGATGGAAAAAGTGTTAAGTTGATGGACAATTGTTGAAACCAATGTTATAATATCCTTTTATTCATTTCATAATTTCCAATTGATAGATACGTATGCATATATATCAGTATATATCAATAGAGATAAAGCCAGCTATAACTATATACTTTTGCAAATTAATAGTGTTCCTTTGACTTCCGTATGTTCAGCTTGACAGCTCAAATCGTTAATTTTTTTTCTGTTATTATCTTTAACTCATCCAAAGCATTTATATTGATTATTGTAAATGTCTATTCTCGCTGCATCCAGTTTAAATGTGTACACTAAAACATAGATACCTAAAATGTGTTCAAACGTTATCATTGAAAATTCGTTCAAATTTCGAAAATTAGTTTCGAGTGCAGAAATAGAAATTTTTCTAAAATATTCCGAAAAATCACCCTTGAACACATTTTCTGGAAAGCTTTGACTGATAAGACCTCTGTCGGTCACGCAAACCTCCTGGCTCCTTCTCTAATCGGACTGCACGAAGTTTTACGCGTAAGATTATATGAAAATGTAAAATTTATGGCAATAGTGCGACATCTAGCGTTTGATAAGATCATACCACGTCTTCCATGTTAGATACATTATTCGACTATATGATTTTCTTTATTGTCGTTCTCTGTAAAGAAATTAGTTGACTTTCTTGAAATGTACATTTTTTGTTTTTAATATTATTATAGATGTATAATTTCTATAGCGAATCAAAATGTCACTAACTTAGTTTGCAGGGAAGGATTAATTCAGTTACTCATCCAATGTAAATCAAAGCTTCAATGCAAAATATTGTATTATACTGAATAAAGAATATAATTCCTTACCTTTATTTAAACAAACAACGATTATTTGTCTTGTGTACCTAATTATATAATTAATAAAAAGATATGATTGATTAAATATGTTTTATGTGCAGAAACGTTTTAACAACGTCTTCTAGTCGTTATAAAGATGTTTTATAAAAGTTTATGCGACGTTGTTTCGGTTGACTAAACGTATTTATGACGTTATTCTGTTTCCTCGATTTTTAGACTTTTATTAATGGGATACGTATAAAAACGCACATTAAACGTCTTTATTTCGTTTTTGCTAAACGTTTTAAAAACGTATTAATAACGCAGTCTACGGATATAGAGGACGTTTAAAGTACGTTTTTAGCACGTATCTGTAGGATTCCGTAGACTTTTTGGGTAAATTTGTTGCGGCCAAAATAACCTTTAAAATATATTTTTAATACGTTTTTAATACTTTGAAAAAGTACGTTTCCCCGTATTTTTTTTGACGTCTTAAAAACGTCTTTAAAACGTCTTGTGCTATCAGGGAAATGTAGTCTTTTTTTCCTGACTCGGCGGTGATAAAGTTCTTACTTTCTGCTAAGGGTGTGTTAAAAATATATTTATTACTATAACTTTAAACTCAGGCTTGACTCTTTAAAATTAGTACGCATAATCAGCATACAATCTGGATTAGTTCGATTGCATTTTCATCGATTTAAATCGATTCTTTATCAAGAATAGTGAAATATTTCATTTTCAGGATTACAGATATGCATGTCTACATAAAGTACCTGGAAGGACCTCTTGTGAAGCAGTTTTGCAGGGTTACATCGTCAAAGTTTAAGCATAAATTGAATTTTGACGACAAGCTTGATTTGGAACTGAAATACAAAGTTCTGCACAAAGATGCCAAATACTACAAAGCCCAAATCATATGTTTCGATTGTAAGTATTCCTTCGTTAAAAAGGAAAGATTAAAACGTATTAAATCGTATATCTAAAATGTTCAGAAAACTTATTGGAAATATTAAGAGTGAGATAGGTTTTTAAAGAATCCCTGTTGGAAAAAGTTAATAGACGTCGATAAAATGTCTTATCGACTTGAATAGTGAATTTTATCGATTTCTATCGATTTTAATCGGCTTTTTTTAGCAGGTATATCAGAACAAACTTAATCGGATTCATAAAAACAGATAACTTTTTTTTCAATCCGTTTTAATTCTTTCTATTAACGAGGGTTATGATACGTAAAATATATCAATATCGTCAGTAATATAATGAATCTTCGTATTATAAAAAAAATATTTTCAAAACTATATATATACAATGTTGCTATTCGTTATACTTATACTATTTCCGCGGCAAGGGGAGAGTTGCTGAGTATTAATAATTTCTAGTATGGATATTGTTGTTTTTAGCGATCAAAAGAATAGTGTCAATTTTCTATTATTGTCTCAATTTATTTTATGTACTACTAAACATATTTTGAGCTCGATTTCTTACATTTATTTCCTAGCAGGAATGTACAAATTATTTGCTTTTTACTCTTTCTGGATAAAGTATATGCTTGTATACGAAAAAGAATAAGGGATGGCCAGAGCTACGCTGTTTTGTTCAAATGTTCTATAGTTTACCTAACTTCATACATTTTTTTACATCATAAATAACAATGAAATACACTAGTTTATAGCATCAAAATGCAGTGTTCCGCAGTCACTATTAAAGTAATTTTTCTGAGCCAATAAGTCTTACATTTGTGTAATTACGCATAACTTTATAGTAATGATAACTACAAAGCGAGGTGAAAGCGACGGTTGAAACTGTGAATCAGTAAGATGACCTCGAAGATGACCGTAACTTTTGTGTACGATATTTGATAAAATAAATTTTTTCATTTATTAAGGGGCAGCCGTATCTCAAAACACAGTATTTATATTGGGTATGACTTTCTAAATGAAACTTACAATAAAAAAAAACAAGAGTTGAGCACCGAAGTGCCGCGTTCAATGAATCATTGTGTTAAAATAAGAGGGCTATTGGACTTTTAGTTTTATTGGCATTGGAAACACGCGGAACGTAAAATAAATGGATTTTAATTAATATAACTAAGTACAGCAGCGTAGTTTTAAGTTCAAAGAATCATTATAGCAATAAACTAGAAGTCAATCAGACTTTAAGTTTTGTTTAGCATTGGAAATACGAAATGTCTTGTGGCGACATTGCGAAGCTTTAGATCCGGTCATCCCTTACACTTAATTTTTGATAGTATAATGTTTATTACTTCATTACGTTGACAAATAATCATGCACATAATAGTCATGAATAGATGTGGAGCGACTCTCCTCTATCTATAAAAATAAACTGCACAAAATAGTCAAATAATTGAATTTTACTAGTCACACAATTTTTACAAATTTATTGATTGTGAATGAACATATATACTTTAAATAATATAATAATTTATAATATGATAATGCAGCTTCAGAAGAAGAATTTGAGCATAAAATAACCAATAACAACAAACGACATAAAGGCGTCAAGCCAGCGAAAAGTTTGGAAACTGCTAGTAGCGACGATGAAAGTGCAAAGTTGGCTAAACTTAAGAAAGCAAAAACCACGTTGCAGGTAATTAATTAGCTGTATCATTATATCTTATCAAAGCTTATATAGAAATAAAGGAATTAGAATAGATTAAAAGGAACAGTAAGATACTGTTATTGTTATTGTAATTACTCTGTTTCTGAATTCATCAAAATTTTCCGATCTAATTTAATTTTTTTTTAACCTTTGTTAGTAGTGATTTAATTTTTGCGATGACGGTTTCAAAAATATTTGAAATTCTTAACGTGATTTCTATTAAAAAGCCCTTAGCTAATAACTTAGGAATAGACAAGCTTGTATTTCGAGAATAAAGAAATACATCTATATTGTATATTACTAAAAGCCACACAACCGATCTCTAAGGGTTGATTATCATTCAATAAAGATTCTTGTTTGTATCATTTATTCCTGACTGAAGGTGTAGCAAAAAGTAACACGATTGTAATACAATGTAAGGTGCACACTCAACTCAAATACTTTATTTGAGCAAGTTTAAATGCAGCTGGTAATTCTTTTCCGAATTAACTTTAGTCTATTTGTTTCTAAAATGTTTGTTAGGGATATGTAATTAATTTTATGTGTAATAACGTAAATATCAATGTTCATAATTTTATTTTTTGATTAAAGATTTCCAAACAAAAGATATTTGCCAAATTTGCTTCTTTGCTGCACATGGAACAATCGGCTTTGAAAGAGTGCATATCTGACGAGACTACACCCCTGAAAGAAGTTACAGTTAACTTATCTTCTACACGTTTACCTGATAATTTTAAGAATAAGTCTACAGTTAATCTACCGTAATCTACAGTAATCTACCTCAGCAAGCTTCACCTTCAACATCTGCGACTAAGTTATCTGCTAGATTAGAGAATTCTGTCACTGATGCACGAAAACGCGATGATGATCGTGTTGGGCCTAATACTCAGAATGCCAAAGATAAGGCAAATGAATCCTTTGAGTCAGTATTGCAGGAGGTCAATAATGAAGACAGTACTCAGAATAAGGTAAATGGCGAGGAGAGTACTAACCCCACTGAGGGCACTCAGTCAACATCCAAGGTGGATAGTAGTAAGGAGAACGCACGTAACGTACAAAATAAGAGCAAGAAGCCCATTCAGCCAATGTCTCAGGATAACAGTAGGAATACAAATTCGAAATCCAAGGTAACGTTATTATGTTAATAAATACTTAATTGTTATGAATTTATGTTATGCAACGAAAAAGTAAAGTAAATTGGTACATAATATAATTCATCGACCCCAATGCTGACCCTTGGTTTTTTTTTCTTCGTTGAAACTAGATAAAATGCATTATAAACAATAAAAATCGATAAAAGTAATTACAAAAACTATTGAAGTCAATAGAATTTTAAGATCATCATGAATCTATTAATTTTTATTTTATAGCTAAATTCAACGCGCGTTCCGCACACTCAATTTTCTAAGGTTAGAAGTTCAAAATCGGTACTATATTCAGACTGTATATGTTTTTCTCAACCAATCCAATCGCTTATGATTCACGGCTTCAAAAATCCGGTCCTCACTTTTTTAAAGAGAACAACCTTTCCTATAGTCGTATCAATTTGCAATTACCTTATCGCTTTCAATTGAGTGATAGTGCAAGAATAAACGCAATCATAATTTACCATTTTATTGAGGTCCAAAAAACTTGAGTTTTAACTTTTTCCAGATAGGCACCGCAAATATATTTATTTAATAATTATTTATATTATATTTTGAATATAATCTAAATATAATTATTATGCAGTGATAATTTATTTAAATTATTATTTCAGCCTGCATCTAACCAAGATCAGACCACTACCGAACAAAAATAAAAAAAATAAAAAACTGAACATGAAAAATTACAAAAAAGTCTTACTGCATTCCAAAAAGATTTACATGATTACAAAGAAAAAAACGAGAAACTGAAGAAGGATAAGAAGGATTACAAAACGAAGTATGAAAAATGTATTGAAGAAAAAGAACAACTTCAAAATTGAATAAATCAATTAGTAGATAAAGTGATTGAAAAGTTTGAAGAACAACAAGGTAAAGTAATATTTTTTATATCTTTTATTTGGTTTGGTGTATAAATAACAACATTTTGTTTCATCCTGTACACAGTTATCAAGGACCAATTAGCAGAAACTAAAGATAGCACGGTAATGGATAGTAGTAATAGAAATGCAAATTTTCTACCTGTTGGGCACTATCGACAGTCAGACAATACGGTAAAATAACATTACATTATGCTCATAAAAATAATTAAAAATGGTTAAATGTGTGTAATAGTAGATAATTTGGACAAACAATAAAATCTAACGATGCAAAGTTTTCTCCGACCGTTCCTTAAAGAGGATTCTATTCCAGACGCGAATTTGTTCTCTCGTTCTCTTGCGGTAAGCCTGCCAGCATTAAAGAATCATTTTTGAGTGCGCGCATTGAGATAGCGCGTTATTTAATAGCGAAATAGCATGTTATTCTTTTCAGTTATCCTCACGGTCATTAATTTTATAATTTCTACTTTAGATGTCCATTGGACGAGGTGAGAGATTAACACGTACAGTGTACGATAATATAATGTTGTCGAAGTCTCCATACCAATGCGTAGGCAATACACTCACAGAGGTATTTGGAGAGGTTACACTCGTCAAAAGCACGGTGACCGATAGAGTTAGTGGTCGAACGTTGGCGAAGAAAATGCGCCGGATGATGCGAGTACTTCAGTCGAGCAATTAGATGCGACAAAGTTGTCGGCATGTGAAGGTAACTTATCTACATCTTTTACCTACATGGTAACGCTATATAATTGGCACGTTACGCGACTATATATTATCCCTACAGAATACTGTTTGTAGGTTGTAGGAAGTGAAATTTGATGAATATTCAATGATGCTGTTATTTATAAACTAAAATAATTCACTAAATATTTATTAACTTTTATTTATTTTAATACTCATAATAACAATTAAATGTTTTGTAGAGCCCTTATTTGCAATAGGATAGTCGTCAATAGTATAAAAATGCTTTTACTCATAAATAATACAATTTTACACGTTTTAAAATTTATTAATTATTTTAAAGGCTTAAAAGAAACGTTTTAAAATTCTTTCATGTGTTTGTAGATTTATATGGCGTATGGATTAAGACAAAGTACAGCAAAATAAGTATGGCTAATGATAAAGAGTTGCAGAAAAATCCTGAACCGAATGAAAATTATGAAAAAGCAAAGTTTAAAACTCATGTGACAAAATTCATATCGTATTTAAAACGCCCCCCAAGTGTAAAGAAGTCACGTAAGAAGAAAGGTAAGCGATTACGCAATCGCAATTAAAAGAAAGAGTATATTTTATTATTTAATATTTTGTCTCAAATATTCTTGTTATTTTAAGACCATTTAAACATATTTTTCAACATTCGGTTATAACTTTAGACCACGATAATTAAGTGCAACGATTTATGTTCAATCATAATGTGACGAAATAGTATAATTTACTCTTCCCTTAATAAGTTACATGCCACGTCAATATATTTAAAAACATTGTATATTTTTATTTTTTAATATTTGATATTATTTTAAATCTAAAATATGACAGAAGACAGTGAGGCATCAGCAGATGAGCAAGCGAATCACGAGCAAGAAGATTTGACGTCAACTGAAAAAAACGATAAAGCTAACGGTCAACAATCTCTATTAGATCAAAACATTCCAAAATCGAGTGATGAACGAAATTCTAAAGTCGGTAAAGATGATCCGCCCTCATCCCCATTATCTCCGTTATCCCGATCATCTACAGTACTATCGGATACCGAAAATCTTGAAGAGAATCAAACACCCGATTTGAGTGCTGTAGAGACTATGTATCCAGGTATTGATATAACCGGATCAGAATCAGATAAGAATGAGTATATCACCAAGGAAAAAGATCCACTCATATAAAAATTTATCTCATTACCTATAATATATTACATCTTGGTATATTTGACTACTTATAATTACTTATTACTATATTTTTATAAAATTATAAAAAATTACTATAACTGATAACAATACTTCAAAAAATAAAACCAAAATTTTAGAAGTGCGAATTGTGTAAAATCAATTCTTATCCTCTCTTTCCTCGCTTATTCACGCCTTCATTATATATCATAGCTCGTAGCTACTGCCAAAAATTAACTGCGCGTGCGCATGTGTTTTGGATTTTCTTTTTTGAAGAGGTTAACCGCTTTTTAACATATAACGCTTTTCAACGCGTTTTAGATTTTATTGCAGCCACTACCACCGATTACACATTGATAATTTTGCTCGATACGCTCGATGCGCAACGCCAGCCCGAGCAGTTTTTTTCGCTCTACTCGCGCGCATAATCATTTGCAAATTGACGGTATTAAGGTCGTTGGAAAACGCACCCATTGCTGTGTATGCATCAGCTATTTATAACGAATCATAGGCGCCAGCTATTTGCTGTAGCTGAGCTAAAGCGCTAAACGGATAAACGGGATTGTATATCGCATTTGTTGAACTTACCGGTACAAGAAAAGAAAAATTATTATTCTATATTGATTACGAGCTACTGCAGTAGATAGGCTATAGGCATACCAAAACATAGGTAACTCTCCTCTCAGAGTGTTTTGGTACCCGATGGAGGAGTGGGATAGTTCTCCCTCTTTCCCGCATACTAAAACACTCCCTCTCCTCTCAGAGTGTTTTGGTACCCGATGAAAGAGTGGGATAGTTCTCCCCCTCTCCATTATGTTTTGGAATGCCTATAGCGTTCTCTACTTTATTTTTTTTTTATTTTTCTTTTATTTATTTTTTTTTATTTATTTATTTTACAATGTATGCTGATAGAACAATTTCATGAGTTTGATGTTATGTAAAGCGCAGGTTGTCTTGTAGCTTGCATTATGATTTGTGCATATTGTGACGCACTTGAAATATATTTTTGACGGATAGCCATACTGTTCAATGTTGTGAACAGGAAATTTGAATCGTTGAAGTCATTTCTGTTTTAATGCACCGATGACAAAAATTTGATGATTATGTTTAAGCCAGTTGTTTTCCCTTTGCATTTCTTCAGTGAGTTTTTTCCATGGGAAGGGATTTTTGAATATAAGAACAACAGGCTCACTATTATCGTTGAGAGGAATGATTGCAATTTCCTTTAGAATATAATCTTCTCTGGTTTGCTTGAAACCAGTCATGTCTACTGCGTACTCCATTTTTTGCTGCAGCCTAGACGAGTTTCTTGACATCCCCTCTAGTCAAACTCTAGACGTACATCGACAGGAGCGCTCTTGAGAGATTCGTTTTGTCGTGAACAGTCAATAACAATGAGTGGTTCATTCTCGATGAAAATAGGCTTGACAGCATCGGCTGTGGATCTCTTGTCCATAGTATGATTTTTGAAATTAGCATACATATCATAGAGAATCGCATACGATTGTTTATATTGTCGAGATTCATATTGTTGTATGGATAATATGTAATTAAGAAAAGTTACCACATTACTTATCTCACATGATAAATGCTACTGGCACTTTGCATTCTTACAGCTTTCTCTTTGTTGTAGTCACGGAATTACAAACGACGGTTTCCCAGTTGATCTGATGTTTCACTGTCCAGACGTGTTTATTCGTGCTTGGGAGAAGAGGATATCAAATATCTCCCAAGAAACGAAAAAACATAGAATAGGATTATCTTTACCAAATGAAATTCAATAGCTGAATTTTTTGTTATCAGACGCAATGAATATGGCATTAACCATTCTATTTCGTTATTTTTATTCAACAATCTTCATAAGTAGTTGCACCAGCTTCGTAGTTCCTTCCTGGATTATTGCGTTCAGTCGCTCTCGATCTTGTAAGAATGAGCTCATGCTTCATGTTAACTAATAATTTTTTATAGTCTCTGCCAAAGCCATGATCATAACTCAGCGGAATGCAACGTCAAAGTTTCCCTTTTCATCGACAAAGCGATTTTGTCGCCCTCGTCATTGCCAAGCCCTGCATTTTCTAGCATGTTATTCTGATTTGAATAAATGAAGTCCAACCTTTCATGATGGTGCTGCAAACAACCATTTATACTTTTTATCTATCTCCCAGGCATAATTCATAACGAATCATCAAACAGATGACAAATGCCATTGGTTCACCTGAATTTAGTTTAGCTGTGCTGTGAACCACTTTGAGTTTCAATTTTGCCACATACATGGATAGAATACGTGATGAAAGAGACATAGATCTTGATGTTGGATAGAATACGAATTTCATCAACTATTATCAAGCGCTTAATGATGAGTATGGTTGAGTAGGCGTAGACCTCGTAATGAGCAATAGACTCATCGAAATACGACACCTGATTGGAATGCTTAGATTTCGTCCATTTTTCTGGAAGGCAGCAAAGAATTATACACGTGAATTTTTTCCACGAACTTTTAGTCCTAGGCTTTTCAGAAACTGAATGCTCTTCCGTGTTAACGGTTTGAGTTTCTTCGGTCGACTGATGACTCGTTGACATGGTTGCTGACTTATATATGTTCCAGAATTGTAAACGATGCCCATTATACTGATTTGATGTGAAGTCTTATAGTGATTTCCTCTCCTCGAAAATTCACCAAATTTCCATCCTGATCTACAATTCGAATTTGTAGATGATCTATGCACTTGACACTGAGTGGTAGATATATCACATGAGACGGAACTTCTAAGATTTTGTATCCTGGAGGCACTCTGGGAAAGAACTCATGGATTGCATGAACTTTTTTATTATTGATATAAGCACCTGCAGTAATATTGCACTCAACTCTGAGTGCATTGATTCTCAATATTTTTATAGGTAAATCTGAGCTGTGTTGTATGTTGTCTTTGAGAATGCAAGGAGCAAAGCCAAGGAGACGGCCTATTGAATCGTGAGGTCTGAGATCTATCAGATGACTGCAGAGAATTTCACTTCTGAG
>CM053172.1:15622765-15645233 GCA_012977825.3 Pteromalus puparum | reverse complement strand
GTAATGGATAGTCTTCAAATATTAAAATTCTATCATGCATACAATCGCACACTGTGGTGTATTTCCCTGCGGCCAGATACCTCGCCGGTGTTTGACTAAACCGGTGCGTTGTTTGTAAACATGACGATCATACTTAAACCAGGAATTGATTGGGTTGCTTACAGCTGAACAAATCGGGTAATGCAATGTATTTTGATAGGTTTGGTTTGCCACCGTTGTTTACCGGCTCACATCAATCGGTTGGAAAAAATTGATAAACAGTTTCGTTGGAATGCGATGCGCTTGCGCAGGATACTCATCTGATGTTTGCGGACACATATTGTATTATGTTTTTACATTATATGTGTAGTGGATTAGGTTTCAAAAGTTTTTAGATAATTTCAACCGATAACTTGAATAACAATGATAAAATAGTTTAAAGTTTGTGAAATGTAGAGAAAATGCTGACAGAGATTTCGTTGGAATGGCGGGTCATAGTCAGATGTTACAAAGCTGCAGCTCTTAAAATGTCATTGTTGTAACACAGCCCTGCCAGTATTTTTCTTCTTGCATTCCTATAATTTGATACTTGTCATGCGGTTGTGGTAATGTTCACTTTTTTATGAAACATTTTGCTTTCCACCTCCCCGTTTTACATTGACCAAGAGTATATTAAAGACTCGACTCCGGAGCTCTGCACGCATTTACATTTCAGAACAGTCGAGTAAACCAGATGAGATCAGAAGCTAAAAAAGACCAAAAAAATTGGGAGTATGAAGAAGATGCATGCCATTAACACAATCACACCGTTGTTTGGCGCCTTCTACCCACTCAAACAAGTCTTATTTCGAAAAAGGTTATCGGCGGTCGTGGAATACGATTTCTTGCACTTTCAACCAGTGCATACGGCACGGACTCTCATACGACGTAAGACTGAAGTTCAATTCGCGACTATTTTTCTGAAGGTCTCAGATGATTCAGATATAAGCAGCAAATTGTTGGTACTGGAGGTCGATTTAAGTTTAACGCACGGTTCATCACGTTAAGCCATTATAATCGGGAGGAGAGTACAACCCAATCAGGGCGAAAAGACCAAGAAGACAGAAGAATGTCGGCAAATTATGGTTGAAGAAGTGGCATTGACTGTTTAAATGAATATATATCGAAGTTGTATTGATATACGTCTGAATGTTTATAGCTATTCGGGTCAATGTAAGCTGCCGATACAACAAATTGTTAGAACACATTGTAAATAAAAAGTTAGACTTGACATGGGCTGAGGCGCGAGCCACACATTATACCTTATATTGTTAAACAGGTATGTAAATTTATTCGATGGACGTCGGTGTTGACCCGCATTGTTCAACAGTGTGATACACGCTTGCAACAGTGAGAATCAAAACCACGCTATAAAGACGAGAATTCAATATATATTGCTACGAAATTACTCATTACTTGTATAATTTCAATAGTTATCTAAATAAAAAAAATTGAAGCCTGATTTTTTTATTGTACTTTATTACCATCCTACGGAAAAACCATTCTCCTTTTTTTTCAATTTCATTAATCTGTTCATATTATAATATTTTTCATCAAATTTTTAATAATTATTTAAATCTCTTATCAAAAAAAAGCGTGATCCCATTCAATCACCTGTACTTCTTTTTGTTACCGCCCCTGTCCGCCTTACCACTCCCCTACCCACTTCCCTTACCCCCTCTTAGCCACTCTAGCGACAGAGATCTCCTTCTCTCCGTGGAAACACGGGTCTCAACTTACTTTATAAGATCCTCGGAGGAGTGACATCACTTAACGCTCCCGACACCCCCAGCACTATGGCGATGTTTGGGTTTCGTCGCTGTAGTAATGTCATGGAATTTCATTAGTCAGCCAGCCACGTGAGAGACACGCAATAGTATCCATCGTCGACGACTTCAAGCTCAAAACTAAGTCCAGGTAAGATGATACTGTGCAATGTCAACTGCGTTATTGTGACCGTCGACGTAAAGAATGTCATTAGGCAGCACACGTGAGAAGACACGCTGTGGTATTCCGTATTCAACATTCGAGTTCTGACAAATCAGGTAAGAAGGAATACTATGCGCTATGTACAGCGAACGTATCCAGCAGTAAGAGCTGTCATAGCCAAGCAGTCGATGGAGGGGTAGTCAGTCGGAATGTTCTCTAGTGACGTGAACATCTCCGTCGCGATCGTCATTCAGTGCGCGTGTGCTGTGCGGTTTTCGAAGTGCCTGCTTCGTCCAACTTAGTCTCGTTAACATTTTTTATAGAAAAGAGAGAGTATGTGCGTTAATTTATAATAGTGATCTTGATTGAGTATTACGATGGAATCCCTATAAATTCCCTGGATCCAAATTTTTATTGTAAGTACACTTATATGCCACGTGAGGGCTATTACCAAAGTTAGCAAAAACTATAAAACCCATGGACACCCTATTAAATATACACCCCTGATTCGTTTCCTAAACTACAAAACGACAAAATTAAAAAAACAACCCACTAAAAAACTCCATAAAGACCATAGATCTAGAAACTTTTAATGTAGGTTACACTTAGTAGTACGCGGTGAGGTTGTTACACGAAAGTTTGCAAAAACTACCATAAAAACCCCATGGACACCCTATACAATCATGATAACATGATTCGTTTACCATAACGACCAAAAATTCGACAAAAATTAAAAAACCATACAAAACTGCATAAAGACCCATGTCTGGAACCTTTTAATGTTAGGTACACTCAGTATACCGCGGTGAGGTTCTCTGTACACGAACTTCAAAAAACATCATAAAAACATGGACACTCCCTATAAAATCATAAACTCATTAAATCGTTCACCATGAACTATCACATATCATATATATCGAAAAATACATAACAAACTCCATACAAGACCCTAGCTCCTTGGAAATTTCTTTATTGTAGTACTCGATAGGTCCCGTAGGCTATAAATAAAAAGATGCCAAAAACATCATGAGAAACACAATTTATTTCTCATAACCGACAGAGTCATTCTCAATAACACACACACACTACCACCACACAACACAGCACACCACTCACAAGTGATAGTGCCGGCCACACACTCAACATACCAACGCGCAGCATGCACACACACTCACCACGACCAAGCGCAGGAACAGCAGCACACGAACATACACCCACGACAACAGCCGATATACACACAACATGACAGCAGCAGCGCACACGCACTCAGCTCAACATACTAGAGCGCGGTCACATACACACACATTACAAGCAGCGCACAACACACAACACACTACACACACACACACACGGGGTCAGTGTGTTCCAGTCGATGTGAATGACTCACCTAACCCCCAGTAATATGCATATACCAACCACCTATATCCTAGCGCTCCGACGGCCCCAGCACTATGGCGATGTTTGGGTTCGCCATAGTGCTAGGATAACTACTACCGCTTTTGAACAGTCGTTTTCAAACTATAGATATCGATATAAGAGATAAATTTGGGAGTCCAATACCATTCGAGTTGACCGCTACACTTCATTTTAGAAGAGACTTTTAAAAATGAATTATTACGACGCATATTATAGTGACCAGAGTGATGCTGGTGGTGGAGGACGTGGTATTACGAGTGTGTATGTAGGCTCGCGAGGACAACGGGGCCATGGTATTGGCTCGTTCCTGGGTGGTCTATTTCGACGAGCATTGCCGTTTTTGGCAAAAGGAGCCCGAGCAGTTGGTCGAGAAGCCTTGAGAGCAGGTATAAATGTTCTCGACGACGTGACAGAAAATAATATGTCATTCAAGGATTCACTCAACAGTCGTCTAGCCGAGTCTGGACTGAAATTAAAACGTAAGGCTAATGAGAAAATAAGCAAGCTTATGGAGGGCTCCGGCTATAAAGGGCTGGCGCTCAAACGGGCAACACAGTTGCAGTACGACAGTCGTGGACGCAAGAGCTCTAATAACAAGAAGAAGAAGATAAAGCAAAAGCAAACTAGCAAGAAAAAAACCAAAGCTGCAAAAAGACTAAAAACTGGAAGAAGGAAGAAGAAGAAGAATACAAAGGGGAAAAAAGTGAAACGTGTAGTTAACAAAAAAATACGCAGGAAATCTACTAAAAGAAATAAAGTTTTGGATATTTTTGATTAAATAAAAATTAAAAATGTCTTTCTTACATCATTCAAGTTGCGAGTGCTTAAAATCGGAGCTTGATTTGTTTTCATTGCCAATGACCCAGACCACTATTGAATCATCATCATGTGTGGAATACAGGCCTGTTTCATAACTCTCCGATCAAGCACCTTTAGAATTTTTAGTCGCCGCAGCAGGCGAAGAATATATAGATTTGGCTCATACGATGATCAAACTAAATGTTCAAATAACACCTCACAACGCGGACACGGATGCAAGTGTGGCACCTGTGAACAATTTCTTGCACTCAATGTTTAGTCAAGTGGACGTTTTTTTCAATCAAAAACTTGTGACACCGTCTAATACACTGTATCCTTATAGAGCATATATTGAAACTTTGTTGAATTACGGGCCTGATGCAAAAACTTCGCATCTGTCGACATCATTATGGGCAACGGATACAGCAGGGAAATTGGATGAGAAGCCTGCCGCTAATTGTACGAATAAAGGTCTTTTGAACCGTCAAAAATTTACTAGTGGTGGAAAAGTCGTTGATCTTTTAGGACATTTGCATATTGACGTATGTAACCAGGATAGATTTCTTTTAAATGGTGTAGAAATGAGAGTCCGCTTGGTACGTGCAAAGGACGCTTTT
Source organism: Pteromalus puparum (assembly GCA_012977825.3). Classification (NCBI taxonomy): domain Eukaryota; kingdom Metazoa; phylum Arthropoda; class Insecta; order Hymenoptera; family Pteromalidae; genus Pteromalus; species Pteromalus puparum. Next base: position 15,640,455 of record CM053172.1, on the reverse strand, counting down.
TGTTTAATGGACGCATCCGATAAAAATTATAGTGTACATATAAAAGAAGCTAGTTTACTTGTGCGACGAGCAAAAATTAACCCTGGTGTTTTAGTAGCACACGCTAAAACATTAGCGACAACAACTGCAAAGTACCCTCTGACTCGCGTCGAGGTTAAAGCATTCAGTATGCATAATGGTATACTCGGCGAGTGTTTGGATAATGTAATTCTCGGACAATTACCGAAAAGACTCATCATAGGATTTGTCAATAATAAAGCCTTTAACGGCGATAGATTATTGAATCCTTTCAACTTTCAAAATTTCGGTATTAACTATTTATCGCTTTATATCGACGGTCAACAAGTGCCGAGTAAACCGCTACAGCCAAGCTTCGCTGCGACTACACCTCTTTACGTAGACTGTTATCACACTCTTTACTCTGGTACTGGAATACACTTTTTAAACGAAGGAAATGATATCGACAGAACAGATTATCCCGAGGGTTTTTGTTTGTTTGCATTTGATCTTACTCCTGACATGTCTGCTCATTGCGGTACGCATTGGTCTTTAGTTCGTAACGGAAATGTGCGTATCGAAGTACGTTTCGATAAACCATTAACACACACTGTAAATTGTATTGTTTATGCTGAATATGACAATGTTTTAGAGATCGATTCTATGCGTCAAGTTATTTTAGATTACAACTCATAAGATGTGCGCGCGTGTGTTTTTGTGACAGTAAGAACGAATCACAGCACTCAGCCTCCTCCCTCTATTTCGCTAAAGTTCTACATTGGAGGAAGGGAGGGAGGGAGGAACCGTAAAGAAGGGAGAGGTCTGCCTATATAACCTCTCCGGATTTTGGTGGATGTTAGTTCATCTCTAGATTTTGAGAAAGAAACAGTCGATAGCTGCAATGGATTTTATCATCGATATCCAAGCTTTTCACGATAAAGAAGGGTTATTTTTACCCAAGGAGATTGCTGTAATTGGAGCTGACCGCAATTTTATTGCGCATTGGATTGTGAAACCACCGTGTGATTACAGTGAATTACCTAAGGGAATAATTTCGACTAATTCTTATCTTTCGTGTTATCATCATGGTATAGAATGGTACGATGGTGAGGCCACGTTGGAGGATATTTACCCGTCATTACGCTATATTGCCAGAGATGCACACAGCATTTACACACGTGGCTACCAGAAAGCTAATCTACTAGAGCGTATTTTAGGAAGACAGATTACGAACCTTGAAGAATACAGCTGTCCGTCTTTCAAAAACTTATCCAACCTGGACGATCATATTTGCATGTATCATGGAGGAAAATCAGAACACCATACGTGTGCATTGGCGTACACATTCAGAGTGCGAGCATGGTTAAGAAAGGCCTTATACGGTCATACGGAAATCGACATGAACGAGCAGAGAAAGAAGAAAAGCCCAATTGAAAAACCTCCTCGAAGAGCACTCGTCGATGGAGGCACATCGTCAGCGTCAGCGTCATCGTCGTCGTCGTCATCGGGATCGTCAGTAGCACCTCGTAAAATCAGTGTCAACAACTGTAAAACCAAAATTACGACTTCTGCTACGGCCACACCTGCAGAGGTTATCGAATCTTGTTTTGCTGTCATTGTTGAAGAAGAAGAAGCTGTTGCTCCTGCTACTACTAGTCGTGCTCGTGGTAGCAGTGGTTGTGGTAGTGGGGTAAACAGCAAGAGAGAGGGAGAAGCAGAAGAGCCCTACTACTCGAAACCTTACGATGAACTCACTACAGATTCAGCAGGCTCTGAGAGGCTTATCAGCACAGACCGTCGGAGTGTTCCCAGCAGATCGGTTACCCAGGGTGTGGACGAGACCGGTCGCTATTATTGCTAATACTCAAGAACACCATCTACCTGGTGCTCACTGGATAGCAATTTTCGTCGACAAAAACGGTCATGGCGTATATTTCGACTCCTACGGTATACAACCAACCGTGTCGTATCACCTTGACGGATTGCGACGAAATTGTATACTATGCACGTGGTCTACAAGTCGGTTGCAGAGTTTCGATTCCGACGTGTGCGGCAATTATTGTGTGGATTTTTTGTATTATATGTGTCGCTATAATTGTGCTATGGATGTTTCTAAACTCTTTAGTGGCGATACAAGGAGAAACGACAAGTTATGCATGGTAATTTTCCAAAAAATTATAAAAAGTAAAAGAAAAAATTTAAAAGTGTGTGACGTTGCGCTTTTTAAGACCAAATCCCTTAGCCTCGCAAACGTCTAGATCTCAATACTACTCTTATTTATCGACTCGCTAGGACTCTTACATCTAGAGGGGGACACACGCTAGGACTAGGGACAGGAATTAGCCTGGCGTGGCAGAGGGTGAAGTCAATAAAAACACAATCAATTGTAATGCTGAATTAAATAATATTATATTGTACTACCTTCCGTCAAGCCTTGCTCGACTACAATCTCGCTTCGACCGCTATCTTCCAGTCAAATACTCGTTACTCGTTAGATTATTAAATGATTAGTAGAATTAATATTCAATTACGAAGTCTCATTCAAATATGCTCGCGTCAACAATAATAATTTCTGTTAATAATAATAGTACTCGTTTATTCTAATAATGTGTATTTAACCACGGTCTACTTCCGCTCGAAAATCAGGCGCAATTAATTATACTACTCTGTTCTCAAGTTAATCGCGAATATTCGTATATAACGTGATTTTAGAAGCGAATCCACGTTTCACATCAAAATGGCGGCGGCGTCGGTCGAACGGACACGGCGTCACCAAGATGTCGATTTCGTATCGTTAATGGAGTTCAGACCTACGAATACTGCTCTGCGGTGGGTCTGCTCATGTAGATCAATTCCTGAAATATTCGCGAAATTAAAGTCGCGATCGGCGTCTGCTCTGCTTCCACGTATCAGTCGAAAACCCGAGACTTTGCCTCAAGGGTAGCGCCAACCATGCAACAACCGCGGCTTGTTAGTTATTGGAAAGCCGGAGTTCTCTTTGACCTCAACGGCGTCGCTAATAAATGGTTAGAACATTTAGCATAACCAGATCTGTTGGCGCAAGGACTTACTCTCAATATCTCCTTAAATACGTACGCAACTCACGATTTAAACTCAAAGAAAGAATAAAAACAACTCGTAGACTCTCGCGTTAAACTACTAACTCCAAACTACCAACTACCAACTCGCTCGCGAATTCAAAGTAGCGACACTGCAGTTAATTGTTATTGAGAGACGTCCGACGCGGTTGAGAGCAGCAAACCAAGTGAACGAGAAGGAAGTCTCCTCGCGACGCGATGTTCAGCGCGTCCCGGAAAAGGACGACTCGTTACGCCCTCTATAACGGCTTCCGCGACGCGCGCACTTCGTATATCAAGCACGCGACGAGCGCGCCAATTATGAAAACGCGAGAGCGGCCGGTCGCGATCTCATCGTTACTGGGCGTCGCGCGGTGCACGGGACGGCCTCGCGCGCGGCGACATGTCGCTATCAGCGGTGTGGCTAGTGGTGTACGCGCGAGTCTTCACTAGTCGGCTCCGCTCTCGCCGAGCTCTCTCTCTCTCTCTCTCTCGCGCGCGCGTCTCCCTCTCCGCGGCGCGGAGTCTCGTGCTCTCTCCAAGCGGCTCTCGCTATCTCTCTCTCTCCCGTTGTGGTCGCGCGGCAGCTGATGCGCGGCTCCGGTGCGCGCGCGTCATTTGCTCCTCGTGTTCGTCCGCGCGCGCTCCAGATCTCGATCTCTTCGTGTAGGTGCGAGTCCTGGTGACAGTGTTTCGCGATTTCTTGGCTGTACCGGTACCGCAGCGCCCGCGAGGTCCAGCTGACTGCGTCGTCTGCTGCGTAGCTAGTACTGTAGTGCTGAGTCGACGTCTCTCCTGCCCGCTGACAGGAGAGGTTAGGAGCTCCGCAGCTCTCGCGTGTTTCTGGTCCGTGTTGCTGCTTTGTTTATTGTTATGCTCTGCTGCAGTGCGGTTCACTGCAGCAGAGCCGCTCATTGTTTATTTACGGCACCGAGAGTTGCACAGTATTCGCACTGTTGCCAACTCCTCGGGCCGAACTATGACGCGATTTCTCGTATACGACGTGTAGCTACTCTACACGTCGCAAGTGTATCAAACTCGTGTGCTTATTGCATTCAATCTTGTAAGAAGAAAAAAAGAATGTGACTTTTGTTATTTTAAATTGCGACGTATTCCAAAATGTATATGTGAATTTTCTCAATTATGTAATCGCATTTATTCTAGATTTAAGAATTTTTTTTCATGTATCCCGTATTTTGTAAAATGTATTTTTTTTTATTCAATCAACTTATTCAATAAATTTTTTGAAAAAAAAAAGAAAAAATTTGTAGTTGTGTGTTTTAAATTATTTTTACTCGAAACGCATGTATTTATTTATTTCCTCTTACATTTATTATTATTATTAAAGAAAAAGGTTAAATGAAAGAAAGAAAGAAAGAAACAACTTTGATAGTTTTATTTATTTACTTTATTATTATACGAAATTTATATTTTATATACATACTATTAGTGTAGTGTATCTGATGGCCAGATTGGGCTATGCATTCCGGTGAGATCAGTCATTGCTGTGTCAAATGCAACAAGCATTGGATTTACGTGTATCATACCACCACCACCTTCCTTCCCAACACAGCTCAGAAAGACGTAAGCTGAATTATCAAATAGTCCTTTTTCGGCAAAAACACATCTTAGAATTCGATTTGCGGTGACCATATGAAAGATTTCAGCAGAACGAGGTGACCAGTGAAGACCATTTGTTGAAATGGGCATGACAAAACCGAGTCCAGCTAAAATTGCTCGTGGAGGTAAAACAAGAAATTGGCCTTCCAACAGATAGATGCCACTTTCCTCGTTTGACTCAATCAGAGTCACACATGTGCCATAATCTATTAGACGACAGCGTTGCGGGCATTCTTCTTCTGTTACTCCTCGTAACCATCTTCCCATTATTTTAACTGCAATTATCATATTTCCCTGAAAAATAGAAAAAAAATTTTGTGTTAGTATAATTGAGTAAAAATTTATATTTCTTATTCTCATTGTTCTTCTTCTTCTTACCTCTAACTCGTGGAGTTTTAGCTTATATAACATCGGTGAACCAGATTTTTCCAATGAAACTGTAAAAGTTTCTTCGCAAAAATATAAAACCGACTGTGTACTATAATAATTAAAAATTTCTGATTCTAATTTCACGTACTCGGCATCTTCTTTCAGTAATTGCACATGAAAACAAGACGGTGTTTTAAATGCAGACAATCTGACTTCATGAACCGTGTGTATTAAAGGATCCATGTCCCGTGCAAGAACTCCACAAGGATTCATAATGCTGGTGGTGTTGCTGCCGCTACTGCTGCTACAAACCGTCTGCGTAAAAGAGAGATTTTTCTGCATCCTTGGTTTGTTCTCCCCTCTCCCTTATATTGTAGTGTTGCTCTTGGTGTGTGTGTGTGTGTGTGTGTGTGTGTGTGTGTGTGTGTGTGTGTGTGTGTGTGTAAAGGGAGTAGGGCAGGAGGAGAAAAATTATCTTTACTGTGTGTGTGTATAACTTACAGCGCCATTACAGGTACTTCCCGTAAATATATAGGTGAACCGCAACACCGCTACTCATTTTACCTGTGCGGGGCTCGAAATCTTCTACCTGCGCGACGAGGAAAAGCCTCTTACCACCCAGCGGCGCTGCTAGGTCCATTTTCACCCGAGCGCGCGCGCGCGCGCTCTCGCTATTAGCCTAATAGAGCGCGTGCCGGGGGTCCGGACCCCGTTGATCAGCAGGTTACCCCGCCGCCGCCGCCACCGCCGTCGCCTGAGGGTTGCTATTAATACTGTAACTATACAGGATTTAAGGATTTAGTAAATAACATTAAATATGATTTTTATTTATTCATTTTTTTTTTCATACATATAACCATATGGTACAGAGTATCGATGATTTACAAATTGTCGTTTTTTCAAAACAGCACGACATTTTTTCGTTTGCTTAAAACTAATGATATTATTAATCGACGTTCGACCTATATGCAAATTCCTAACATATATACAATTATTCGCGCCCCGATTCTCATTCTCATTCGCCTCCTCTTTCTCCTCCTCCTCCTCCTCTTCACCTTCCATATCGGGCAATATTTTGTCAAACTCGTGATTCTCCATCAACTCTAAAACCGAGTCAAAATTTATTCGTTGACTATTTTCATAGTTGAGCCGAATACCTTTAACCTTACATGTATCGAAAGTTTCACCGTTTGGTGAACGCACTCTATACGCGTAAAATTTCGGACCACCCGAAACAAACGTCTCGATGTAGGAGCCTTCACCGTACTCCTCTAGTTCATCTGTTAATTGACCTAACAGAGTCCCGGTCTCTGGTTCGTACTCGTCGTGCTCGCCCTTTGATACATATATGACTGAATCGGTGTCATAATACAGGACCCGCTCGCCTAGATTTTCAAGATATTCGTATAATTTTAAACGTCCTTGCGCAGACGTATACGCAGCTATCACTACATTGGTATTTCGCGCCGATGTAGCTATTTCGGTTTTTAGTTTACTAGCTGCGTAAATTACATTTTCATTTACTAAAACTATTCGACCTACTTCCTTTTCCGGATTAGTTAATAATTGTAAAAACTGTTCGCTCGAATTAATAATCTCGGTATTTGGTAAATTACCCCGTTGACCGAATTTTCCCCATAAACTATTTAAACAAAGTTTCGCAACCGATCGCATGCCTGGATTTTTTTCTATTTTTTTCGGATCTAGGTCTATACCCTCGTTTTCTTTATAATACGCGATATATGCGGCTTTACTAGCCTCATCTGTACAAGTACGTGGCCAACCCGAGCTCTCTTGTTTTAACTTCAAAAATAAATTAATGTAATCGGCAAACAACCCGCGTGTGGTATCGTCTTGATGAAGGGCTTTGGGGTCGTATTGCGTTATCTCGTATTGCCAGATAACGCTGATGCTAATGATTTTATAGCCTAACTGTAAACTTTTTTTAATCTCATCAGATACCCACGTACCACTTAACGCACGAGCTTCCGGAGTTACATGAGTACATGTGACTTTGCTTAGAGTTTCACAACAAGTTCGGCATAAGGGAAAAAGAAGTCGATTGTGCAGACGATACGGTAGCACCGGATGAAAAAGTTTGCGCGGTGGTAGAATCGTACATTTAACCAAGCCCTCAACACGTTCAAAATATTCGAAATTAGGCCCAGTCAGCTCGAGACAGTCGGTGCTGTTATATACGCGCGGGTGTTTTATTGGAAACTTGCCCGTTTTACAAACAAAGGGGTACAACGAACAAACATCAACGTAACGAATTTTTTCACCCGGCGCGACTTTATATAATGTCGCAATGTTGCCCGTGCGACCACCGTAAAAAGCATCTCGCGGATTTAAAATTTCATTTTGCGCGATGGGATGATTTTCAATCAATCGCTTAAAAGCGTCTAGAGAGGCTATATTAGCGTTAAACTCATGTTCCCACATTTCAACTAGAATAAAACCATTTGATTTTATTTTAGCTGAAATTGCTAGAGTATTCTCATACTTTTGATTCAGTGTAGTCCGATCTAGAAGAGCTGAATCGCGCCTCGTTGGGTAGCAGAGCGGACAGCCATGAAAATAACATCCATGAAACTGATAAACTGTACCAGTTTCTGGATTGTCGAGATCCGGCAAAAATCCATCGACTTTTACACGACCGAAAAGAGTGTATTCCCGTCCACGCCCAACATGAATAATTTCCCTGCCTACTTGCTGTTCTATCCACAAAAGCCACTCTATAGCCTTTTGGCTATGTCTGTCGACTCGCACATAACCCTCGTTGCTAATAAGACCGATTAAATTATTATTTGAAAGAAAATTTCGGGTATAAGCCAGAGAGCACGAGCCAGCCAAAGTCACGCTTTCTGTGAACGGACACAGATTAGCGCAATCTAAAAATATTTGTCTAAATTTTAAACAAGCTAAACGCAAGACTGTTACATCTTGCACGCAATACGTAACTAATTCTTTACGCATATTGAACTCTTCTCTAATCGATACTTCATTGTACCAATTAAAAAAGAGTTCACGCTCATTAGAGCTCATTGCGTCAGGTGAATAATATTCGGGTGCCGGATAAGCACCTTCATAATCCGCATTATCTGCTGTATTAAACAGATGCGGAAAATAACCTTTCTTTGCTTCTTCCGGCAAACCGAACGAAGCTGTTAAGGCAGAAAGTTTCATAGGCATGAAATTCATGCTATCTATGAATTTAGTTCTACCGAAATTAATCAAAATAATTTTGCGCCCGTTCATTATTAACGTTGGAACGCTGCCCGATTCTTTTACAATTCGGTTCTCTACAATTTCACGTAGAACGAATTGTGAATCAAATGCTTTTGCGTTATGCGCAATGCAGATGATATTTTTAAAATTAGTTTTTTTTCGCAAAACTAAATCTAAAAAGTTTGAAATCGGGTCTTTTCTTAATACGTGCTGGCGAAGACCGCAATAATTACAAAATTGGGCCACATCGTTTTCATTTAAACATGATGAGCATGCAAACTGCGCCACACATAGATTTACCACGTGTAGGTAAACGCTATTTTCACCCTCTTCTCTTAGCAACGTATTTTGCGTCGTCTCGAAATCATAAAAGACGAAAAGAGTTTCTGGATGAAAATTCGTTCTACCTGCACGTGGTATTTTTGGCGGCCTAATTTGCATATAGCAGTTGGCATTTTTCTCATGCACTGCTTTACAATTCGTACAGTACATATTCTTGCAATTATGTTTATTTGAATCAATGTTATAAACATAATGGCAAAATGTACAATACTTGACGAATTGGCAAATTGAGCGCCGAGCAGTTTTTGATTTGCTCATGGTGTACGAGCCAGGAGCCTTGTGATTCGCAAAACACTGTGGGCTTTTAAACTCACGGTGGCAATCATCACAGGTTATGGCTGCACCAACACCTTCACACGCTGGTGAAGCATTGCACGATATGCAAAGATTCACACATTTATGGTGAAAAGGCCGTGTATATACCGTGTTACAATCTTCACAGTAATACCTCTGATACTTTTTCACGCATAACGCAGTCAAATTTAGAATCAAATTAAAATGATTCAAATCGCGATGGAACGCTATGTTAATTTTTTTACTATACTTAACATTTACCCCGTCGAAAAAATTTTTACCGTTAAATAAAGCCCCCTCCCCATGACCTAATGTCTCTATATAATACACCATTAGCGCAACCCCGTGTTTCATCAAATATAATTGAAATTTTTGAAATTCGGGATAGCCACAGCCTTCTTCAGGCACGACTACTCCCGCTTTTTCAGAAATTTCAATTGCACATGCTTTTTGATGTGCCATTGAATTAAAGGCGATTTTTCGCCAATTTTTTTCCCAAGTTGCGCGTCCGGTCTCCGGTTTCTCAATAAAAACTAACCCACATGCGATTGCCCGCGGCAGACACAAATTATCGTTATTTTTAATGGTCAAAATAGATTGACGATTTAACGCGTTAATCAACTTTGACTCTTGGCCATTACCTCCGCGTGGTAAATCTGTATAAGTAGCGTTTACACGCAGCGTTTCGTCGATGAAAAATGCTTCGTTACTCTGTGTAACGCTACCTATACGCGCCCAGAGATCATTGAAATCAAAGTCGCGGATCTTTTTCACCGGAAACCATGCATCCCCTCGAGCGAACCTATCACTATTCACGGTTATACCTATTAAAATATCGTCATTTAGGCCGGTCACTAAATAACGATAAATTTCTAACAAAGCCGATCGCAGGTACACAATCGGATTACTAATATTCTCGTTTATTACGAAACCGAATTCTACATCGCGAGCTGCGGTATGAAAATTGCGCGCACGACGAGAACTTTCATTTAAAATTACTATTTTCTTAAAATTACCCCTACCTATACCCCTACCGACTTGGTAATGGGGAGGTTGCGGCGCTGGTGATGCTGGAGGTGTTGCTGGAGGTGATACTGGAGGTGATGTTGGAGATGCTGCTGGAGGCGATACTGGAGGTGATGCTGGAGGTGGAGAAGCTTGGCTGCGGGAGTTAGGGTCGTCATCATCGACGTCGGAAATGTCCATATCTTTTAAAAAATAAGAGTTTTTAATTATTTTGATTTTTTGTTTATTTATTTATTATTATTATAACATGAAAACTTTACAGAAATATATTTATATATTTTTAAATTCACACACACACACCTTGGACTTCGAGACACGTTAGTCTCGATGGACCCGCAACAGCAGCAGCTGCATCAGCAGCAGCAGCCTCGATCCAGCTGATACTCTCATCAGCCACCGCTTGAGAGCCAACGAGGCCATTCAACTCGATTCCGGCTTCCTCGATGTCGCTGATATCCTCGTAGAGAGGACGCGACACCTCTGCTTGTGTTAGGGCCGGTTCTGGTCCTACCTTGAGGATATCATCGTACGCAGCTGACCCCGCATCAAACATCTCGGCAGCATCGAATATCACCCCATCAAGAGTGATATTTCCAAGCTCGGGAAAAGGCTCTTGACCGGAGAGGATTATCACGTCATTATCCTCCTCCTCGTAGGCGAAATCATCATCATCTTGGTTTACCCATGGGACTGAAAATATAAATAAAAATATTATTATTAGTATTTTATATTACATTATTACTACGGTATATATATATATATATATATATATATAAACGTATACATTGATTTGTATAACTTACCATTTTCTATTTCCGAGACCGGTGCAGGAGACGGAGGAGACAGTGACGCTTGTAAAAAAGACGACAACGATGGTACTGGGGGGTATACATAGGGCCTCGTCGTCGTTGTTGTTGTTGTTGTCGGCATCTGGGCTATGTTGTCACCCCATTCGGACCATGCATCCGTCGTGCCTTGTACACTCAGTCCGACTTCTCTCTCCTCGCTCGTTATCGTCCTATCTGCTACAGGGACTTGTGACGATTGTGATGCGCAGGGTTCTCCATCCCAATCAACCCAATCATCGGCATTAGTCCCCATTAGCTCTATCGACGCCTCAACGGCTGTTGCTGCTGGCAGTGGTAATAATACAGGCGCTGGCGCTGCAAATAGTACAGGCGCCATTGCTGCTGGTGCTGGTGGTGGTGGTGGTGGTGGTGGTGATGCTGCTGCTGCTGCTGGTGCTGTTGGTGCTGCTGCTGCTGGCGGTGCAACACGACCTGTAAATTTCAAATGTTTTTTAAAAAATATTCGAAAATAAATCTAACACGTACGTCGCGTATGCTTTTTGTATCACTCAAAACATGACTTTTTTTTTGTTTAAAGTGAGAGAATATAGCATACGTTTAATAATAATAATAATAATAATAATACATTACGATACAAGTGTTCTATGAGGCACATTCTGGTACGGTGAGGTTAAGCGCCCGAGCGTAGCGAGGGTGCTTACGCCGTGCCAGAATGTGCCTCGTACGACTCGAGTATCGTACAATATTTTAAAGCACTGCTTGGCTAAATCCGCCAAGTCACGCAAATCCGTGGCGTATGCAGTTCTTTCTGGCAGCGCGAGGTTAACATACACACGATATACACGGTGCCAGAAAGGGCTACTTAGGCCATGGATTTGCGTAACCTAACACGGATTTAGGACACTCAGTGCTATAAAAAAAAAAAATTTATTCAATATAAGGATCGAGTACTTACGGTTTTGCTCTGCAAGCTGTCGTAGTGGTCCCTGATTGCGTGTGTAGTCCCGGTGATGCCTAGCTTCACACACTTGTCCAGCTAATCGCACAAGTTTTTCTTTTTTTTTGAACGTAGCGTAGCACTGTCCTATTTCTCGCGGACGTGCATGACGCAAAACTTTTTCAAAAAGTTTGAACAAGCCTCGCTCGTTTGCTCTATCCACGCACTTATGCCATGGATTCCTCACAAATAATCGTCCCACATCGTAATTATTGTCCACTAAATAGTGGACAATACACCAGACGATTTGACGAAGAGACATTTTGAAACGAGGATGAAAATCGAAGTTTGCACTGCGCGAGTAAAACTCAGAGTGATGGCTAGATTTTTCCAGCATCTCACCTACCCTCGTAAGAACACTTGACATTTTTTTTCGATAGTTTTCACTATACAGGTGCATCAATGACCTTTTTTTTTACATAGTTTAGGGATGCTCCGAGTATCCCCACTTCTGGACCTGTACCTCACCTACACCACCACCACCACTCTCGCGCCGAGTCAAGTCCCAGCTCTTGCATTGGGCCGCACGCTGCCCCCACCACTCTGCAGCGTTTTCAGCCACCACCACTGGCTGTGATTTTCTGGGAGTGATACCGNGGAGTGACACCGAACCTCAATAAAAAAGGGTACGCTTGACCGTAAGCATCCATATACATCTCACCTCTCGATCTATTCAGTTACTGGATCTTTGGGGAATTGTTTTACCCCTTGTCGGTCTAACTGTAAAACTCTTGATTTTTCTTTACGCATCGCAGTACAGTGCTTTATTATTAGTGTTTATTAACTTCAACAAAACAACAACAACAACAATATGGCTGAAGCTATATTACTTGCAAACCAGGAAAAGCAAGATGTTGTAACCGACGAAGAATTCAACAGTGAAAGAGTGAAAAATTATAATCGTCCGCTACTGTTTGCCTCTACGTATCTTCTAAACAACTCGGGTTCGAAAAAACTTTACATCGGCTTGGAATACGATGATTTCACGCAAAAATACCAGCCGATTATCGAACTGAAGAATACTCAATATTCCAGAGGGCTCAGAATCGATATGGAAAGCTGGATTGAACTAGAAAATAAACTAGAGGATATTTCAACGTATTTTAAATCAAACAGTGCTGCGTTATGTATTCAGCAACAAGAACGCATTAAATTGAAAAAAATTGACATTATTCTAACTACTTCATACGGGCTGAAGTCGGTGATGTTCGTGCTACAACAACACCTACAACAAACGCAAGAATCGCTTTACATCCCAAAGAAGAAGAGGGCCTTGATGCCATCCATAACCATGCAGAAGCGGACATTTGATGGATTAAAAAATATTGTAGTGTGTGTAAACGAGCGTTATCGTCGCTTAGAACGTGTATTAAATGAAATTAACGAGTGCAAAAATTTGTTACGCGACGAACTTGTTGAAATTTTAACTTTGTATGACTACCATAATAATGAAAGAAGTTACGATACTATTAAAAACATAGTTATTGAAAAGAGAAAATATTTAAGAGAAAATATTGTTAAAAAAATCACATCGAAAAATTCTTGTTTTCTTGATAATTATTTTGAAATGATTTTCACCGAAATGATAGTACTTCATAGCGACGTTTTTCACGATGAAGTTTACAATATTTTCTGTAATCACAATGCTCAAAAAATATAAATAAATAAAAATTTCATTCACATAATTTTACTTTAATATTATTTTACCTACACCAACCTCCTCACAAGTCCTCGATTATTATTATTATTATTATTATTATTATTATTTAAATTATATAAAAATTCAATGCACATGCCAATGTTTTGTACAAACTAAATTCATTTTAAACTTCTTGCTTTTAACGGTCCTACAACTAGTCATTTGTAAAAGAAAAGCCTTTAGTTCTTTGTACATTCCTCCATGAAACTTACATAGCAAACCATTTCTCGCATCTTTCCTCTAAATCTCATGTTCACAGCTTTCACCTTGCCAAAAAAAAGGGTCGACCTTTCCGCTTATTCTGTAAGGCGCTATTTTTTTCATACATTCCTCGCTTCTGTAGCTGGTATTGTAAAAGAAAAGAGCCCCCTACAGGGCTCATCATCACGGGTCTTGTTCTTATCAGGCCCCTACATCTCAGGCCCGAGCGACTAGAGTTGCCACGAGCCATGACGTCACTGGCGCCACTAGGCCACGCCCCCTGTCTGCCTAGGCTTGCCCCTCTCTACTGGCCACGTAACAATTAACTGCCGACAGTTCGCCCTACAACATCTGCAGCGACAGAACAACTCACGCGACTACCAAAGAGACCGAGGTCCTCCACCGCGCGGTAATCAAAACTTTCGAGCTGACACACGAACGAATAATACAAATTTCCGAGGATGGAACGCGGAGAATAGACAGCAGAACGGATTTTTCCCGAATCAAGCAAACAACAATTATAATAATAACAATAATTTTAATCGAAGGATTTGGACAATCCAAGATCAAATAATAATGAAAATCCGAGACCTCCCAATAATTCTAATTATAACCGCAACCCTAATGCTCCAAACAACCAAAACGGATTCAGACCGACGTGTTATTATTGCGGGATCCAAGGACATACGCGTAATGCCTGCTTTAAGCTGCAGCGGGACATACGCTCGGGAAACGTAGCGCAGGAAAACGCCGAGTCTCTTTCTCAGGAGGGCGCGCGGAGAGAGATGACAACTAGCACGCGCCCGACCGATTCCAACGAGAGGAATACTCCCACGTCCGAACCGAAATTATAAATTTGAGTCGTGCGAGCACAGTACCCACTGTAAGAGTAGATATCGGGGAGTTCAACAAACCGCTAGAATTTATGCTCGACACCGGAGCATCTGTTAGTTTAGTGCGTAAGTCGGAGGTATCGCCCTATACTAACATCAAAACAGACGAGATCATAAGGTTAAAAGGCATAACAACGCAATCAATTTCAACTCTTGGCAAGGTGACAGTCGATTTTAATAACGTGTCAACAGATTTTCATTTAGTTGACGATGATTTTCCCATAGCGGAAGTTGGCATATTAGGCAATGATTTCTTTCGCAAAAACGAAGCGACGATTAATTATTTTGAAAATTATATTGAAGTCAATAGACAAATAATTCCTTTTGAAAAGTATCCTACGGAAATAGAACCCATGAATACCAAGCCAGAAAAGAAAGTTACACGCGAGTCTAAAAATACACGAGTGAGAAGCGATTTGAGAGAAGGAGGGGAGACAGACCGCGGTTATGATGATTCTTATGTTGAGGATAAACAAGATGCGTTTGATCAAGAAAATGATAAATTAATTGAGGGGAATAACCAATTAATCGATGAAAGTCATGAATTTATTAATGGAAAAGATAACGAAAATTCTTATATACAAGATGAATGTATTTATGTTAGTCAGAATCGAGAAAACGTTTACGTGAATTTTAACACGAATAATCGTGATGATATTGAAAATAATGAGTTTGATATTCAAGAGACAAATGACGAACCAAGTGAAAATATATATACGATTGAATATGTTGAGAATTTATTTAAAGAAATTGAACGTTTAAAGAAACTTTTACAAGTCAACGTTTCTCAAGGCAACGAGAGTGAGCAAACTAATTATGTGGATATCGAGAAAAATGTCGTTATCAATAAAATTGAATCCAGTGCAGGAAACACTGAGATGAAAAATAAAGAGAATATTGTTGAGATTTTTGATGATAAATTGATTAATTATGATGAAGTAATTAATGATGATGTCGATACGAAAAATGTATTTGTTGATGAGGTTACGGAGAATATTTTTGAGGAGAATAAAAGTAACGATAATTATGTGATAATTGCTAATAATGCTACTGATTGTGAACTCAACGAAGGACTTGAGGATTGTTTACTAGAAAGAGAATCTATAAACGCTGAAACTTTTGAAAATTTATATGGAGAAAAACAAGAATGTAGATCCAATGGTTGTCATTTTGTTGAAAATTATATCGAAAATAGTCATTTGGATGACTTATGTTACAATTATATGGAAATTTCAGATAAAGATTATTTTGCCAACGGAATGTCAGATAACGCGACGACGATTCCCATCTTCCAAATCACGGAAGCTGAAAATGCCGAAATGCCAAGAATAGATCGCTTGAAATCATTACTAAGATAAACTCACTTAGAAACCGAGCTGCGACAGCCTATCGAACGCCTTATAGAGGAATATGCCAATTGTTTTCATTTAAAGGGGGAAAAGTTGGGAACTACTAATTTTATTAATCATAGAATACTAACTGTAAGCGACGTGCCTATTTGTACTAAACCTTATAGATTTCCTCACGCTCTTAAACGAGAACTTGATCGCCAAATACAAGAAATGCTTGATGGAGGTGTAATTCAGCCCTCTAACTCTAATTATTCGTCACCTGTATTTTTTGTAGCAAAATCTCCGGATAGTAAAGGTAATAAACGGTATCGAGTAGTCGTTGATTTTCGCAAATTGAATGATATAACTGTAAAAGATAAATATCCATTGCCAAATATATTAAATATAATCGATCAAGTAGGTGGAGCGGAATATTTTTCCGTATTTGACCTTGCTCAAGGATTTTTCCAAATTCCTTTACATGAAGCCGATAGACTTAAAACAGCTTTTTGCTCTTCGAACGGTTTGCACGAATTTACTAAAATGCCGATGGGCCTTTCCAATTCACCTGCGACATTTCAGCGTTGTGTTGATAAGATTTTTAAAGATATGCAAGGTAAAGAAATATTTCTATTTTTAGACGATGCTGTTATATACGGGAAAACTATCGAGGAACATAATATTCAATTCGAGAAATTTTTGAAAAGATTACGCGAAGCTAATTTAAAATTGCAACCGGATAAATGTAAATTTTTAAAGAAAGAAGTTATTTATTTGGGGCATTTGTTATCTAAAGCAGGGGTTAAGCCAGATCCTAAGAAATTAGAAGCAGTACGAAATTTTCCATTACCTAAAACTCAGAGAAATATTCGCGAATTTTTGGGACTAGCGGGATATTATCGTCGATTTGTACAAAACTTTTCAGGAATTGCTAAACCGTTAAGTAACTTATTAAAGAAAGATGTAGAGCTCGTGTGGAATGAACAGACACAAGAAGCCTTTGATATATTAAAAGAAAAACTTTGTAGCGAGCCAGTATTACAAATTGCAGATTTTTCAAAGTCGTTCGTCGTAACGTGCGATGCTAGTTTACACGCTATCGGAGGCATTTTGAGTCAAGGAGAGATAGGCAAAGATAGACCCATCGGATATGTATCACGAGTACTTTCCGATACCGAAAGCCGGTACGATTCATATTCGCGAGAAGCGTTAGCAATATTATATTCCGTATCACAATTTAGACCGTATTTACTCGGGAGACATTTTACAATTGTCACTGATTGCAAACCCTTAATTTGGTTTAAAAATTCAACCGATTTAACGTCAAAGGTAAGCCGATGGAGAATTAAATTGAACGCGTACGATTACGACATCGTGTATAAGTGCGGGAAAGCCAACGTGAACGCAGATGCACTCTCGAGGAACCACGTCGAGCGGTCCGAGGAGGCAGAGGCAGAGGAGCCTGTGCTAGTAATAGAGATACGTGCCAGAACCGGGAAAATACAAATACCGAACTATCGAGAAAATAGACCTAAACGCGCTAATAATTCAAGTAAGATAAAGCAAAAACACGGTGAACCAGAAAATTATAACTCTGAAAAAATCGAAACAAGCGAAGAGCCGGACACTGATTTGACAAATTTGCATGATAATCAATTAGACTTTCCAGTAGAGCCAAATACGAAAAACGAAAATATCCAAGAGGTCGAACCTGTTATAAATAAAGAAAGAAAATACGGCAAAATATTTGTTGAATGTAAAGAGCAATTGTTTATGGGAAAGGATAATTATATTTATTTCATAACCT
>CM053172.1:15610877-15622758 GCA_012977825.3 Pteromalus puparum | reverse complement strand
AAACGATTAAATGAACTCCAAAGAATTGCACGCGAAAAATTAATTGAATCAAAAATTCGATCGAAATATTATTACGATAAAAAAATTAATCCAAAAGAATTTAGGGTAGGAGATACGGTTTGGTTATTAAAGGGCGGTAAACAATACAAATTAGCGGACCAATACGAGGGACCGTATACTGTTGTAGATGTTTTTAACAATCAGCGGAATATCAAAATCCGAATGAAAAATAAGAAAATTAAAACGGTAAATGCAAATAGACTTAGAGTCTCGTATATAGAGCCTGAGGAGATCTAAAAATAAGCGTCGATTTAAAAAAAAAACTATATATATATACACATACGAAGGTACGCACACACATATTTATACGCGTTTTGTTTTACGAATTGAGAAATACTAATAAGAAAATACTAAAAAGAAAATAACAAATAGAGTGCAAATGCAACGTATAAGTAAAGAGCGATATCATCTCCTAGGGACGTAGTATAACCCAAGGTGGGACACAATCAATTACCTGGTGAACAAACACGAGAAACTACGATGAAGGGAAAGAAAACAAAACTCACCGCTCAAGATGAAGTTTTTAAACAAATAATGATTTTTGGATTAAAAATGAGACAAGAATCGAACCAAGGTGTTACTCCCGCATATCATCGTTCACCAGTTAATCACTTAGATTTCGTGACATCTGTTATGTATCAAAATAGCAAGCATTTTCGTGAAGCCATAGAATCGATATACGAAACATTGCGTTACTTAAACCCGGATAATCGACAAAGATTAATCTATCGAGAAATAAATAAAGCGACATGCGAACTCATGCATCAAACCCCCCCAAAAAAATTCTTCTTCGCGAAAGTCTATGAAAAAGAAAGAGAGAAACCGAGCCCGACGCTCGACGTGGGGTCAAGACAGAACATTCCCGAAACTCTTTTAAACGCGCACGTGCTTCGCACTCGTGGCCGTCTTAACAATACGAATACTCTTCCGCTTCCGCTCAAACTCTCGCCTACGACACGGAGAAAAGTCTTTTAGGGAAATTACACACGTTTTATCTAAAAAATATATATATATATATATATTTTTAAACAACACTCAAATTTAAAAAAAGCAGCTGGAGAAAGAAAGTAATACGAAAAGCACATGATGGAACTTCCTGCACACACGCTGGGAAGAATGTTGAAAATTTCATGTTCAACATTCTTTTTCAGGCGGGGTGGAATTTTATTGCATAAAATTAAATCTGAAAATAATGCCAGTAAATTCACATAAAGAGAAAAGTACTCTTAAACATTATACTAATCCAAACAAATACTTGCATACACTAATCAACATTCTTTATGTTACAGTTAACTATCGTACAAAATTATTTTTTTTTAAACACCCATATATATATCCATCAACACTATCCTTATCATATTAAAAATTTTTACACATACTGTAATAAAAACAAGAATTTGTTAACAATTTATATGTAAAATATTAGAATATCCATTGTTATATGTATATATCAACTGCAAAAGAAAAGTTGTATAATAGAGAGAGAAATTATATATACGCACATCCAAAATCATGCTTAACAAATAAAAAAAAAAAAAATTACAACAAATCTCTGTATCTACGAAAAGTACCTTACAATAGACTATGTAAATAGATAATGATGTGCGGAGAATGATATTACCCATCATTATTTATAGAATATTATATACGCACACACAATACACACACATACAAAATTTTTTTTTACGAATGTCGAGTTTCACTCGTCCGTTCTTTTTCGGGCGGGGAGGTGTAATGGAATCTTCAATTCCATTACGCACACAAAAATTATAGAATAAAAAAACCAAGTAATTATACGCGTACACACAAAAATACACATCTATACTTATGACATGCCGCCATCGGAGCAACCACCCGCTGAGAAAGGAGGTCGCACCCAACCAAAATAGACCAAAAAGAAGCAGCCAGTACACATCTAAGCCGACTCCCGTAAAAATGGCAGATAGAGACCAGAACACGGAACAAACAAGCCAAAGAACAAACCTCATAAATAACACGTAACCCTGCAACGTTGTCATACGGAAATTAGAATACGCCGGAAATTAAAGAATTCGGGCGGACGATATTAGATTATCTACGACTATGCCAATACAAAGAATTCGGGGAAGTCAAACATGTGCGCTCTTCAAAGAGAGCGCAGACGACAGGAAGCAGCGGGAGAGCTAAACTATGAGCTCGATTCTCCAAACTAGAAGCGATAAAACGCAGTATTTATGAATTGACCTGTCATAATTCCATTAGAGCAAGAGGCGCGAGAAAAATGTCACATCAGCCTCTCCAAAAAAGGGAATGAGGAAAAATGCTAGAAGCCAGCATATAAAGCCCTGGAGAAAGGGGTGTGGAGCTCCAGTCGGTATCCGAACGTCAATCGAGACCGAATCGCTGCCAGTCGCCAGACCAACAACAAGTCAGCAGTGCATAAGTTAAAGTTCACACACTCGTAAGAATATCGAGGGACTTAGCCCAAGTCGACAGTCCATAGCGAACAGCAAATACACGTGTTCGCGTTCGTCAAGGCGCATCATCCTCTCGTCTCTAAAAAGAAAGCAGACGCACCGAGGCGCCCATCTGTCCACACCTGCTTGCCATTGCGGAGAGAAGCTGAGAGCCGACGGCCCATCAACAGCCTGACCGTACTGAACCACCGACGCAAGGACCAGGCGCCAAGGATCCACAGCTGCAACCTCCTGCTGGCGCGCATCTTCCGACACACACACACACACACACACACACACACACACACACACACACACACACACGCACACACGCACACACACACACACACACACACACACACACACACACTTACATCATAATAAGGTACTTTTCTCTATTTCAATTCCATAAATATAGAAGTGTTGTAGAAATTCTAACCCCGTGTGAATAAGTGATTTCGTTATCCGGCTCCCTTTCCCGGAAGGCAGTGACCGCGTCTGCGGTAGCCAAAAGGGATTTCCTTCATTTCCAATCCGAATATAATAATACTAATTAAGATAGGAACTCGTATAGAGTAAGTATATTGGTGGGTTGCGCTCATTCGGACGTAACATTATCAAATTATCAGTCACGATCACTGTTATTATGGAGACGAACTTCGTGATCAACAAATTCTGAATAGCAATAAAATTGTCAGTCATGATCATTGTTATGATAGAAATGACTATTACAATCACCAGGAACAAACGTTATATACCAATGAATCAGTTTTTAATGTATTATCCATTGATCGTGAGGATTTTACTGCACATGAAAATCAACATTATAATTATCATGATATAAGCTACAATGATTGTCATGTGAATTCTAATTTTTATTATAACATCGAAGTAACTTCTGAACAAATTATTTATCCTGAAGATGTTCATCAATTTCAACCACATTATATTGATACTACTGATCAAAATGATTTGAAAGCTCCGGTACAAACACAGGATATTAATATTAGTCAAAATGATGTAAATGCTCCTGAACAACATCTAAAAGATGTTAATATAAATCAAAATAATTTGAACGATTATGAACAGCAAATACATGATACAAGAACATTTATTCTGCATGATCATACTTATATTAGATCTGAAACAATTGCAGAACCTACGATTATAGAACACTATCTTGGTGAGATGAATGTTCATTGTATTCATTGTAATGCAAAACATTTTCCTGATGAAAGAGTTTCTAATAAAGGTAATTCTTTTAACGATTGTTGTAATCATGGAAATCTTGATTTACAAAATAACGATGATTTCCCACATGAATTAAAACAGCTTTTTAATTTAGAGCATGAACTTTCTACGCAATTTTTTCAACATATTCGTTGGTACAATAATTTATTCTCTTTTGCATCTTTTAATGCGAATATTTTTGATTTTAGTAATAGACGTCCTGGTCTATATTGCTTTAAAATACAAGGTCAAATTTATTATAAAACTAATACAGCATTACATCCTACTGACAATGAAAAA
The DNA here is from genome assembly GCA_012977825.3 of Pteromalus puparum. Classification (NCBI taxonomy): domain Eukaryota; kingdom Metazoa; phylum Arthropoda; class Insecta; order Hymenoptera; family Pteromalidae; genus Pteromalus; species Pteromalus puparum. The sequence continues at coordinate 15,618,733 of CM053172.1, read as the reverse complement.
CCTTCTTACGGTCAACTTTTTGTTATAGATGCTAATGAAGCTATTGAATATCGTATGGCACATAATAATGAAATAAATCAGAGTGTTATAACATTAATTGAAAATATTATGCGAGAATATAATGTTTTTGCTAAATCATATGAAATGATGGGAGAAGAACTCAAAAAACAAGATCTTGATTCACCTGAAGAATTGCAATTACTTTTTTCATTAAAGCCTGGAATTGATAAGCAACGTTATAAGTTTCAAAGAACAAATGAAGTTGCTGCTATATTTTCTACCACAGCTGACGGAGAAATACCTAATGCTTATGTTATTATACGTAACAAAAATACAAAAGAATTACAAACAGTAAGTACTATGGATCCTAACGTTGAACCTTGGGTTTATCCTTTGTTTTATCCAACAGGTTCTCAAGGTTGGCATAGAAATATGTATAAGAAAGGTGGAACAAAAAGAATATCGAGGGCTGCTTATATGAAAAGTAAAATTGCAATCAGAGATGAATTCAATGCTATTATTAGGGTCGTCGGTTATTTCAACAATTTGTAGTTGATTCTTATGTAAAAATTGAAAAGGATCGTATCGAATATTGTAAATCACATCAACCAGAATTGCGTGTTTCATCTTACAAAGGTCTCATGGACTTTTTACAAAATAGAGCCAATAGCTCTGAAAATTTGAGAGTTGGGAAAATTGTTATTTTACCATCAACGTTTATAGGATCTCCTCGGTACATGTTGCAATGCTACCATGATTCTATGGCTATACAACAAAAGAAAGGAAAATATGATTTATTTATTACTATGACTTGCAATCCACACTGGAGAGAAATCCAAGATAATTTATTACCAGAGCAACAAGCATCGGATAGACCTGATATCGTTACAAGAGTATTTCATTGAAAGAAAAATGCTTTACTTGATTTCATGATTAAACAAAAATATTTTGGAAAAATTATAGCTTGTGTTTATGTTATTGAATTTCAAAAACGAGGCTTGCCTCATATTCATTTATTAATTAAATTATCTCGAGAAAGTAAAATTGATACAGTTGACAAAGTAGACAAATTTATATCAGCGGAAATTCCCGATCCAAAGCTCAATCCAACTTTATACAATATTGTCATGAAAAATATGATACATGGACCATGTGGTGACTGGTGCATGGTTGACGGAAAGTGTTCTAAAAAGTTTCCTAAAGAATTTCAAGAAGAAACTATAATTAATGAGAATAGTTATCCTATTTATCGACGAAGAAATACTGGACAAACTTATATCTTTAAGGTTTAACTGTCATATAAATGTTGAAATTTGTTCAAGCATTAAATCTGTCAAATATTTACATAAATATTTATATAAAGGACATGACGCAGCATCTGTTGTTATTACAAATAATACGGATACCTCTCTGATTGAACATGATGAAATAACACAATTTGTCGATTCACGTTATGTTGGTCCAGTAGAAGAAGTATGGCGAATATTATCCAAAGCATTGCAAGATAAGAGTCACACAGTTGTACGTTTACCACTGCATCTTCCAGATTGTCATAATATCACTGTTCATACTGATTCTACTGAACAAGCAATTAATAATGCATTGAACCAAATATCAATGCTTATAGATTATATTCAACTCAATTTAAGACATTCAGAAGCACACAAATATTATTATTCTGATATTCCAGAACATTATGTTTTTATAACAACAAAATATAATGGTAATACAGAGAGCAAATGGTATAAAAGAAAAAAAATTGTTAATTGAGAATATTATTATTAAGAGTAAAAGGAGCAACAAGTTTTGAGGATTTGAGAACAGTAAATGGAGAGATTCAAGAAACTTTTACAGCAGCCTGTTTAGCCCATGGTTTTATCGAAAGCGATGAAGAATGGTCCAATGCAATGAAAGAAGCTGTAGTATTTATGATGCCAAAACAACTTAGAAGATTATTTGTGCGTATTTTGATACATTGTAATCCTATTCATCCAGATCAACTTTGGGAATCTTTCAAAGATCCAATGTCTGAAGATTATGCCCGGAATTTTAGCAAAAATGAAAGTTATTGCAAAGCAATCATTGATATACAATCTATAGTTCAAATGGAATCTAAAAATCTTAATGAATTCCCGCAACTTCAACAATTAACTCAAATTGTTCATAATTATAATGTAATTTCAACAGACGTGGAAGATATAAACAATTATTTAAGTATAGCACAAGAAAGAATGAATAAATTAAATGATAAACAAAAGGAAGTAATTGATAAAATTTTAAATGCAGTATTTAATGAACAAAATATTGATATTGCAAATAATTGTTTTTATATTGACGGCCCCGGAGGATCAGGAAAAACTTTTTTGTATGAAACTTTATGGTATTATTTGAAAGGTAGTAATAAAAAAGTATGCTCCATGGCTTTTACAGGTATAGCAGCAACATTGCTTCCGCAAGGTAAGACAGTTCACAAGATATTTAAATTACCAGTGCCATTATTCTCTGATTCATCTTTGAGTATAAAATTGGAATCAAATGAAGCTATTTATCTAAAAGAAATTGATACATTTATTTGGGATGAAGCACCTATGGCTCCAAGATTTGCTATTGAAGTGATGGATGGGACTTTACGAGTTATTATGAATAACGATAGACCATTTGGTGGGAAAATTGTAGTTTTAGGGGGTGATTTCAGACAATTACTTCCTGTTAAATTAGGAGGTACACGCAATGAAACAGTTGATTTATCGTTGAATCGTTGTATACATCGGCCTAAATTTTAAAAATTTTCTTTAACACAAAACATGCGGGCTTTACCAGAAATATTTGAAAATAAAGAATATAGAAAATCAATTAATTTTGCTATCTTATCAGCTAGAAATGCTGATGTCAATTAATTAAATGAAAAAGTTGTCAGTCTACTTGATGAAACAACAGAAAAAATCTATACAAGTGTAGATAGCACAGAAAATTGTGACAATTCAGAATTTAATGAGATTTTATTGACAGAATATTTGAACACTTTATGTCCCCCCTCACTTCCTCCTTATGAATTAAAATTAAGAATTAATTGTATTGTTATGCTAATACGGAACTTAAATATTAGTGAAGGTCTATGTAATGGCACAAGATTGTTAGTTTTAAATTTGACCAATAATTTATTGAAATGTGAAATACTAACTGGAGATAAAAAAGGTAAAATAGTTTTTCTTAATCGGATAACTTTATATTCATCGGAACGTGATTATCCATTCATTTTTAAAAGACGACAATTTCCTATCAAATTAGCTTTTGCAATGACAATAAACAAAGCTCAAGGACAAACTTTTGAAAAAATTGGAATCGACTTGACCAAAGATGTTTTTAATCATGGTCAATTGTATGTAGCTTTATCTCGAGTTCGATCTTGGGGATCGTTTAAGATTTACTTAGGTTCTTCAGATAGAAAAAATATTAAAAATTATGTTTATAAAGAACTATACATTTAAATAAGAAAGTTGATCAATTATAATTATGAACGAAAAACTGTTGACGTAAAATAATTTATAAAATAAACGAAATATTATTCTTTCTACATAAAGAAAATCTAAAATACATAAATACAGGAGACTACAAAATAATTAAATAAATATGAAAAGATATAATAATAATTATTTATTATAAATAAATAATATTATTAATATATTTTATATCATCATGATATGTAAATAATAAATTAATCATCGTGATGTGTGATATGATTTTACAAGTTAATTTTGGCGCGAATACTATATTCAGTTTAGGTGTGTTTTATTCATTAAGCGAATCGAACGCCCTCTCTGCACTCCTCCTTGCTTGACTGTGGGTGCCTTTCAAAGTTTGTACGTTATTTGTCATTGAGAGGGCGCCAGGTGCTTAACATGCCTGATGCCAAATCAACTGACTTCTGTAGCCTACTGGGCTGTAACTTCCATTGGAAGTGGAACATACCCTTTCTATAAAATTCTTCGCCAGAGGACGCTATAAAAGTAAAAGCATTGATTACATAGTATACACTCTTAATAGTCGAAAACGGAAGATACACATGGCCGCATGAGTTTTAATATTGTTTCATTGTACGTATACGTAAAGTCCATTCGGTAGATCTTATTCGAATCCTATTATTTGTATTAATACAAGTACTTTTAAAAGCAATTTGTGCCAAAATAACAATACGCACAGTAAGTAATTAAATTATTTTAGTAATTGTTATATTTTTCTTTTGTACCATTTCTCACTATGTAGATTTTCATGAATTTTTTCTCATGAAATCATATGGTTTATTTAGTTTATTTCACTTGATGTCACTTTTTTGACATTCATTAACCAAGGAAGATTTTACTCCTAATGATGTTATAGAAAGCATCCAGATTGGTGATGCTACAGTGTGAGTCGGGTTTTTAATTTTATTTTAACAAGTTCACTTTTTATAGAAGCAATTTCAAATTATTATTAAATTAAATATATTTTTCTACTTTACAGCGACATTGTAGGTTATGTTATGAAATGTAACAATAACTTCCATTCACCTAAAGCAGCAAAATTTCTAAAATTTGTTGTTAACAATGGTCATGGTAAACAGGTACAGGTCATTGCTTGAAATGAAAACACAAAACTACTGAGAAGTATTAAAGAAATGGGAACGGTAACTTCAAAATACCCATTCTTCAATTTCATTCTTTGACAGTAAATCCATACTTATTATTTTTTCATTGATATTACCATTTTTTATGTTCAGATTGTGCATATTGGTTCATTGAAAGCGAGCTCTATTAAAAATAATTTATACAATAGTGGTAATGTAGAATTTGAGTTACAAGTCAAAGAAAATTCCACAATCGATACTTTTGGTATGTACAACGAATCGAGTTTGGATGAAATACCTGAAGAGGTATCAATTTTGGAAGCCTATAATAAAGTGAACGAATCAATAAGTATATATTTTATTGATTATTTAAAAAAAATTTATTATATATTCATTATTTCAATTTTAAATTTCTTTTTCATTTTAGAAATTGAAGCAATCATAAAATCTGAGCCAAGAAAATATAAAAATAGGAATTATGAGTGCATTGTTGGTTCCATCACAGATTGCTTCAACAAACTGGAATTTAAATTTGGTTTTGATCCGCAAACATGTGATGCGAATCTACGCAAAGGAACAACTGTTGAAATGTCAGGAATTGTAGAACAATTTCCACCAGGACCACCTGCATTAAAAGTTGAAAATGCAAAGCAGATTAATTTTTTATTGTTTACAATCGTACACATTCACATTAACTTATTTGTTTAAACCTACTTTCTCATTTAAGTAATCGAACAGCTTGAATGTAAGTGCTATCTGTGTACTAAAAATTATTTTCTTAAACAAAGAAACAAATATCAAATGGACGTTATATAAGGCATACAAACAAATATTAAAATTTGGATACGGATATTGATCCTTATTTCTTTTTTTCTGAAAAAAAAAATAATTAATATTTACACTAAAATTGTTTGACATTTCAAGACAATATAAAAACTTACGATATCATGAGGTGAAGATGGTTCAGATTGTGATCTCTTTATGGGCCTCTTAGTACCTTTTAGTAGTGATCCGATAGACTTCATTTCAGACGACTCAGATTTCACATCATTTTTAGTACTCACAGATAAATAGGGAGTACTAGCAGAATATTTAATGCAGCCCAATATCCTGACATGAGATCCTACTGGGAATTCTGTCATATCGCACACTACTGGCATACGTACTTCAAGTTTAAACTTATTACAATCAGAAATACAGCCCTGATCAATTTTTGAGGATGGTAGTGAGGTTTCACTTATTACGTTTTTAATACAGCCAACGACATCTGTGATTTAGAACACACATTCTTATTAAAAATACTTTCTTAAACAAAAATAATATGAACATTATTAACTAAAAATTATACGAACATATGTCGGGATGAGGCGGTCGAAGGAGGAAAAAGTACTCTGCCTATCCTGAACTAACTAACTTCTTTATTCTCCTATCTCTATCTCTCCAGCCTGACTGGTCTGGATCGTAGTCGATGCGGAACTGAGCGAGGCGCTCTCTCCCTCTCTCTCTCTGTGGTCGGACGTGCCGCCACCTATCGGTGGGGTACCTACAGTACTCCCCCCGAGGAAGAAAAAATGAGAAGCATTTTTGTTGATTAGTCAACTTAAGTAAAGTTGCAAGAGAGAGGAGTTAACAAAATTTTTCGTAGTTTTACAAAAAAAAATTTGTCAGGGACTGGAGAGTATTTACAAAAATAATTTACATTTTCTTAAAATCTAAATGTTCGAACGTATAACGAGTTTGCGCTTAGAATTACAAAAGTACTAGAATTAGAATCACAGTGTGATGATTATACAAGTATTTCCTTGTAGTGTAACTTAATGTAATGCAATGTTTGTATGGGTGGTTTCGCTCCATCTGACTCCATAATTTGCTAGCTACAAAGCTATGGTGCAAAGATAGTACGTAATACAATATTAAAGTTAAAGACTAGATTAAACGCAAAGAACACAACATTTTGCTAGCTTGGCTAGGCTTTGGTTGGAAGTTCGGTTCTGTGAGGTATTTACAGAGTAGTGTAATAAGTAGGAGGTAGTATTAGGTACTGCACCCCCCCGCAAAAGAGCTGTGTTTCTTACGAGCGCGTTTGTGTGACTGAGCTGAGTCAACATTCTTTTTCCGTTTAAGAATGTTCGGAACGAATCTAACGCGTTTGGGCACCGGAGGTTGAGGAATCGGTTGATCCGGTGGATCTTCGGTAGGTGGGATAAGAGGTGCAGGTTGAATGTCATCTGTTGGAAGCTGCGTGGATTTGGAAGTACCGGGTGCTGGTTGAGCGCGGTTGACTTCCGTTGGCTGAGGAATCTTGATCGGTTCAGGTGTTGTGTTTTCCTTAGTGCCGTCAGGATCCTCTTGTAGAATGAACGCAGGCTTCACGCGTTGCAAAGACGCTGTTTTCTGTGTGCCGTTAACTTCAATTACTAAGGTCTGGTTCTCCATGTTGCGAGAGATGACCTTGTGAGGGGCAGTGTAAGGCCGAGTCAAAGCGGGCTTGATTGGTTTTTCTTGTAGCCAAACGTGGGAGCAAGTTTCCATGCCTTGATGAAGGAATGGTTTAATTGCTGTTTTGTGGCTAACTGGAACTGGTCTCAGTTGGTGCATGAAGTCGCGAAATTCGTTGTAGAATGTGCGAACGTTTGGCTCTTCGCTGGTGAGAGGTGAGAAATCACCAGGGATTCTTACTGATTTTCCAAAGACTAAGTCGGCTGGACTGGCGTCTGTGTCTAGACGGATGCGTGTGCGCAGTCCCAGCATGACTGTTGGAAGTAGTCGGAACCATTCCTGACTGTTTCCGTGGCACATGAGAGCTGTTTTGATGTCTCGGTGGAGGCGCTCCACCATGCCGTTGGAAGCAGGATGGTATGACGTTGTGCGAATCCTGTTAATTCCGAGGATTGACAGGAGTTCGGAAAATAATCTGGACTCAAATTGAGCACCCTGATCTGTGGTGATCGTTGTTGGTGCGCCATAACGGCAAATCCAGTTGTCGTAAAAAGCACGAGCTACAGTTGCTGCTGTGGTGTCAGCAATTGGGATTGCCTCAGGCCATCTCGTATAGCGATCGATGATGGTGAGGAGATGCGTGTAGCCGTGGCTGTAGGCGAATGGTCCTACGAGGTCCAAGTGAACGTGATCGAATCTTGCATCTGGAGTAATAAAACCCTTACTTGTTGTGCTTTGTCACTTTAGATTGTTGACAAGCTACGCATGTTTTGCACCAAGTGGCGATGTCGCGACTCATGTTAGGCCACACGTA
>CM053172.1:15584704-15603054 GCA_012977825.3 Pteromalus puparum | reverse complement strand
GCTGCTATACCTCGCTACACCACTAAAAAATCACCTAAAAATGCGCTAAAAGCACTATGAATCAACGTTTGGAAAAACAATACTTTGACCCCCGCACATGCCCAGCCCAGCTATTCCGGAGGCCCGAGGCAATCTCTATTCGCTGAAAATAAAGAATAAATTTTCGTGTACCTGCAGAACAAGATCCGCAAAACGTGGCTCACAAAACACGCGATACCTACCTCTTCACAAAGCCTATTCGCCACGAAAATTTCTGCGATTATTCTACAACGGGAATGCGCCAATACGATCATGTTTTGGGAGCCCGATCTCATCCAGCTCACATCTTTAAAGGTCACGTGCTACAATTGACACAGTTTTGGCTATATTTTAGTGGTTGCGATACGTTCTATCCAAGTTTGCTCTGGCGTTCAGCCCCTACTGCCCGATAAAACAACACACGCAGTTTCAACAGCGCGTTAAAAAAAATTCTCGACACCAGTCTCGCGGAAACCACACATACTACAGACAGACCGCTGCGAAAGCCGAATTTGTCGGGCTAGCACTTTTCAAAAGCTTACTCAAAGCATAACGATATTTATTCTTCGTGTTGTAAGCAACCCTGATGCTTCTGAAAGCCCGCCCCTGTTGTTGCAACCATTCTCAACAGAACGCTCAAAGCAACGCATGTACAGATATTTTACACTATAAAAATACAAACGACTCCATTGACGCGTTTTACAGCTATTAGGCTTGACGCTTACAACAAAACACCGCCAGCTCTACGATTTTAAAATGCGAGCCAGCAAGCTTGTGCTGTGACCATATATAACGCGCCAACAATGCGCCCGAAAAAATTTAGGTTAACGCGCTATGCCGGCAGACAGCCCTTCTTCGTAAAAACTCGAATACAAGACTGGCCATGTACCTGTGCGCATCAGTCTGCAGAAAAGAATATTTTGAAAAAGCCGCTGCTGAAAAATCATCGGAGTGACAGAAGGCTTTAAAATACAACATGCTTTTAAAAAGACAAGCCCTCTATTTATCTACAAACTGCTGCCGACTTTACAAGCGTGAGAAATTGCACCGGCGCCCCGTTTTCATATCCCGGAAGAACTGTCTGGCTGCTGCACAAGAAACGCTGCTCAAAGAGCAAGAATTTAAACTATGAATAAAATTTTACGCCCACCAAGGCCCCAAAGGCCAAGAAAAAACAGCTCTCTCGTCAGCCCTGGCCGATCGGCTTTATCCCAAAAATTCAACTCTTGGATATCAGCTTGCCCCAGATTGAAGAATATTTAAAAACAATGCAATTCAAACGGAACTTTACCATCTTTCTCCCGCAGCAACAGCGCGAGCGTGGCGAGAAGTACTATCCTAATAAATACACTACAAGCTTTTCGACACGCTGCCCAAAGCAATATTGCCACTTTACGGGCCGATGGTTAAGTTTGTATTTTCAAAATACACATTCCATGCACAACCATTTCATCTACGCCCACGAGGACTTCCCAATTTCTCAAGCTATGGCGAATGATGATGAAAACACCCCGATACTTTCAACATACCGTACATACAACTACCTATGCAATGTCTCGTTGACACAATAAACGACGATTGACACATACCCCGGCTTCTAGAAAGCAACTATGCCATGAAATTGCTTCTACAATAGAACGATGGCGGGCTTTGTATCTATTAGGCTTTCTCGCCGAAAAATAATCTTTGTAAAGCTGTGCCAGACTCACCCGATTTCGTCGCCTGCCGGCCCTCCACCTGCTCCAGCGCATACTCGGCCTTTGAGTTTGGTGTAAATCCCACAGCAGACGCGCGCTAACAAAAGCATAATTATCAACTACGCTTCTCGTAGGACACAGCCTGCCAAGCTTTTGCAAGAGCCGCTGCGCCAAGATCAACTATTTGTCTACTCTAATCTCCCGCGAGCCCAGCTATCGTCGGGCTGACACATCACGCCACCACTTTTTTGCGGATAGTCAATCTAGAGCCCGAAATTCAGAATTTGTGAACCACAGTTCGCTGAAAAATTTTTGCCGTCCTTCGCCCTATGCTTCGTAAATAGATTTCAAACATCGACAATAGCATATAAGAGATCAACTCGGCAAACCCATACCATTCGCAGCTTTGGCAACGCCATCGCACCTCTGACCATAGCCCACTGCATTTTAAGCAGAGCCCCAGACTAAGCTGATTTTATCTACAAAATGAGTTTTTACACCTTTACGATCTATCAAACGCGCCGCGGGGGCCGTGGTGTAAATCACGTCTACGTTCGCGTCGCCTCGGATGCGTGGTCATGGTTTGCGCCGCTCGCTGCGTTTTCTGCGAATATTTCCGCCAGTGCTTTACCGTTTCTTGCAAAAGGCCCCGCTCGCGGAGCCGTTGGCTAAGGCAAGCCCTTTACGGCTGGTGTTAATACTACTCGCAAGACGTCGCCGTGAAAACAACATGACGTTTTAAGGACTCACTCAAAACACGCTCTCAACGAATCAGCCGACATAACCTGCAAGCAGCCCAAAAGCCCCAACAGAGCAAGCCCCTGCCTCAAAAATCATGGCAAGGCTCTGCTATAATCATTCTGCCCATGTAAACGACTGCCCTCAGCTCTCGGTCTCGCGCTTGCGCGCCTACCGACACACGCGCTTATCACGGAGCAAGCAAACGCCGTTCATCTATCTTGCGCGCCGTTTACAAAATCAAGAAACGCCAATGACAAAGATAGCGAAGAGTCTACGCTTAGGACGCTCGCCCTGCCCAAAGCAGTTTATACACGCCTTGCAAGAAAAAACTGTCAAAGAAAAGAAAGTCTAAGAAGAAGGCAAGAAAAAGTAAAAAATCACGAGATATTTTTGCGCTAACATCCTCTAACTTAAAATGTCCCGGAACAACGCGCAAGGGTTACTTTGTTGGAACAGCTCACTCGGAAGCCGTGCCCAAAACAGAGCCTCGACTTGTTTTCCCTACCTCCCGAGCCCCATACACAAACGGCCCATAGAATCAAGCAGTATGCGGTATCTTACAAACCCGTGTCGTCTGCTTGAGCGACGAGCAGTCCATAGAGCTTTTGCATAAATTCTCAAACAACGAGGGATATCTTAGATTCTCGCCCCACATACTATGATAAAGCATCACATGTGCCAAATAAACACCGGCTGACAGAGGGACGACACAATTAAATTGCTGCTCCCAGTAAACAACTATTTTGCACTCGATAATTCAACCAAGCTTGAGTGTTTATTTAAATCAAAAAACTGTGTCTCATCGCCCAATAACAGCCCATATCCCTATAGAGCATACTTGGAAACTCTTTCTTAATTTAACGGCCTAACCCCGCCTGCCAAAAATTCTCATCTAACCACGCCCACTTCATGGCGCGCGACTGTGGCGGGCTCCGCCGCCCCCCCTATGTACGAACAGCCGGGCCGGCAAACAAAGAAAATAAATAGACAAACACATACAAAAAGGACCACAATAACAAGACATGAGAGAGAAAAAAAAGACAAAAGAGACAATGAATCCTACCAGGAGCACGAAGCAATATAGCCGACAACACAAGACACATCATCTCAAAGAGATTTGCAGTGAAGAATCGTTACTACGTTTCCGCCACCTGACTATTTGTTTGATATCACAATAGCCTCGCTATAAGATGATATATTATGACTCATACACAAACTGCGAAAATATCTGTACATATGTCGACTCATTGCTTTGCTGAGATTACTCTATAGGTTAGTGCTATTATATACATACATGACCACAAGTAGTATTCACCCAAATTTGGTGCTAGCTTCCAAGTTCGGTTGGTTAGCTTCAAGTTCGTGGTATAGTCTTGTGGTTACGTGCGGTTAATTCAGTGGTTAACTATTGCGTTAAAGCTCTCGCTTATCAAGAACATCTGAGTTTCTACAAATAGACACCTACTAGTCGCAACTACAATACTCTCGGCAGTTCCGACCATATAAAGCATCGCACATTCATCATTGTGCGTATCGAATTAGTTATACGCCCCAATAAATCAACACTATATATTATAATTTAACACATAAAGCTGTTTCAGTACAGCATCGCGTACATATACGGCTTCTGCTTGCATGCCAGCATTGCAATCTATGTACTGAGTGACCCAGAAATGCCCCTGCTCTCTGTACAGTCTCGATCAGTGTTCTGCAGACCTGCTCTATTTTTAGTTTTAAAGTTATTAAATATTATAGTTGTTTGCAAACAATCCAGACATATTCACACACAAGCACTTACAGCTATTTTGCAATCTAGGCCTCCACTCAGCCCTCTGCTAACTGATTCATATCGTTAAATTGTTTGACATACAAACTATTCTTAGGCCTAACAGCGAAATACTACACAGTTATAAAACTCTTAACACCACCCTCAACATCGACTAATTCACTGAGCTAACCACTGGGTTACTACCTCACATAACGTATGGTTAGATGTAAAACCCTGTACTTATGATTCACCATCCCAAAGATGGTGGTTTATCTATAAAATACGGAGCATTCTTTTAAAAGATTTATGTAATTGACTGCTTATGAGATCTCTGCGCTTTGAAGCAAATTGTATCCTCATAGAAGCCTATTACTAATATCCAATTTTTAGTGGGTGTTTGTCGGCACCAACTATATAGAGCCCACGTATGTAAATGGCACTGGACATGACACAGAAAACAGACTTTCAAAGTCCGTTATTCACACACTCTTGCTATAAATCAATTATGGCGTTACACGAGATCATAATTTTTATCATCAGCATGCTCATCAATAAATATGACTGCGCTGCGTAACCTGCCATCTCGTGACTCTCCGCAACAACTCATATTTGATGATAATCAGATCCGAGCACAAAACCCTACTTGGCAACAAGCCTCACAAAGAAAATCGCCTTTTAGATCATCAGGCACCAGACACAGACCCGCATTGCTCATCCTCTTAAAGTCAGTCAATTTCATTCTCTACACACTGTGATTTCGAATTCATTTAGCTCACTTCGATCATGGCTTTCAGTTACTCATGTATATAGAGCGAATGTAATGAGCGCTCCATGCGGATATACGTGGATAACGCACCGACATGAAGTTACGCGACGGTTATTGTTCTATTTTCAGCTACGCCATTCGAAATCTCAACACTAAACTTTCAAAATGAAATTACATTATTCAAGAGTCATCTAATTTATCGTCTCGCTCAGGATCACTAATGCTGTTGAATCTCTCGTTCTCGAAAGAAACACGACGAACATATACTGATTAGTATATACAAGACAGATATGCGCCCCTTTTGCTGGGAAAGAGTCCCAAATATCTCTGAGAAGACCGTAATATATCTCAAAGGTAGCAACATTGTGCGACTGAATACTATATAGATTTCAGAAATTTTGACAAGCGTGTTAATATTGTGAAAAATATATTATTTGTCGTCTCAAGTTAATAGATAAATTCATGTGAAATTACCTAGCTAGGCTCCACTACCACGATACATAAACTACGATCAAATGTTAGACACTAATGTACAAAAGCTTACATAATCTAACAGAGCTTGTAACATCTCATCACGAACAACTAGCAATTTTATCTACAAATACATTAACAAACACTCACACAACACATACTATCTAACAAGAGACAACCTTGTTATTAACTAACACAGACTCTTGGCAACACCCACCAGAGACAAATAGATTACCGTGTGAGTGCGAGGCGCTGAGAATAGAATTCATATAGCCCCATCTGATTTTCTATTACTCTCTCGAAATAGAATGGGTAGATAAAGAATAGGAAAAAACGGAAGCGGCCATGTTCGCCCACACCAAATCACATGTGCTCTCATGCCACGACGTCAGTAAGTAAACACCCATTACAGACCGCTGAGGATGGGCTGCTCTCTCGCGGCTTCTCTGTAGAGCTCTGTCTTGCTTTAACAGAGCCTCGAATCAGCGCTCTATCTTCGCCGCCTCTCATTACTATGGTTCTTCTACTTAGTGTCAATGATAAGTCAATTAATGTATAAAATCATACTCATTGGCCTATATTTCATTAGAATTTTCATTCATGTGCTATTACAAGCAGTGTCAGCAATTCTCACCGAGACTAGAATTTAAACGGGTCATATAATGCATTACGCAAGCTATTTTTGTACATAGCACCAACACTGGATTAAGGACCTAGCGCATTAAACTTGCACAATTAGTATTTGTGCCACGATTAGCTTAATGAGAACAACTGTCCCAAATTTAACTAATCTGTGACGACTCACACAATTGCTGAATCACTAAAATACTACTCAGCTACAGTCATATCTGACCCAATTGCTATTTGATGAATGGAGGATACTCTGACATTAGGCAAATACCAAAAAGGACATCAGTGCGCACAAATAACTCTTCCCCCAAAACATATTGATCTGTCGTACTGGCTATTCACTCCATAGGCCCATGCTAGGTAGCATATGGTGTCGTAACATTGGGCTTCGTAACCGCGACCAACATCTTGAATTAAAAAGTAAGTAATTGACCTGGGATCGTAGTAGGTGATACTATAGGGTAGCTTTATCGACCTCAAATGTAGGGCACCCGCTCAGTCAAGAGTGACCTTCGTCACATCTACAACTGAAAATATCACATATATTCGCGAGTGAGCGATCATGGATTCTTCGTCTGCTATATGCTCAAAAACAACTACATATGCCTACCGTAATATGAAGCATATATCTAGCGGTGAGACTCTTCGACCTATCATATTACTCAATCGTCGATGCAGATATTCATGATTTAAACTGTCTCATCTTCCGATGCTTTTCAAAAGTATAACCATACATCGCTGTAACATTTGTGCCGTAAAACGCAACAAACTATTGTCTTCTATTTCAGCAGGTGAAACAAATAACAAAACTGAAAATACTGGCCACGAAGAATTATTGTCAACTATGTGCGTCTTCGCGTTGTTATTCTGCTAATCACCGCCATAATATACAAATCCCTTCAACGCCCTCTTGGGACAGTGCTGATCATGTGAGAAGACTCGTAACAGGTCCCCGCCACGAACGTATTTGCGCCAACATAACCAATACCATAAGCAGATACCAATTCAACACATGTAGAAGTTCGCTGTCATGAATAGTGATTAAAAAAACCGTATATTGAAATAAACACCGTAGGCTGTGGCAACATTATTAGTCACTAGATACGTTCAGCTTGAGCTGATTCACACACAGCACTTCGTTGAACATCAAAATTACTAAATCTCTAAATCATATCCTGTGGAATCCACAGGCACGCAGTGTCCCCCGTCCACCACGCCACTGGCTCAGCGGCGCTAGCTAGTGAGAATACAGACCAGCCGTGAGCAGAATCACTACGACAACGTCAGCGATGAACTCTCTGCCAGATCTACGCGCCACTCAAAAACCTTCCCAGCCGACGACAGTGGGTGTTGTTCCCTGCCAGACCAAATTACCATTCGCCTCCTGGAGAAGCCGTGTGCCCCCAATTGTGCCGTTTAACACAGATGAGCTAGCCCACAAAGCCCTGCTCTCGTTCCATGGCCGTTGCCGCATTTTCAATCGACACCACAGCACAAGCGAGTTTACTTTGCACAGCTATCGACTACCCCCTCACACCCGCGGCGGCAGGGCCGGCGTCCACATCGACTCGACTCTACACGCAAATGCCAGCCCATCTCTACGATTGGAACACTCCAACAGCCTGCAGAGCATCGCAATTCTGACGTTCTTGCTCGCCGCCTCATTACTGCTATTAGTTTGCTTTCATCTTTCCGTGGCTAGTCTCTTCTTTTAATTTTCTTACAATATTTTAACAGCATACCCGGCCCCTCATATGACATTCTAATGTAAAATTACCAACGAATTTCAAAAAACGCCTCAAACATAATAACAAACATGCTAAATAAAAAATATATCCTGTAACCAACTGGCAAACAAACCTGTAAACCAAAACCGACAATTATGTAAATAAAATATCAGTGTGCTGTGTTTGCGCTGCGACTTATATCTATTTTTACTTATATATTATATCATTGTACACCTTTCTTATACTATATTCATGTTAATCCCTATATATCTGCTCCTCAAAATAAAAAAAACACTTATCGAAACACGCACTTTCCCTTATTTACAACAGACAGCCGATCCTCCCCTATTTTAAAACAAACATCCTTAGCCACTTAACAAATCAATCATCGTGTCCTTCCGCTTCCTCCACGGCTGCGCATCTTCTAATTTTTTCCCACGGAAAACTTGTGTCAACACTCTCCCTCACAGGGTGACCACCACACGACATCGCTCTCCCCATACTCCGCCAATCCACTACAAACATTTACAACTTTCGACAAATAAATTATTATAAATTATTATAAATAAACATTCAATTGCTTCATAACAGGCTTCCTTTAGAAAAAACACAATCTCTTTCCATTTTTCATAATTATTTTACAATAAATTGTTCAATAAACTAAGACACGCGCAATACCATGCACACATCTCTTCACGCGCCTAACGGACCTCCGACGAAAATCCCAGGCCCCAACCTCCCCCAAGTCTCGCGCGTAACTTGCCGCCACGAAAAAATCCCCTCCACAAAACCCGAGCTCAACCTCCCCAGTTCTGGCCGGTAACGCTGCCCCCGCCGAAAAAATCCCTCTCACAAACCCCCCAGGCTCACCCTCCCCCCTCGGGCGGTAACGTGCCGCGCACGAACAAAATCCCCTCCATCGAGACCCCGAGCCTCACCCTCCCCATCGGCGGTAACGCTGCCCGCCAGCCGAAAATCCTGCCACCAGACGTCTGGCGCCAGACACCCTCCCCCACAAAGTCTGGCGATAACGTGCCCCTACTACTCCTGGTATTGCAATGCGTGTGAGAACGAAGCGCCTCTGCTTACCGACCGAGCGAGAGAGAACGCGCAGCGTTATTAGAGTGTACAATCAACGATTTTTTTTATCATCAAGTCTCCCATACTTGTCGCGTTCGGGAAAGGATTTCGTATCCAACGAATATTTCTCGGAATACGTTTTCCACTGCGACGTTTATTTGTTCTTTTCCTGATTTTTACAAGGAGGAAGAGGTTTGTAATCAGCAGAAGAACTGGTATTTTGACCCATCTTTGTTGACGATTAAAGTTCAAATGATCAGAAATGTATCACTTGCAGGCTATTTATACTCTCTCTCTCTATAGAGAGAGGGTTAGAGCCCCAACCGTCGCCCTAACCTGTGAGGTACATCCATGTGCACTCATACCTCTCCACTTTAGGCCTACGAGTTACTATTCCCATATCATTGAGAAGTCGCTTGATTTTTTCTCATCTGGCTCACAGTTGTACGTCTCTTCGTATAATTTTTTCAAAAGTTTCACGTTGTGATGAGCGCAGTTGATCTGAGAAGATGTGCCGTCGTGATGTGTACAGATGGTCAGCACTTTTAGCTTATCCAGAGGTGGATAGCCCATTTCAGCAATGTCGTGAACGTTGAATTTGAAACGTTCAAGCCATCTTTTCTTCAACGAGCCCATCACGATAACTCGAGTAGCGTCCTGCAATGCTTCTCGAAGAATCTTGCCAATGTCGGTGTAGGGATGTACGCCGGAGCTCCAGGGTATTCCGTGATAGTAGCGATACAGCCAAGTGTTTTCTCTCTTGTACTCTTGTTGAGACGTCTCCAAGGAATGGGTTCCTTGAACAGTAGCACCAGAGTTTCGCTGTCCTGCTTGAGCGGTACTATGGCCAACTCCTTGATGATGAAGTCGTTGCCCGACTGCTTGTATCCTTGCATGTCCACTGCGTACTCCATCTCGATGAGAAATGATTTCGCTAAACTAGGGTTGAGCGCTTTTATACTGACTCCCATCCCCACCGTACACAAGTTTTTTCACGTCACCGCTGACAGGATTGTACTGGACTATACGGTCGTGCAGGATTAGACAGTAGGCTGCGGTGTTGGCGGGGAAATTATCTCGCGATTCAAACTCCAGACGTACGTCGACGGGAGCATTCTTCAATGTCTCGCTCTGTTTGGAGCAATCGATGACGAAGAGTGTAACGTTAGTGATGAAATCCTCCTTTCTCAGTATAGGTTCAGCATTTTTGTCGTAGTATGCAGACTGGAAATTCGCGTACATGTCGTACAAAACTGCGTACTGTTGACGATTGATGTCGAGATTGAGATTACCGTACGGATAGTACTGCGAATTGAGAAACAGTTTCACGTTGCTCAGATTGCAGTGGTCGAAACGACTGGCATTGGCCGTATTCAAATTCTTTCGATTCGTTTGAAAGCCCAACACGACGTATCGTGGCTTTTCCAGCTGATTCGACGTCTTGACTGTCCAGACGTGTCTCGTCGAGCTCGGCAGTACCGGATACTCGTACAGCTCCCAACTTCTAAAACTCATGCTGATGGGTCTGTAATGTCCCACGTTTATACACATGAAATAAGTATATGTATAACGCCTGTGCGATGGCATTCATGCACACGCACAGACGACGTCTACCGAAACCGACTGCGACATTACGAAACCGATCGCCGAAAATCAGAGCATTGATTGACCTGCGAGTCAGCACTGCTCGCGCGCGGTTAATTACAACACCTGCATGCGTGTATCCTCGTAGTGGCAGATGCTGATTGGTCGCGTAGTGCCTTCTCAATAAAATCATGTCAATTGCGTGTATCGACACCGAGGCTTTATAAGCTCCGGGATCGATCCACGCAGTGCCTTTCACGTATACTCTTCCTACCGATAACTGGACCTGGTGATTGAATACGAGTGCTGTATTCCTGCTCGCATCGCTTATTGAGTGCCTAGAACCCACTCAAACTCTGTGGGTAGAATATAGTATAACTCTTCGTTGCTAGACGCGAGTTGAACGTAGTACAGTAATAGCGAAGGACCGCCGAGCGACATCTCCGGCGAAAGCAAGTGAAGTAACCTTCATCCGTGCAGTAGGCCAACTTTACTCTTTATTGCCACGAGTAATCGTGTAGATTAAGAACAAATAGCACCTGCCACGAACGAGTGATTAGAGCCATTTCTAGTACGCAGAGCAACCATAATTTTAAGTCCTCAATTGTATAATTATTAGATTAAACATCGACCTAAATAGTACTAAATCTACCTAAGTTACGAACGATTAAACTCTCAAACATCATGTATTAAATTGTGTAACATCAGCTGAGTTCTGGGTTGTCTCCAATAAAGAAACTATAACAATTAATCAGATTCTATAATAATAATAATTATTATTATAAGAGTATCCTTAAAACAACCTAAACACCTAAGAATAAAGGAACAAAGTAAGCATGCCAGCATCATCAAGACCGAAGGTAAGAGCGAGTAATTTACTTGCGGACATTTCATCGTCCGAGCATCTGCAGCGTGACATACTACTGTCCGCGATTCACTTCACCGCGACTGCGGACACACCAACAGCGTCCGCCTGAAAGAACCGGTCCGCGTAAGCATAGAGAGCGGACAGACTACTGTCCGCACACGAGCGTCCGCGTAGCAGTCCCACCGCCGCGATAGTCACGTGCCACTTGTCCACGTAGATTGTAGATTCAAACACCTCTAGTAACAATAAGGCTCACGAGCCTATGCTAGTTTCCGCGAATAAAATAATTATTTGTACGACTCGCGCAGCCCGTATTCATACCAAATACGGTCTTTACAAATCTGTTCTTCTCTATGTAATTCAACAGACGAATTTTGTAGACATTGGATGCTACAACGTACGGCATCAACCACTCGATTCTTGTCAATTCTATCTTAAAATTTTCATAAGTTGTTGCGTCATTTGCCACATTTCGTTGACCTGTTTAAACAACTGCATTTAAATCGTTTCTCGATCTCATGAGTATGAGTTCTGCTTGACGTTCACTACGATTTTCCGATAGACTTCGGCAAATCCGAGAATCATACTCAGCGGGATAGCGACGTCAAAGTAGCCTTGCTCGTTGGTCAAACTTTGCGTCTCTGCAACATCAAGCCAGCCCGCGTTTTCCACGAGCACACTCTGGCTCGGATTGAGCGACAGCCATCCCTTCATGATAGTTGTCAAGCCGACATTCTTACATTTATCGATTTCCACAGCATTGATTTCGTAGCGAATTTCCTCGAACATGTGGCAGAAGGCGTTGTTTACCAGAGTCGTGTGGGCTACTGCAGTTCCATCAGACTTCGTTAGTCTACCACATATATGTATCATACTGCGTGAAGGCAGAACGTACAAGTCCTGATGTTGAATAGCGATACGAATCTCGTCACTGTTGTTGAAGGACGCCGCGGTGTATGGCTGATGAGGATGCAGTTCGTAATGAGCAAGGGACTCATTGAATGTGACCGGAGACTGTATGATTAGAACGTCTTCCATGATCTTTTTTTGATATGCAGCAGGAGAATGTACAAGTTATTTTCCACCACCACGGGCGTTGACTCTTAAGTTTAGACCTCTTAAAATCTGAATGTTCTGTCGTGTTAATGCTTTGGTAGCCCATTGAAGACTCATGGGTGGACGACATCTCGCTCGCCTTATATACCCTCGACCGACTTTGACGTTGTAAACGATTCCCATTTTTTACACTTGTTTGAGATGTAATCTGACCGTGATTATTTCTCCGCGAAAATTAACCAAATTTCCGTCTTGATCGACTATGCGCAATTGCAGATGACTAATGCTTCGGACCGTGATCGGAAGGTAAATGACCTGTGTGGTGGTGTGTGGTGTGAACCAGGCGACCGTTTATGTAGGCTCCAGTTGTTACGTTGCACTCCACTCGAAGAGTGTTGATCTTGAGAATGGCAACGGGTAGGTCTGAACTGTGAGTTAAATTTGCCGGGAGCAGTCTTTGAGTGAAACCGAGCACTGGACCGATTGAATCTGGCGGTCGAAAATCGATATCGTGACTGCACTCAATGATACTGCGAAGAGTATTATTGTTGGGCTTCAGACTGAATGAAATACCTTTCTGCGCGAGTGATTCTTGCAGATAAGTAGCTATATCCTCGATCTCGTAACTGCCTGTTGGTAAAACGACAACTTCCCTACCGACGTACAACTTATTAGCGTCTATGTCGATGTTGGGTATAGAATTGAAGATGAAAAGTTCGACTAAGCCGAGAACGCAGTTTTTATGCGGTAAGAGCTCGATCGGAGGAAAGAACTGAGCTTCTAGTACGAAAGATGTGCCTGACAGACTTAATGCGAGTGACTCACTCTCCATGACAGTTCGTTGTGTAATGAATTGATGCTCACACGTTCAGCCCTTATGTATGCAGCAGAGCTTCTGGAAGTCTGTTGGCTAGAAATTTGAGACAGAGATGACCGCAGTTGAAGGTATTGTAGTCTTGATATCTCTCATGGTTATACTGGACTTCGTCGACACCCAAGTACATCAATAGATCCAACGGAGGCTTAAGATCTCCGAAACTATCAAAATACACTACTTCACTACCTCGTTTGCGATATGCTAACCAGTGAGTTCCTAGACCATCCGCGAGGTTTACCGTCGTCGAGGTTTACTACAGCTGATTCATTGCGGCGCGGACCACTAGCAGGCAATGCATTTCTCATGAAAACACCTCGAAAGTTGGGAATTTTCAGTAGTCTGGCGTACTTGTGAATATCGGTATCGGTTAGTGCTCTGCGTAGTAACCTGCTCATTTCGAGGATCTTTTTTTTTCTATTTAATCCACTACCTCGCTGGTAAGGCTTGAGACGAAGACCAAGTCCCGTTTTGTATGGTTTCAAGAACAATCCTTTACCGAGGCCGATATCCTCCATCTTTTTGTTGTGGCGACGGCTCTCCTCCAACTGCAACTTTGCGTTATTCACTGCTTTCGCTATTCCCGCAGCACCTCCGGCCATGGCGCCAGCTGCGCTTAATCCAGCGAAAATAGGCACAAGGAGCGGTAGGAACCCGCCTACTTTCGATGGTACAAGACGTCAGTGACGTCATCGCCATACAAGTATATGTAGGGAGAGGTATAGGTAAATAAAAAGGGGGCATGGTAATAAAATTGTGTGTGTGTATGTGTATGTGTGTGTGTGTGTGCATGTGTGTGTGTGTTTTTTTTTCTTTCTTTATATAGAGAGAGGTTAAAGGCAAATCCATTATGGACGATATGGTACCGACCGGTACCACCTGTGTGGGACTGTCGACCACTAAACCCTTCGCTACTGTTAGTCTCTAACTTCTAACAACAACGAATCCTCTCCGTCCTCCTTACCGACCCTAAGTAAGTTGGACCAGGCTCTTTCTCCGATATGGCCTCCCCGCGGTAACACCGTTGAGTATTGCTTCGTGGGGGGCGCGTAGCTACTGCCCACTTCTGATGATGTAGTCTTTTCACTCGTCTTTTTTCTTTCTGCGTTATCCAACCGTCTTCTTCCAACAGCATCGTCCGCTCGTCTACTTCGTGCAGCATCGTCTGGTCATCCTCTGGACAGACTCAACCCCGACACCTACGTTCCTCTGCATCGGGTGAGGGAGTCTGGGCTCTAACTCAGTTACCTACGTTCCTCAGCATCGGTCTGAGGAGCACTTATAGGCACTCAACCCTAGCTCCTACGTTCCTCTGCATCGGGCAGGGGAGTGATAGCTCAACTCTGTGACCTACGTTCCTCTGCATCAGTCCGAGGAGCATTTCGTATTTACGACTTAGTGGCCTTCGACTGGCAACCTTTTACTCGATTGTCTCGACTCGTCTTTCCCTTCCTTTCTCTTCGTCCTTTCTGACTTTTTTGAGAATGGTCTTCACGTATGTCTTTATACTGCGTACCATCCAGCCTCCGACGTCAGCATAGCTGTCAACATTGCCTCCGGCGTCACTCTTGTCTGGAGGTAGCACTCGAGTTCTTCTCGCTCTTGTTGATAGCGTGAGCAGTCACAGAAGACATGCTCCGCATCTTCGTTCGCATCCAAACATACTGGGCAGTTTGGGCGGTCGTCTATTTTAAATCGGTGCAGGTAAGCTCGAAAGCATCCATGCCGGCTAAGAAATTGTGTGAGGTAGAAGTCTACTTCCCCGTGTCTTCTTTCAATCCAGTCCCGTATTTTTGGTATAAGGCGATGTGTCCATCGCCCTTTCCTGCTAGCATCCCATCTTTGTTGCCACTCATCCATTGTCCGTTTCCGCGCGTTGTTCCAGTTTTCTGGCCGCGTGGCGTGATTTCTTCTTTGCTTTACCTCGTAGGCCTCCTTCCTTTCCACCACTAGGAGGTCGATGGGATGCATGCCTGCTATAATGCATGCCGCCTCGTCCGATACCGTACGGTATGCAGACGAGACCCTTAGTGCACTTCTCCGGTACACTGACGATATGCTCCGCGCGTAGCTTTTCACCTTCATAGCGTCTGCCCATATTGGGGCTCCGTACAACATAATTGACGTAGTCACACTGGCTAGAAGCAACCTTCGTTTTTGAGTTGGCCCTCCTACATTTGGCATCAATCGTGATAAAGCAGCGCCAACATTTGCTGCCTTACCGCTTACTGCTTCCAAATGCTGCTTGAAGGTTAGTCTCGCATCGATTGTTATGCCTAGATATTTGATCGTTGGTTGAGAGACAATCTCATTCCCATCTACTGTCAGTGTTATCGACTCTAGCTTTTTCCTAGAGGTGATAAGGATAGCTTCGGTCTTGTGGCTGGTTAGCTCTAGGCCTATTTCTATTAGCCATTCGTGTATTATACGAATTGCCTCGTCCGCTATTACTTTCACATCTTCTATGTGTTTCGCTACAACTACTACTGCTATATCGTCCGCGAATCCTATGACCGNCCGCTATTACTTTCACATCTTCTATGTGTTTCGCTACAACTACTACTGCTATATCGGCCGCGAATCCTATAACCGTTGCCCCTTGGGGTGGTGGTAGACGTAGTACTCCATCGTACATGATGTTCCAGAGCGGTGGACCAAGTACCGAACCTTGGGGGACGCCTCCTGTGACTTTATAGGACTTGATGCCGTCCTCAGTATCATACAGCAAGATTCTGTCCTTCAGGTAGTCGGACATCATCCTTCTTATGTACAGAGGTACATCTTTCCTTCGGAGTGCCTCATGTATTTGGCTCCATTTAGCCGAGTTAAAAGCATTTTTTACGTCCAGTGTAGCAATAGCGCAGTACTTCTTTTTGCCTCCTTTCCATCTTGTTCCCTCCACTGCTTTTCGGGCAGCGTGAATCGCTAGGCTAACTGCGTCCAGTGTAGAGCGTTGCCTCCGGAATTCTTACTGGTGTTCTGAGAGTCCTTCTGATGTTTCTATGGCTTGATCCATTCTGACGCAGATTATACGTTCTAGGATCTTTCCCGGGGTGTCCAGCATGCAGAGCGGTCTGTATTTTACGTAATGCTGAAATGTGAAAAGTGACCTCGATTCTGTCACGCAATTAATAGACGAGCGATACCGGTCCTTTTTTATTACTTCTTAGAAAGAAATTGGAACCCTCGGCTCACTTGTACCCTACGAATCTTTGCAGGCAGAGGGGGGCATATGTGATTGGTTATTTGTCAGTTAAAACAACTAGATAATGTATGAATCACAGTGGAAGATGGTGGGAAGAAAGGTTTATAAGGCATTCTGTAGTCCTCTAGCAATACAGTTGCCAGTCAGTCACCGCACTATTCGTATCTACGATTTTTAAAACCGCTAAAATGGAGAGCCAAGCAAGCTCATCTCGCATTACAAAGGGAGTGTCAAAGTTACTTCCAAATCTATTGCTACCAACTACATACGCGCTTAATAAATCAAGCTCAAAAAGATTAGTCATTAGCTTAGAAAACAGTGGTAGCAATAGTGTTGAATACAAACCCGTAGTAAAACTTTGTGGTTCGGGGTCAAGATGTGTAACATTCGATATAAATAGCTGGCAGCTTTTTGACGACCAGTCGGCGACAATAAACGCGTACTTGAAAAACTCGTATACGTTTTGCCAGTTCTACGGAAAAACGACAAAAATACTACTACCTAATCACGACATAATTTTCACTGTGTCCTACGGGTCGAGGGCGATATCCATCGAGGAGAGACCAGCTGTGCAACTTAATAACATCGGATTACCGCACGACTCGCAATCTATGGATGCGGTGGAGGTCACCAGCACTTCTGAGGGAGGAGAAGGATCATCATCTACTTCAGCTACTAAAAAAAAGAAAATGGAACTGAACTCAACGATCGTTATGCAGTCATCGACATTCGAGGGATTGTTACAAGTGCGTGAGTGTATCAACGAAAGAATTAAAATGATACAAGAATGTGCGTCTATGGTTAACAAAGTAGTCGAATTGCTTTTGGGTTATTTAAAAGACAAACTCGATAAAGATGAAAATAAAGCTGAAATTAAAAATATGCTTAAAGATATTACAACGTTTGTATATTATTGTGCTCCACGAAAAGCAGACATTGAAAATAAAATTAAAACCGACATGGAATCAACAACTTTTAATTTTTATTGATTAGATATTGTATTAATGGAATTATTTGCTTATTGTTTGCCTCAAATGTCACTACATTTATTATCTATAATGGAATTAGCGTGAAACTTTTTTATAATTTTTTACTCCGTTTATTCATTATCACTATTTCTATTAATTTGCTTACATGTATTTTTTTCTAGTTAAGTTAATAAGTGACACGTATGGTGTCCGTACAATTATACTATTAGTTATTTAAGAATTTTTTAAAAACGTAATTTGCTTTTATAAATAAATTTTATAAATAAATTTGTTTTTATAAATAAATTTTATAAAATTGATATACTGAACTCTTGTATGTTTTTTATGTACCCCCTCCACCACTCTTTTTACCTTTGGCGTTACTTCCGATTCTATTATATATTCGTAAAGCACTATGATTCGAATCATTTCTCTGCGTTACGTCAATGTAGACGGATCGGAGCTCAAGATGGGTCCGCATTTCAGCAAATCGATAAATGCATCTAAATCAAATGGGTACGACAGTAGTCGTGACAAATTGTTAGATTCGAAGCAATCATCAAAAGATTCGGATAAAAAGAGTAGCTCTCACAGCTTCTCTACAAATAGTTTTTCTTTTCCAACAAAGGATGGCTATAAACAATTAAAAAAATAACATTGCGATAATTAAAAATAATATTATCTTCATATATCCAATCGGTCCTTTTCAGGACCACAATATATTTCATAACGTGGACGAATTATTATAAAATAAAAAAGTAAAATATATTTTNTAAAATTTAGAGTACCCTCCGCGGCACCGTGTAGAAGGGATTTTTAATATACTGAGGCGCAGAACACCAGAAAGGTCAGTCTGCTACGGGACGTAGGCGTGTGCAGATCGCCGGTAAGTATCTC
>CM053172.1:15572812-15583367 GCA_012977825.3 Pteromalus puparum | reverse complement strand
ATACAAACACACAATTTTATTACCATGCCCCCTTTTTAATTACCTATCCCTCTCCCTACATATACTGGTATGGTACTGACGTCTCGCCATACCAGTATATATACTACTTACGGACAAGACACGTGGCACAATAATATTGCGCTTACCACCAGCCTTCTTAACAGCCGCATGAGCACCTTTCAAGGCTGAAAGAATGGCTTTGCGGGAATTTTTGCCGGAAACCATGGACTTGGAGGCAGCCTTGACGATACAGTTAAGCCTTGTTGATTTATTCTTTCTCTTCAAAATCTTTTTTCTCACACCCATTCCGATTTTTGGCTTCAACTTCATGATGTTAGCGATGGAGTAAGCTGCAGCTTTTTCACCGATTCCCGCGTCTTTCGCTATAACTCTATGCCAAGCTTTATCGGCTAAGACTTTGTCCGCTGCGTGTCTAGCTTCGATATTTTCGTGATTCTGCGAGTAGGCTATGTCGTAATCTTTGCAGGCTCGATCGAGATGATTGATTCCCAGATCACCGCGAGCTAAGCGTTTGGCTAACTTGGTCCACAGTACTGATATCCCGGTAAATGAACTTCAAACGAAAGTTTGTTGATGAGAGTGTTGACTATACCGTGACCACGATGACGATTGCGACGATGAGAGCGTCTATGTACGATCATCACACCTCAAAGGTTTGATTACAACGGAGACGAGATCTACATAAGCGCGCTATTTATACTCTCGCGTTCAGTCGTAAACGAGCTATCGTGGTGAACACACATGAACTTCAAGGCGCAGTCCGTCAAACTCCCGATAGCGAACTTTGGCACTATCGTGGAGCAGAAAAAAAAGGTGAAGCGTCACGGACATCTGCTTCCAGACAGCATTCGAGCAGTGTTTTGTGGTCCATCGAATTGTGGTAAAACAAACAGTCTGCTCGCACTCATAACGCATCCTAAGGGGCTTAGATTCGAAAACATCTACGTCTATTTGAAGTCACTGGATCAGTCGAAATACCGATTCCTGGAAGAACTCTTGAAACCTCTCAAGGGAATACAGTACTTTCCCTTTAGCGAGCACGACGATGTTGTAGCTCCCGAGAAAGCACTACCCAATTCCATCATGATATTCGACGACGTGGCCTGTGAGAAGCAAAACAATATCAGAGCATATTTCTGCATGGGAAGACACAAGAATGTCGATTGCTTCTATCTATGTCAATCGTACGCGCACGTACCTAAACATCTCGTGAGAGATAACGTCAATCTGCTCGTTGTCTTTCGACAAGACGACGTCAATCTGCGCCATCTGTACGACGATCATGTTAATCCCGATATGACTTACGCGCACTTCAAAGATTTGTGCTCGAAATGCTGGATGGAAGATAAGCACGGATTCTTGATGATCGACAAAGACAGTCCAATCAATGATAGTCGATACAGAAAGGGCTTCGACGTGTTTGCTATAAATATAGCGAGTGTATAGTGAGACTTTAACAGTCTGTCGCTAACCTTTGAAGTGTTAACATGTCCGACTTACATCGAAAGAAGAACGTTCTTCATCAACTCGTCAAAGCACGAAACGCTGTTAAACGCAAGTACGATTTGCTGAAATTTGGAAAAGAAAACTTTGAGAAAGCCGTGGGAGAGATAAAACCGATCGTCGATCCTCTTCAAGTACTCGTTACCGAAGCAACTAAAAGGAATAAGCCTGCAGTCAAGTCAACGTCAGCGATTAAAAAGCCTCATTCTGAGTCATTTGATAATAATAATAATGATGATCATAATGCCGATGGAAAAAGTGTTTCGTCAAATAATACTGCCGACGATACCTACAAATTTGACGACGC
Source organism: Pteromalus puparum (assembly GCA_012977825.3). NCBI lineage: Eukaryota > Metazoa > Arthropoda > Insecta > Hymenoptera > Pteromalidae > Pteromalus > Pteromalus puparum. The sequence goes on along the minus strand of CM053172.1, from coordinate 15,581,536 downwards.
CGACGATAACGAGAATGATACAACACAGATTTATAAAGAAGCTGACACATCGTTTGAAACAGTTGATGAAGAAGAAGAAGTTGATCGCACAAAAAATAGAGTTGATTAAAAAGCTAATCAAAATGATGATAAACTGATTGATCCAAGATATAGCAAGAATTTGGATAAAATTTATGGTGTGCGCAAGGAGAAAGGAACATACATGATTGGAAATTCTCCAATACTTTTCGAAGATCATAATGTTAAAATGAACGACAAACGCTATGCAAAAATTGCAGGATTATTGGACTTACTTATATCTAAATATCCCAATAGATTAGTGATTACTAGCAATGACTTGAAGAATTATAGAGAGATTCTTGAAGTATCTAGCGCACACAAAAAGCAATTCAAACCAGATGAATCCATTCGCGTGCACAATAGCAAAAAGTACAGTGAATTCATTGCCCCTCTTTTCATGACGACGAATGATTTAAAAAAGCGAAAATCGAAATCAGGCGGACTATTACAACAGCAGCAGCGACTTCCTCCATACAAAATCGCAAGACGAAACACAAGAATGGATTACGTCTATTGGGATGATGCAAATGAACTCGTGGATAGACTCCGCCTATTGATCAGAACAAGCAACTCTGTAACCTCGCATCTCCGCATCAGCTGAATGAAGCAGTTGATCTCGATACTCTGCAACGTCTAATTAGAATAGAAATCGATGGAGTGATCGATGTCACAGACCGATTGAGAACTGATCTAATGAATTTGGATGAAATCGTGGAGGCTCACCGAGACGAAATAGATGTTAAACTGAGAAGTATAGATGACGAGATTAGGACTATAAAAGAAATCATACAGACCATATCTCAAAACATTCACTCATCGAACTCCAGTTAGTAAACATACATGGAACACAAGAGGGAAGTAGTGGAGGAGCTTCATAAGCCTGCTCGTCGAAACTATCCACGTCGAAAATTCGATGTGCGAGGACTCGATGAGACGTGGCAGGCTGACTTGGTCGAGATGCAACCTTATGCTCGTGAGAATAAAGGCTACAAGTACGTTTTTAAAGTATGCGTGAGCTGTGCCGATCAAGCAGAAAACTGGCAAAGATGCCACTGCAGCAATGAAGTCCGTATTGCGTCGAGGACGAGTACCAAAAAATTTGCAAACAGACCGAGGCAAGGAATTTTATAACTCGAATTTCGAAGGTCTCATGAAGCAGTACAAGATCAAGCTTTACTCCACGTACAGCAACCTCAAAGTATCTATTTGCGAACGTTTCAATCGCACGTTGAAGAACAAAATGTGGATAAAATTCAGTCTTCGTGGTAATTACAAGTGGTTAGACATACTACCTGCTCTAATAGAAACGTACAACGATACGAAACACCGAACTATAGGTGTGAAACCTAAGGATGTTACTGTTGCCAATAAATCTCAAATTCTCAAACGATTCTCCTCGAGCAAAGGTAGACCTTTGAAGAAGCCAAAGTTCAAACTCCATGATAAAGTACGTTTCTTTTCTTTATTTTTTATTGAATAAATACATAAATTAAAAAACCGCTGCCAAGGCATTGGCACTTAGCTTCCTCCTATTCTGCTAGTGGAAGATAATTACATGGGACAATCAACTCATACTTTGATTTAAATATTCGCTACTATTCGATACTAAAAGGATAGGTTAGGAAGACACTTGTAGGGGAGGGGAATTAGGGGAGTGGGGGTTAAGGTGGATATCAAAAGGATAGAGCTCCGTGAACTCCTAAAATAACTTACATATATCGTAATAAAAAAAATACCAGTAATTGCGGAATCGTTAATAACATTAACAACTGCAAATTACAAAATTGCGGGTGGCTTCATTTTTTTGATTAATTATTTTTCACGATTTCTACATACCCACAGCCGCCTTTCAGACCCTTGACGTTGTTTCTATACTCCCATAGATCGCCTTTGTAAAATTTAAAGCTCATTGTCACAGCACTCCCACAAGTCGCAATTTTAGACCATCCGTAATCGTTTTCTGTATTCCCACATCCCTTTTTGACCTTCGTGCAATAGATTTTCTACTACGCCAAGCCGCCTTTCAGACCCTTGACTTATTCTTCTTATATTCCATAAATACTATTAAAATTTAAAAAGCTCATTTCAGTACTCCCGCAGTCGCCTTTTTTAGACCTTCTCGTAATATGTTTTTCTGTATTCCATAGCTCTGGAGAGAAGGTCTCGCCCGGTGATCCGTCGGGACTCGAAGCCCCGAGCTCTCGTAAGCCACGTAGCAGTCTTATTAGGTACACCTATTGTTGAATTACTTGTATAAAATCATTATCATAATCAAAAAGCAAAAATATTTTTTCAAAATCGAAAAATGGCCATTGAAATGGTCATAAAAAGTCCTAAATCTAAAAGAACATTACTCAAATCAAATCAGAAAAACATATATGCACGTCCAATCTTATTACGATCGCATCATCCAGTAGTTCCAGAATTATAACAGTATACATACGCACGCATGCACGCACGCACGCACACACACACACACAGACAAAACCATCTGCACGGACATTTTATAAAACCATGAAAGCTCTCAAAATATACTAAGCTTTAATTATCAAATTATATGGTTTAACAAAAATAATAATTTTCAATCACACAGAGTATACAGGGTGAGAGTTGAAGAATTTGAATCTTAATATCTTTTAAACTAAAAGGTCTTGCATAAGTACAAACAAAGAACCTAGCGAAGTGCATCAAAAAGATTCAATCTTTTCCATAAATTTCAACTCCTTTAAACCTTTTTACTCAGTAAGTCGTCGACATATAAAAAACATTTTTTTTTGTTTTCGATTTTTATCTCAAAACCTAGTCGCCAAAATTGCTTAAAATTTTTACAACTAGTAGATATCGTTGTTTTTTATTGTCATGAATTTTTTCAAAACATTTAACTATTTATTTTTTGAGTTATATATGTTTATCGAAAAATTACCTTTTATATCATAAAAAATGAACAGATCAGTCAATCTAGAAAATCTTGCGGGAAAAAGTAGACAAATTTATGTTCTTTTAGATACACTATTGTTGAATATATTGTATAAATCATATCATTATAAAAAAGCAAAAATATTTTTTCAAAAATAGAAAAATGGCTATAATATGGCCATAAAATGGTCAGAATCATAAAACAAAAAATGACCTAAATTCAGAATTAGAAAAAATATACGCATGTCAAATTTTATTACGATCCGTCGCATGGTTCCAAAATTATGGCGGTATACGTACATACACACACACACACACACACACACACACACACGCTCGTACTCCAAACACCTCCAAATGCGTTTCCACGAAGTATTAGCAAAACTGAAAATTTTACTATCACAAAGCTTCCTCTTCAGGAGGAAGCAAAAAAATACAAACTTATTTACGACTTATTTACATTAAACATCACAAAATTCGAATTTGTTATCTCCATTGTACGTCAATCCTAAAGCGTATTTATTAGCATTCTCCCTCATCTTCTCCAGCAAGCTGTCGTTCTTCTCCAGAACTTTTGATACTCGATCTGGTAGGTATACTTGAAATTCCTCGTTGAAGGTCACAACAAATCTCAAGCCAAACCTCGTGTTGGCTGATTTGATCTGGGTGACCATGTATGTCCTCTCCTTCTCCAAATCGGACATTTTCTTCCTTGGGTGGAACGTGCTGTTACACGCTTGGTTGAACTTTTTTAGATCCATTCTGAAAATAGACCCACAAATTTACATAGAGAAAACTATCTTTTAAATATATTATTATTATATAAGTCAAGAATATTTACCTCAATAAGTTGATTGCTGTTGTCTTCGTTAGCTTATTCAGACTTTTAGTCTCTTATTCTGAGGCTCTCCGTCCTCGAATTCCTCGACTGACTGGGTATTCTCACGTGTCAAACTTGTCAATGTCTTGTTTCATGATTTCATACACGTTGAAATCTTGGATCTCATAGATTACACTGTCTGTGTCGGTATATAACAGTTTTCACTTGTCACCAAGCCGTTCTCTCATGTAGCCACCCTCCTGAAAGTCGCCAATTAAAAGCGAATAAAAAAATTTTAATCGATTTTGATACTAATTCTTGTATGTCATTTTGACAATTATATCTAATTAATTAATCTACGTGTTGATCAAAAACGATTAAACGGAATTCATACGAATAGATCGAATCGGATATAGGTTAATCAATTTTTATATCACTTTGGGATGTTGTATTAAATACATATCAATCGACTTTTATGACGAATCTAATTTAAAAGATTTTGAATGTAAAAATGGGGTACAAAAATTTTTTGTTTGTTTTTTTTTTGTTTGTTTATCCGGAGAGTTGGAGAAATGCTTAGGCCAGGCATACCCACTAAAACTCCACCTCTCATATGGCCGCGAGAATCCCCCCCCCCCCCCGGTAGCGCTTTCGCATTCCTTCGGGGGGTCGCCTGTCTTGTTACGACCTATAGATCATCTATCGTCGTCTAGTCAGGCTAAAGCACCGTCACTATTTTCGCGCGCGGAGACCCGAACGAACGGTCCCGTTATGTCGTCCCAATTCTGCTTGCTAGCAAGCATCGTTTTCACTACCGTGTCGGGCGTAAATGCCCCTACCGGCACCTCTAAGATTCTACGCCTATTAGCCCACCGAGAGCAGTCAAAAAACATGTGTCTCACGTCGTCCCGTTCGTCACCGCAGTATTCATGCAACCCGGTGTCGCTACCTTGTTCATCGCGAACAGGTAACTCCTGAAGTAGCCGTGTCCGGAAAGAAATTGGGTGAGATAAAAATTGACCTCCCCCCATCTTCAGCCTATCCACGGGCCTACATCCTTAATCAATGATTTCGTCCATTTCGCGGCAGCGGTCGCTGAGCAGCCCCGACGATCTCCGGCGGCTGAGCAGCCTCGACGATCCCCGGCGGCAGCGGTCGCTGAGCAGCCTCGACGATCCCCGGCGGCAGCGGTCGCAGAACAACCCCGACGGATCCGCTCTAGATCGAGCTCGAGTTCGAGCAGCTCTAGCAGTTCGAGTTCGAGCAGTTCTAGCTCGAGCGGAACGTCGTCGAGCTGCGTATCTTGCAGATCGGTCAAGAGCATCCATGATCTTGGTGCAATTCCCAAGAGGAAGCTCAATGGTAAGTTAAAATAATTTTTTGTTTTTTCTTAAAATAGATTTATTTTATTGAAAATTACAAACGACATATATTTTTTTTTTACAGACGACAATGGAGGGAATGCTCAGAAAAAAAGAGCATCTGGTGAGATGTCACCAAGAGCAGGGACATCGAGGATGAGCTCAGGGTAAAATAATTTAAACCATAATATAGTTCATTTTAAAAAAATTGCTGTCAACTTAAAATTTTTTAATTTTGCTTTAATTTTTTTCAGAAACCCACACCAAGACGCGGCATGCTGCAGTTGAGGAGACCGAGCACTGCTAGCAGCAGTGTGAGAAGTAACTCAACAACCGCAGCAGCAACAAGAACAGCAGCAACAGCAGCCAGCAACAACAACAGCCGCAACGTAATCGGCCAAGAATTGTGGAAGATGTGATTTTAATTGATCATGTAAAATAGAATAAAAAAATAATGTAAAAGTGATGTGAATCTTGTACGTAAAATGTAATGTAAAAAAGTAAAAAAGTAAGATTTTTTAACTATTTCATAATAAATAAATTAACAAAATTAAGTAAAAAAAAAAGAAAAAGATGAGTAGATTTATTTGAACGCCTTTGAAAAGTCTTGTAATAGAAAAATTTTCACTTTCAACTAAAACTTTGTAAAAACGCATTTGGAAGTTGTTTGGAGTTCGAATCATATGTTTTTAGAAAATGTCCCGTTGGATGTGTGTGTGTGTGTGTGTATACCACAATATTTATCAAATCCAGGTTATGAATCTCCTACAAAAAATTGGCATGTATTTTTTTAATTCAATAAATAATTTTTTACTCTTTAAATAAATAAACAAAATTAGAATAAATAAAAGACGGATGGAATTTATTTGAATACCTTTCCCAATACAATAAGAATTTTCATTATTTTTTTTCAAATCTTTTAATTATTTAATAATTTTGTTTAGTGTACAGTTTATCAAAGCATCAATTTCGTCTTCTCCAAATTTTCCGGTGAGAAAATCCAATAACATGCTCTTATTGACAGGGCGTTATGGATGGCGCATTGCAGGTTTTCTTCTTATACAAAGATGCATGGTGGAAGCAAAAGTAATGTTCATTACTTTTTATGTTGTCGAGTTGGCGGCATGCCGAGATCTTCCAATTTGAAATTTGTCTGAAAAGTAAATAACTTTAAGTCTAAAAAAAGGATGAGAAAGTATGAGAATGTATAAATACTTACTATTTGGCATAATTTTTCAACCACATTGCTTCTGTCTCCCTTAACAATAGCTTTTTACACCTTGCGTGCAGATTTTAAACTTGATCAAGTCGATTGGTATGGAATATCACGCGAGATTCCATTCGATTGCCAACTTTTTCTAGGCCAATGCATCATACATTTTCTTCCTCTGTAAGATCTCCCCACGGCATTGGTGACTTGAAAAGGTAAGCAGTTGGTAAGCTGCTTTTTTATGTTGAGAAAAATGATTTCTTTGATATAAAAGATCTAACAAGCAATTCTTTGAAATCCTGAATGTCGACAATATAAACGTTTTCTTCTGGATATTTCAGTATGGTATTTTAAACATCTCTCGTATCACATGTTGTAGACATCTTGCGCAGCTTTTGTAGAAAAATTCGATGTAACACCCCACACCGCTCCGCAGAGTCATCAATAAAAAAACACTACAAAAAACTAAAGTCTCGCGATTTGTTTTTTAGAAAAAGCACGCAAAAATAAGAGTACTCTCCCACTCTTGCAAGAGCTACGGGCCACAGCTGAGCAGCCAGCCAACAGCAATAGCAGCGCCATCAGGCAGTAGCGGCGGCAGCGGAACTCACCACGCGGCAGCAGCAGCAAACACGATATAGATATACTCAGCGGCAGCAGCGAGCACGTATATCTATATATACAGCGTGCGTAGGCAGCGGTGCGGCGTGCACAGTGTGAGAGTGGAGCTACGACGCAGCAGCCGGCGCGGCGCGCGCAGCTCCGTACGCTTGTGTGAATGGGTTTTGCCTGTTGCACATAGGTGTGATTGAGTGTGATATTTTATGTAAGCCGTTTTTTTGGCGCGTGCGATCCCGCTCTCCGGCAGCCTTTATAAGGACCCCCCGCGCGGCTAGAGCCAGTCCTTAGCTCCAGCGCAACGCGAAGAGAAACTTAAGCGAGGACTAGTCCCAAGACAACTATTACCGGTCAAGATAAACTTAGAATATTTCTCACTTTTGAAGGACTTATAAATTTTTCTAGTCAAGCCAAAGGATACCGCAATTTAAGCGTAGCAGTCTAGCCACTTAGAAACAATTTCAGTTCCTTTCCAAAAGAATTAGAGAAATTTTCGGATATTCTAATATTAATGTTAAAATTATCTATGTCAGGCCAAGATATCACGCAATCTTAACGGCGTATCTGCTTAGACTCAATAGATAAATTCCGTTTATTCACCACACACCACGTGTAACTTTCGAAATAAACAAAAAATAAACGAACAAAGTAACAGCGTATCTGCGTAAACTATCTATGTCAAATAAGACTTCAGATCACCGAGAGATATACCTATATATACTATACTATAAACCTTCTGTAAAAATCCAAAACAGAGATATTTATATATTTTGTGATAAGAAAATATAATGCACATTACAACGCCCAATATTTTCGCCATTCTCACATATCTTATTGAAATAATTTTTTTTGTTAAAATGAACGAGAAGTGTTAGTTATTGTGATGAATGTCACTCCACTAGCCTGCGTATCCCGGACCTGAATATACTTATTATGTATATTTTATTTAAATTATTAATGTATTTAAAATCATAATAAATCACCTTTTTTTGCGCCTGCCGTCAACATTACGAACGCAGAGCAGTAAATGTGGGCACGACTTTTCAGAAATCAAAAATCCCCAAAAACATAACACACATTATTATTCTCCAATACGAGCACACAACAGGACGCAAGAAAAAGTCGTGACGCAGTTTCAAGTACGAAGTGTGCATGAAAGTGAACAGATGACTTCCACACCCGTTTATATAAGAAGAATACTCCGCCTTTATTATTTTTTAGGCAATTGGTCGCTAGAAGAAGCACAGACCGTCATTGCGATGGGCACTGAATACGATTTCCATTGGTCTAAAATAGAAAATGCATCCCTTCCCAAGAAAATACCCTTCTCCTCCGAGTTTTCTATTTGGAAGAATGACGACTTCTCAATTGGTCCTGAAAAAGCTATGCGCCTTCCCCCTCGACAATAGTCTTCTCTCTCAGCTTTCTATTCGGAAGATAACGCTTTCTCATTGGAGCAGACATAGAAAATCCACCCCAAGAAAAAATCCCTTTTCACCGATCTTTTTTCGTGGTCTTGCTATAAAAGGAAACTTGACTTTCAGGAGCAGTGCTTCGTCTACTACTGCAGTACACAAAACTAGTGCCTTTTTGTTCAGTTTAAGTGAGAAGTAAATATGGCTTCCAATTCAATTTTTGAACGTCTTGTCGATTTAGTGGCGTGCTACTTTACGAAATAGTACACGAAATGAGCAATCAAAGAATATTCATTATTGGCTGGATATGTGCAATTCCACAGA
>CM053172.1:15445720-15572712 GCA_012977825.3 Pteromalus puparum | reverse complement strand
TAGGTAGCAATTCTTTTGCTTCCTTGCATCCGTCGAGAAAGAGTGAAAGGGAAACGGTTTGTCCGTTGAATCGCGGAATTAAATCTAATACATTGGATATGGACATTCCATGGACTTGGATTGTCTCTGCCATTGTTCCTTTCNTCTCTGCCATTGTTCCTTTTTGTTCGGTTTTCGGTTTTTTATGGGGTGATTGAATTTTTAGTGCGTTGAAGCTTTGGTCAAATGACAAGAAGAGTTCGCTTTTGTTAGATGAGTCTTGATGACTCCGTGATGTCTCGATTTAAAATTTTTCAAAATGCGGTACAAATGCTCCCGCTGTGCAGGTACTAAGGCGGTCTCGCACAAGCTTGATTGCTTGAAAAAATCCGAATCCTGGGCTATTTATAGTTTTATTAATTTCCGCCGCGTTATTTTCGTCGGCAAAAAAGGCTTCTAACACTTCCGGCTTGATTTCGATGCTTAATTGTTTTTTGATATTATCAATCGCGTTGTTATTTAAAGGGGTGTCATGTATTCCCAGCGAACCAAAAATAGACGTAATATTATTTTTCGGTGTGGGTCCTCGAGAAACCGGAGTGCTTGTGCCGATGCACGAAGACTCTGCGTTTATGGTAAACGCGGATGGTTTTAACGTTATTTTTTTGTTGAATTTAACTGTTTCGTTTTGTTCACTGTTTATTTCCGTAATCGCCAATTCTTCGTCACTGTCTTCTAACTGGTTGTATTTGTTTAATCGGTATTGGTACAGATCGTATTTATTTCGGGGTAAATCCGGATTTTTCGTCGCGTCAATATTAAACTTTTCGCACGAGGCTTTCACTTCTTTTGTTAATTTACCTATCTCTTGTATTAGCTTCGTTGCTTCGGGGCTATTATTTTCGATCGCGTTTTTTAACTCGTTTTCCTTGTCCTTGAGTTCGGTTAATAGGGAGTCGTCAAAATTTACTACAAATTTAGAACCACGTTTCGTGTTAACAAATTGCTCGCGTGACATGATAGGAACTCAAGTGATTTCGTTTCCGCGTTTCCCGGCCGCTATGCACCATTTTAAAATTATAAATATATTAATGTGTTACGTCCGAATGAGCGCAACCCACCAATATACTTACTCTATACGAGTTCCTATCTTAATTAGTATTATTTTATTCGGATTGAAAATGAAGGAAATCCCTTTTGGCTACCGCAGACGCGGTCACTGCCTTCCGGGAAAGGGAGCCGGATAACGAAATCACTTATTCACACGGGGTTAGAATTTCTACCACACTTCTATATTTATGGAATTAAAATAGAGAAAAGTACCTTATTATGGGATAAATGTATGAGTGTGTGGGTGTGTGTGTGTCGGAAGATGCGCGCCAGCAGGAGGTTGCAGCTGTGGATCCTTGGCGCCTGGTCCTTGCGTCGGTGGTTCAGTACGGTCAGGCTGTTGGTGGGCCGGCGGTTCTCAGCTTCTCTCCGCAATGGCAAGCAGGTGTGGACAGATGGGCGCCTCGATGCGTCTGCTTTCTTTCCAGAGGCGAGAGGATGATGCGCCTTGACGAGCGCGAACGCGTGTATTTGCTGTTCGCTATGGACTGTCGCCTTGGGCTAAGTCCCTCGATATCCTTACGAATGTGTGAACTTTACTTGTACACTGATGACTAGTACTTGTCGTTGGTCTGGCGACTGGCAGCGATTCGGTCTCGATTGACGTTCGGATACCGACTGGACTCCACACCCCTTTCTCCAGGGCTTTATATGCTGGCTTCTAGCATTTTTCCTCATTCCCTTATTTGGAGAGGCTGATGTGACATTTTTCTCGCGCCTCTTGCTCTAATGGAATTATGACAGGTTAATTCATAAATACTGCATTTTATTGCTTCTAGTTTGGAGAATCGAGCTCATAGTTTAGCTCTCCCGCTGCTTCCTGTCGTCTGCGCTCTCTTTGAAGAGCGCACATGTGTGACTTCCCAGAATTCTTTGTATTGGCATAGTCGTAGATCTAATATCGTCCGCCCGAATTTTTTAATTTCCGGCGTATTCTAATTTCCGTATGACAATGTTGAAGGGTTACGTGTTATTTATGAGGTTTGTTCTTTGGCTTGTTTGTTCCGTGTTCTGGTCTCTATCTGCCATTTTTACGGGAGTCGGCTTAGATGTGTACTGGCTGCTTCTTTTTGGTCTATTTTGGTTGGGTGCGACCTCCTTTCTCAGCGGGTGGTTGCTCCGATGGCCGCGTGTCATAAGTATAGATGTGTATTTTTGTGTGTGCGCGTGTAATTACTTGGTTTTTTTATTCTATAATTTTTGTGTGCGTAATGGAATTGAGGATTCCATTACAATAAGCTAACCTTTGTTTTTTTTTCTTTTCATAGTACTTACGCTGATATTGCCTCTGCTTTTCAAGTCTTAGTTTTTTTGCTTCTATTTCTTCCTCCTCTGTTTTAATCTTTTTTTTACGACCCATGATGATGATGATTAAGTTAAACTCAAGAATAAAATGTATGAAGAAAATAAATAATAATTTATAATGAGTATTTTTTGAGTAATAAAATTAAAAAATAGATGATTGCAAAAAATGATTTGTAATAAAATAAATTACACCTTTATATACGTCAATAATACATTATTCAATTTATTTGTAAAGAGATTTACAGTATATGTACAGTATTTACATTAATATTTAAGTATTAGTTCACAGCTTTAAACAAATAATTTTCTTCAATAGATTTACTTAACCATTTTATTTCGCTTTATTTTATTTATCTTTACAAATATAATTGTATCTATACGCACGTACAGAATTTCTATTCAAATTTTACCTTCTATATATCACCTTTTAAAAAACATATATTGATATGCACTGAATTTCCCTTTAAATTTCACCTTATATATTTCATTTTTCAAAACAAATTCATTAATACAATTCACCTTCAAAATTTTATTTTTATTCTGTTTGATCAATTTAACAAAATTTTTAATTTTTGTTTTCAATTGTGCTTTTAAATAAATAACTTTCTGCTATTCTGACTTATAATTTACACCTTTAATTTTGTATCGACTATATCAAATTTACACCTTTAAAATAGACCTATAATTTACACTTTTAATTTTGTATCGACTGTACCAAATATACACCTTTAAAATATTCTATATTTTAATTGACTACCACCAAGTCTCGCATACTTTTCGATGAGCAGCTGATTCCCCTGGAACAAATATACTTATAAGCAAAATAAATTTAATAATCATTATGACCCGTTACACGCAAAAAGGAACAGGGAACAGGAACAGTCACAGGAACAGATATAAGAAAATAATATTGGTTAGTATATCGATATATGCAAGGAACAGTGCACTGTTCCTGACAGATAGAAGGAACAGCTTAATGTTCCTCACATATATAGATATACTAACCAATGTTATTTTCTTATATCTGTTCCTGTGACTGTTCCTGTTCTCTGTTCCTTTTTGCGTGTAACGGGCTTATAACATACACATCAGTATCAAACGTATACCTTATCATTCAAATAGTCTATATCGTAAATCACCATCAGCAGACCCAGTATTTTTTTGTCGATAAGCAGATGAAGTTACTGGAACATAATGATACGTTTATAAGCAAAAAAACATTTATAGTTATAAGAGAATTTTTTCTGGAAGAAGCAACACAAATTTGTTTCATTTTTTTTCAGTATAATGCTAGTTATGAGGTATAACTAATTGAAATATTATTATATCATTCAATTGAAATAACAAATACTAACAAATGGTTTATATTTTCACCTAATCAAATCACAAATTATATTTCTGATCTTCCAGAATATGATTTTGATTATAACTCCAAAAACTTACCTCTCAATGAAAGTCTGTTATCTTGTTTTATTATTTTACAGTACTCGAATTGCAATAGTTATTGCACAGATATATATATTCTAGTACATCTAGTCTAGTATTAAAATATTGCCGTACTCAAAAAGATTAATATAGGTTATATTTTGGTTTTCGTTTCTTGTGTGAGACTGTATTTATATCTGTATATAGTTCTATACCTATACAATATATAACGCAAGTGTGTTCGGATTATGTTGTGTACTTATAATGTTAGATATGCGAAACGTCGGATCGAAAGAAATCGAACGCACCCAAATCCATCTATAATGTCCATCTATACAGAAACTTCATTGGAACAGTGAACAACTTCAGAGGGCATCTGATTCATAGACGCCGCACTAAACTCTAATAACTCTATAGATTTTAGATTTTAAATCCTGATAAATGATTTTAGATTTTAAATCCTGAAAACCCTTAGTAAAACCCCTAGTAAAATACCCCTAGTAAAACCCCTAGTAAAATACCCCTAGTAAAACCCCTAGTAAAAAACCCCTAGTAGAACCCTAAAACTCAATCGACCAATCAGATTTCATGCTCAGCAATATGGCGCAATTCTAATCCAATATGGCGCTACACTAAAGCTCATCTCCTTTTTAGAATAGGATAGCGTATGCTAAACCAAGTTTTTACACAGATGTTTATTTAACGTACAGATAAATTAGGATTAAACTTTTATATTCTGAATGTATATTATTTACATAACAAAGATAATATAATATCAACGCCTAAGAATTAGAATAACCTCGTGTATTTGGGCGTTGGCGCCCGCTTCCAGAACTTCGTAGATCTTAAAACTCGCTTCAAAAACTCCGGTATCTTTTAGGATCCACGTCAAGCCGGTATCTATCAGGATCCGTTTCTAGAACCAGGAAGACTATAGATAAGGAGTGTCAACGAGATACGGCAAATGAGCAAAATACCGCTGAAAACTTTTTTCGCCGCATGGCGGCGCTGCGAACAGTGAGTTCCTAATATGGCCGCCATCTTGCCACCAGCTGACTGAGCTGACTAAAATGTGCTTCAGTGAAAGATGTTTTATTGATATTCCTTTTTTGTAGTAGCATCTACTCAACAACTTTAGCCTTATGTAAAATTATCCCCTGAATACGAAATTCAATATCCCAGATCTGTAAATTTGAAGGATATTTTACTATAAGCATTTTAAATGCAAAATGCTTGGTATTTTTTGTACGTTTTTTTCACTTTTTGGCATGTAGCTCGGTTAAATTTCACCATAGACAAAAAAATTTTATTGTAGGTTGTTCCTTAATAAATTACCTACAAAAAAGTCACTGGTGGCTACTCTCTAATTTCAATACTTTACTTACAGTATGGCCTTGAAGAAAGTAGTATATTTGCATGAGTATACTTCAAGCCCTTACTGTAAACAAACTATTGAGCTTAGAGAGTCGCCACCCGGGACTTTTTTATAGGTAATTTAATAACGAACAACTTACAACAAAAATTTTTTGTCTACGGTGAAATTTAACCGATCTACACGCCAAAAAGTGAAATAGCGTACAAAAAATACCAAACATTTTCCATTTAAAATGCTTATACTAAAATATCCTTCAAATTTTCAGATCTGGGATATTGAAATTCGTATTCAGAGGATAATTTTACATGACGATAATGTTATTGCTACTATAAAAAGGAGTGTCAATAAACAATATCTTAAATTATTTCACTGAAGCACATTTGAGTCAGCTCAGTCAGCTGGCGGCAAGACGGCGGCCATCTTAGAAACTTACTGTTTGTAGCGCCGCCTACTGGCGATTTACTCTCTAATAGTTTTCAGTATTTCTTAAGCATTGCGTTGACACTCCTTTTCTATAGTCTTCCTGCGCCCCGCTTCCGCTTGGCCGCTTTGAGAGTTGCTAGCAGACGAATAATCCTATCCCGTTTCCTCTCCTGTACTCTAACTCTAACCTCCATAGGAGAGACCAACGATCAACCACCAACCAAAAACATAGTGCATTTCTGTAGTGAAGAGCCTCTTGTCACTGAACACGACCCGTCCTTCTCAAAATTTTTTCAAAAGTAAGCTTTACGAAATATTAAAAATATTATGAAAACATAAATAAACATTGATAAAACAATATAGATATAACGAGCAGAATTAACCTATAATGCTAATCTGCAAAAGTGAAAAAAAAAATTAATTTTACCCGTTATAATCTTTAACTGACCTATACAACTTTTTTTTACAAAAAAGCGTTTTTTCTCAATTAAATACTCTATTTTTTATGTAGTCTGCGTACTGTATTGTTTTTAGGTTACAAAATAGCTAAAGTAATTCTTATTTATTTTAAATGTACATAAAAATAAAATGAAATAGCCTGTCGAGACCAGTCAGTTGCTTTTTTCGACAAGTCACCTTAAAATATATCCATTCATAAACGAATTGGTGGATATATTTATTTATTGCTTAATAAATAAATCTTTATTGCTTACATATTTTAGGCAGTACATTGCGCTTTTAACTGAACTGTTGCTTCATATATATAAATCATTTGATATTGTAAATAAAACTTGCAAATGTGCACACTGTGTGTGAATTTTTCCATGGTACCATTACCAGAATTTGAGCGTCACAATGACAGTTCCGTAAAAACTCCACATTTTTCGATTGTGCCCATGGCTTTTTTGTGACAGTTTAACATATTAGCCTCCTTCTTGCTGACATTCGCCAAGTGCATCCACACAGATGATTCGGTAACAGTGCCATGGATCAATACACATGCAGTAAATACTTACCAAATTAGATAAAGTAGTACAGGAATACAATATTTGCACTTTCCTAAACTGGTAGATTTGCAAGAACAAATGCATGTCATGGATAATTTTTTTTTTCATCTACAGATACATGCAGCGCCATAACCTTGATTTCATTCAATGTTTTGTAGTAATTATGACTAAAAAGCATATGATTGGCTTTTGTACAGCTATTTTTCTTATTAAGGTCTAAATCAGTCACCTATATATGCAGCAATATTGCTTAGAATAATTAAATACCTTTTTTCCTAGGTTTCTATGTTTTTGACTATGATACTTGTAAATAAGTTTACACACAGCTTATTTTCAAATTCCACTGTGGCACTCCTATATTAAAAATAGTTGATAGAGATCGATTAAATTTTTAATAGAATTTGAAGCTTCATCCTAATTCCACTTTTTTCATTAGTGCTTGATTAAAATCGATTGAATCGATATAATTTGATAGAATTATATACAAAAAATGACTATAAAGTATCAAACATTGATTTAAATTGTTGTTTTCCATATTAAAATTTATCAACTTCTATCAATTCTATCGATTTTAATCGAGTTATAATTTTAAAAGTGGGATTAAGATATTGCTTTATATTTGATTGAAAATTTAATTAATCCCTATCGAGTATTTTTAGCAGGGTACTGCTACCCTTAAGTAAATGAAGTGGAGATCAAAGCTGGTTGGCATGCAGGATTTAACTAAATACTTATCCACAACTTAAGGAGGTTTGATAGCTCCCGGCTTGCGAGAAAGGGAAGAGAGGCTTCCTTCTCCCCCCCCCCCGTCAGGCTCCACGCACTGCGGGTTAAATCGTGGTATCAGCACTGTTTCTCGCAGTGTCGAGCACGCCAATTCAATATCAAAGTCTTTATCTTCACAGTGAAACAACAATCGCGCTATTTCACAGTGCTCTGCATCATCCATGGGCGTGCTCGTCACTACAAAGAGTGGTGCTTGTTGTGTGGCATGCGCATCGTTACAGACAACCCTGTTCATCAAATCTTAACAATCAAAAAGGATGATTTTGTTAAAGCAAGGTCAAAAGCCAGTGTAAACTTTGGAATCTTAATTATTTGCTGCATATTTTTCACGTAAGCATGCATATATTAATTAAAACAGAATGTATTAACACATCATAACTTAGAAAATTCCACGAACTAGCACGCACGATGAACATGAAGCATGTTGATCAAGGGTGTCGAGCTCTGCCAATGACAATGCTGCCGACCATGAGTTATCACTTGAGACGATGACCGTGTCGTCTGCATAAGACATTATAGTCTTTTAGCACATCTATCAGTAGGTCATTTACATATAAGATACAAAATAAAGGACCTAAATTGGTTTCTTGCGGAATTTATATGGAAATATCTTTGTACTCACTTTTGAAGTTATTAATCTTAACACATTGTTTCCTACCTGATAGATAGCTAGTCAAGAGTTTTAAGGCACATTCTCTTACTCTTTATCTTTCCAACTTATCCAATAATATTCTGCGATCAACAGTGTCAAAAGCTTTGGCTAGATTTAGAAATGTCGTTATTATTGGTTTACTTTTGTCTAGGCTCTTATACATAATATCTGCAAAACAATCAAGTGCATCTGTTGCTCCTCTGCCTCTGACTAAAATAAATTATTTCTCTGATATTATATTATGCTTCATTATAAAGTTGAAAAATCTGTTATTTTCTCAAAGATTTTAGCTATATTCGAAATTAGCGATAATAGGTGATAGTTTGCAATACATGTACTATCTCCCCTGGTGGAAAAAATTTGTTGTGTCAAATCGTGCTGAATCATGCCAAACTGTGCCACACAGTGCTACACTGTGCTAGATTGTGTCAAATTGTGCTACACTATGCTACAGTTGTGCCATTTCTCATATTTCGCACAGTTTGGCATAGTTTGGCATAGTTGGGCACAGATTGACACAGTTCGGCACAGTATGGCATGATTTGGCATAACTTGACACATTATGAATTTAAAAAAAAAAATACTTTTCAGAAATTTTTACAGAAAAGTTAGCATAGTTTGGCACAAAATGGCACAATTTGACACAATGTGGCATAACATGGTACAATTAGGCATGTGCCGGCATAGCTTAGCATGTTATGTCATGGTTAAGCACATTTGAGTATATTTTTTATTTTTTGTAACATAAGTATTAAAACAACCATGCATTGACAAATAATTTGGTATACATTTTATTGTACAAAAATTACATAATACTAATCATACTGTTATTATATATACATAGTATATATAATAACATACGTATAATACAGATATTAAATTAATTCGTGTGTCGCCCTAAAATACCTTTCACAATAGTAATAATTATAAATTGCTTACGTAATTTTAATAATATACATGGTCTGTGTAATTGAGAGTATTCTACTACATTGACATTGATTTTTTGTTCGGCATTGGCAACTTTCAAATGTGATTCTGCCGTAACTGGCTCATTCTGCGCGCCTGCTTCCCAGGCGTTTACACATTTGAAAAAAAATCGCACAAGCGGTTTTATGTATGTCTGGCATAACTAACTATATTTACCAATAGTTAAAACCGAGTATGCAGGCTTATATTTAAAACTACGCAATATAATAGGCCTCAAATGTCAGTTCCGTAACCTGTCTCCAACACGGATTTCAATCTAAAACGTCGATGCAGATAAAAGTACGACATGTAAAAAAAATTCCATCATATATAGTATGAACTATAGACCTATTACAATATATTTTTCATGGTTTTGGGATTAAAATTAATTATTTAATATTAAAGCTGGGCGCTTACTCTTTGACGCCCGTTTTTGCATTAAAAAGGTACCCTCTACATTACCTTATGTTAAAAGCGTTCTAGTGTGTCATATAGCGCCGCCTATCGGTAGAATTTCAAACTATATACTACTATTTATGAAATCCAACCGTAGCATGGTTCCAAAATTCAAAATTGTGGAAGTGAGAGCTGATTTTTCATCAGAAATTTCGAAAAAAAGCACAACCTGTCAGTTCCGTAACGCTAGTAAACTACTACTTAGCAACAATGTATTTAAACATATAGGGCGTTTTTCTCGAGTAAATAGTAAGTATTTTCGAATATATGTGCAAAGAATTGTTTATAATAATTACGCTAGGCTATGCGAGCTGATAAACGCCTAAATGTCAATTCCGTAACCGTCAGTTCCGTAACACATAATACAGTAAGTATCATTAATACATTAATAATGTCCTAATCATTGCTTTTTTAGTATTTAAATGGCTCCAGTTACAAGGAAACGTCTAATAAGAGTCTAATTTTTTTCAAATAATTCGTCATTTAACGATATTGCGATCTTCGTGAATAAACGAACAGGCTGTCAAATATTGAGTGAATATACATATACATATAGATGTGGCGGTCCCCTCCGACACCACCATTGGACCGACGCGCCGCCTGGCGGACCACCACGCTGTGGCGAGCGCAAGGCGAGCTTGCAGGATTAGTTACGGCCTGGCCGCCGATCGGGACAGACCTTTCGGTCTCTTGTTAACTCTTAGTCTTACAATATAATATTAGTCTTAATTTATACCGAGTGTCTTATCATTGACTTAACCTAGTCTGATCCCTTTCCTGCCTTTAACTCTATAGGAGTGCAGAAGATAGAGAACCCTCATCATCTCTAAATAGATAGATAGATAGATATATATATCTTAGACGATTTAATTTTTTTTTTACCAAGTTAAATTAAAATTTACTGGAGTTTTAGGCGCGAATTACAAAAATGTCAGTTCCGTAACCTAGTCAAATATGGATTCTTCACATAACTTGTTATAAAAGTTATATGTTGTGGTTTAGCTTTAGGGACTTGTTTTGTATGTAATTCCAGTTAGAATGACCGTCCGATAAGTTAAAAATAGTCGATTTTAGTATAGAACATTTTTGTGCCCGTTTTGAGCCAGTTACGGCAGAATCACCCATATCAACATTATCAACAACAAAGTTACTTGCAATTTTTAGTTCATGAAAAAAAATTACTACTTTGCCGTCAGTATCATTATACTTAATTTTAAATATGTTTGAAATAATTTCAAATGTCTCATCAGTAGTTTGAAAAACAGAGTTATTCGTTCGCTGACAACGCAGATATTTATTAGTTGTATAACGGTTTCCATTAAAGATTACTTTTTTAAATATTTTACATTCAGTCACAGCAGTTACGTCAACTAATTTCTGGAGAGATTCTAATTCTGTTTTTGTTAATGTGTGTACTTTGCCTTGTCCTATTAGAATACATTCTTCAACTTTACAAATATGTTTTAGTTTAGCTTTATCCAATTTATTACAATATGACTGGACTCGTTCAGAAATTAATTGATTTTGTTGTAGAAGAGGCAATTGTTGATATATTAACATTTTATAGACAATTTGTGTAGCAATACGATAATTACATTTCTTCATTCGCAGTAATAATTTATTTTCATTTTTAAACGGAAAAGTACTTGCATTGTACAGCGGCCCCCAATTTTTAACAGTTTCAGTAAGATGATTTAATAAATGTACGTTGTAATGCATGTAGTTTTTTCCGTACAGAAATTGAAAATTTACAACAAAATTTATCAACAATTTTCGAGCGTTTACTAACATTTCAGGTGTTATAGAGAAATATTCATAACAAAATATTCATAGCACAAACAAACGTAGCCCAATTATTATAATATTTAGATGGAAGTATTCCATGCAGACAAATCAAGGAATAAAATATTAACCATGTTAACCATTCTGACGCAGTCCAGTTCGCTCTTTCCTTGATACTTCTAGAAATTTTCGCTATACAATTCGGAGGTCTTATAGACAATAAACGCTGATCGATAATGTGCAATTTATTCGGAGAGCCAACATAATATTTTTTTTTTAGCATTGGTTAATATAATCGTTGTGTAAAGTTCCGTGACACCTAAAAGACACGCATGCATGAAATCAACAATCATTCCATTAACTAGATCAAAATGTTTAAGATTCATTAAATATGAAGGGCCTTTAATATCTTTCAAGTTGCTGCTATGTGCAAAAATCATTTTTTGTTTTATTGATTCATCAGTTCTTGAAACAGGAGTTGGTAGTATCATAGGATACTTTCTTACACCATCAACTGATACAGTTGGATGTTCACAGCATGTACATCCATCAGTTCCATTAAATTTTTTCATTGTAAGCATAGCACAACGGGCTACTGAATCGACGCAGCAACCGAGTGGAAATACTTTGCTGACTATTTCTTTTCCATTCAAATGCCACTTAAATCCTTCTGATGATAACTGATTGGCCTGATCAACAAAAGATTTTAAATATATATTCATGGTAGGTTCCTTTTTGGCAACCCATAAACCAGCAAGTATCATATGATTTCTTCGTAGATGATCAGGTAATTCATGTATCATAATGTAGATAGGCCAAATAGATATTTTTGAACAATCCGATGCTTGACAACCATCTGTATTTATTGTATAAGAGAAATTAAATTTATTGCCTAACAGATCATATTTTTGTGCATAATTCTTATAAACTTCCCCATCATAAATATCTTCGAGTGCATTTTCATTTTGTTTTTTTCTAGCAAATCTATGGAAAATATTCTTTAATACATTTTCATCTAATAACAGTCTTTGTAACTGTTTACTTATGTCAAGTTCAATAAAAAAAGATGCAGCTTCACCTGAATCCTGCTTCATGCCACAATTGCATATAGTGTTTGTTGTTCTGTCAATACGTCTATTGCATTCAGTACACAACATGTGATAAGTAATGGAATCGTTGTTAACTTCTAATAATTTTTTAATCATGTACTTTGTTACTGGTAGGACATTTGTGTCAAAAGCACAGTTGAGCATTTGAAAAAAATCAAGTATTGTATTCCACGTCAATGCATGTTTTCTTGCAATTTTTAGGGTCATTAGAAGCAGTTCTGCAACATTAATATTTCTACAAGCGCACACGTGTGTAGAAAGTTGGTCCCTGTGCTGTTTATTATGACTGGATACATCATTCACCTAATAGATAAAAAGTTTGCATAAATAATTAATAGATTTTATAAAAATATAAAATACAATTATAATAAATATGTGCAATATAATAATATAGCTGTATAGAGTAAGCAAGTGTCTTTCAGACACTTACAAAGTCCAGTAAGTATTAAGATACTTTATTAGTCGAGCTAAGCCTGAGCATGTACTTGATTTATTGGAATATTCTGACATAATTCTGTAAAATATTACAAAGAAGAGGTGTTATTATTATGTGAAATATAACCAGCGATGAGCTCTGGAAGTGACTGTCAAAGATATTTGCATAAGAACAATGAAATCTGGACAGAGACGATAGCTACCCATTGCACTTGCACAACACAGTCAGTCATTACAGCATGCTTGTGTTATATAGTTTTATACATGAGGTATATAGTTTATGGATTTTAGGTTATACACCCATTGGTGGACTAAAGTACTCGACATCATCTGGGCATATTAATATACGCACTCTATTCGTATAAAATTGAATTTTATAACAAAAAACACTTAAGAGACTGGCCAGTTTGTTGAAAGTGACTGGCCAAGTATAGTTGCACGTTTAACCAGTGCTACATTATTATTTAGTTACATATTCATTGGACTTATATATTTATATAGTAAAGTTTACCTTAACAGGCTCGTCTTCAGTAGTTTTTTGAAAATCAATTGACTCCGATATGCTCACAGTATTATTAGATGTGCACTTATCATAGTTTTCAACATCGTCCACAAACAATAACTTATGCATCTACAAAGATAATTAAAATATAAGTAAACACAAGCTAGATCGATAAATGAATGTCCAAAGAATATAAATATTGAAATTTTACCTGCGCAGCGTTAGTAGATTTAATTCTACATCGTTTTAATAATTTCATTTTACGAGAATTAATTGTAGAACGAGGAATTATTTTATTTGAGAACCTATCGTAATATGTTAGGTATCTCATTCTGCTGAATATATCTGTGAACATGCCAAATTTATTCATAAAATATTATTTTAATACAATAAGGAACTTTAATACAATTCACCCATAAAACTGTTAACTTACTTTGAAAATATAATATATTGATAAATTTAATTGCTGGTAAACATAACATTTCTTCATTAATAAACTTTTTGTTCCTTTTTTTAAACAATTTTTCATCAGACTTACTCAGTTAAGTAGTTTTTCTTTTCATCATACCAATAAACACTCGACAAAAATGAATTGAATACTTTCTTTTGGCTCAAAATTATAGCAGGGAAAGTAAACAGTACATGTACATTTACATACTCCATACATGCATAACCTAGCTAAACGGCTTTTTGATTCTTGAATCTTATAAAATTTATTCACTCTGCATAGAATACCATCAACGTTTAATACTATAAAATTATATATTAGAAAGTTGACGCTATGTAGTTTACACAGTAATGACAATTTAATATATATTGTCAAGTCAAACAATAACGTTAGTGATGGATAGAGCAGTTATATACTACAGCTGTATATCCTATACATATATGTATATATATATATATATATATATACACACTTCTGCCATGAGCCGTCTTGGCAACGGAATCGTTCCGTTCCGCGTTTCCATATGTTTAAAATCGTTCATTTGGCAAATTTCCACGCGTAAAGTTCATTAATTAATTCATTGATGCATATTTTTGTCTGCATTACATTAAACGCGTATAAATGGGTTTAATAATATTTGTAAATATAGACACCATATTTCTAACATACCGAAACGCGGAACAGAACGTTTTTCCTTATCAAAACTTACCTATACTATAGGTGGCTCACCGCTCACGGCACAAAGCATACACGTATACACATGTGCAGAAGTATACGGTAACCGAAGACCCGAGATATACTTAACCTATACTTAAAGTAAAACATGTCAATTGCATGTCGTCCACAAATAGATAAATAAATGTGCAATTGTTTAGATAAATGAGAAAGTGTAATCTTTGTCTGTACTTGTGTAATAAGTGTGCCCTTGTTATAATGTATGTATCCTTATGTATACGTATATCCTTTCCCAATAACGATATCTGCCGCGAGAAAGATAATACTGTTCTGAGCGCAGCAACCGCTTTGTCCAGGACTTCCATCCTTGACGAGTACGAAGAGCTTTTCAACTTTGCCAAATTCAGCGACCTCACAATCATCGTAGGTGACAAGAAGTTTCTAGCACACAAGGCCATCTTAGCATCCAGGAGCCCAGTTTTCTCAGCAATGACTTTGAGCAATAATCAAACGATTCCAAATCCATGCAAGATACCCTGTTTAGATTGAAAAAAAATATTGAATTTGCCGGAGCCAGACACTGTTATGTTTTGTATGCAGCAGGTATGTAGCAGAAACAGACTATAGCTATTTAACATAAATAATTTTGCTCATTAAACATACTTCTTACAGAGACTTATGGATTGGTAAAAGGTTATATAAAAAATAAGAAACAGCGTTTCCGGATACCAAAAGTAAATCTAGATAGTAGACTAGATAGTTCTATCGAAGAAGCCAGAACGCCAAAGAATACCTCTTATGAAGTTGTACAAGCCAAGAGATCTAGAAAGGTTTTCTTATGCAAAATAATACATTATTTTTATATTTTAATACATGTTTTTAATCAAATGAGAATAAATTGTTGTTTATCTTTCAGCAAGCCAAAGAAATTGAGGCAAAAAAAGCAGGTGAAGATGCAACTGCAATTATACAACAATACCAGTATCAATATCCAGAAGGAATATTACTAAGTAGATCACATGACGATGAGGTGGATGACATTCCAAATAATGATAACGTTGTAAGCTATACAAGGGTTAACAATTTTTCAGCCGTATGTTATTTGCAGAACAATAACATCTGGCATGGTTTTTATTTTATTGGTACGTTAACGTTACAGGAGTTGGAGGGCTTAATACAACCACCAAAGAGGAGATCTGCACTCAAAAATTTATCAAATATAATAATTGAAATTAATTTATGTTGATTATTGTTTAACATTAATATAGCATATGTTTCTATATTGTATTCTATTATAGGTTTCATTGGTCTCGAATAATGAAACATCGTATGATGCAGCTAATAATGCATATAAAATGCAAGCTGAATTTAAAAAAAAAAAAAGCTTTTTGTTTTTATTTTTTCTTTATAAATACTATTACGAACCACACATATACTGCTAACTTCAAATTAATATGTATTAACATATTTCTTTTAAAATTCCAGATAGTGATAAGTTACAAAAATCGGTGTATGATAAAGTTTTTGAAATTTCGAATGCACCTACCTACGTGATAAATCCTGATGAAGCAGACAATATTACAGAACCTGAAAAAGATATTGTTATACTGAAGAAAGGTGTAAAATGCAATGCTGTTGCGTACAAAGATGCATACAAAACGAAAAAATGCCAAACTTTTTTTACACTCATTAATACTGGAATATATGGGACTGAAGAATTGGCAAAAAGACGTGCTTCTGATACAAGATCAGCTAATCATAATCTTAAAAACCTGTCACCTGTTAAAAAAAGTGTTGTGGAGGATGAATTCTACAAATTTCTTGTTGCTAAAGGTTTCACATCTGCACAAATAGACAACGAAATGGAAAAATGCACAACCTATCAGCACAACTCTATAACTGCTGCAAGAAAACGATTATCCAGAGGTAATTCAACAACAGAGGACCAAACTATCAGACCAGCTATTTCAGCACTTCGTAAACAACAATTTGACCAGCACCCATCCTATTTATCACATTATGTTCCTTTAAGACAATCGTCGACCATGACTAATGTTTTGAATGACAACGATGATATACCTAGTCAACAATTAGTTCCAGAACCATTCATTGATCCACTACATATAGATCAGATGGAAGATGCAATTAATACTGGGAACAAGGGCATTGTTATCAAATCAGTTGTATTGATGAATAAGGATCAGCAAGTAAATAATAGTCAAGTTGATAGTCTGAATGACGAACAATATGATGATGAGACTGAAAAAGAGTAAAAGCGCAAATTATGTAAGCGTATTATTACTACAGTATTATTACTACAGCTTTAAGAAATGTGCATTTTTTGTAGTAATATTATTTTATTACATTGACTGTTTATTTAATGCATTTGAGATTTAAAAGATGTTAAGTAATTGAAGTCAATTACATATTTATTTTTTTTATATTTGATATAACATAATTCATACAACAAAAAATCAAACCAAAATGATATTAGTTTAATTTAAAATGAAAAATTTAAAAAAATTATGTACGTACAAAATGATCAATACAAAATGATATTTGTTTAATTTGAAATGAAAGACTCCAAAAAGTAATGTACGTACAAAATGATTATTACAAAATAAGTAATTACGTATGCCTACATTTAAGATAATTATTGTAACTTTAAAGGTTTATTACTGTAAAGAAAAATACATTTTATAAGGTATTTTTTATTTAGCATTGTTATTGCGATATTCTATCTTTGTTGAAACTCAATGGAAACTTAATGTCACGAGTTCATGTTTCATGATATAATAAAAAAAAAAAATTATTTTGTAAAGCTGGTTTTTAGTTATTTTT
Source organism: Pteromalus puparum (assembly GCA_012977825.3). NCBI lineage: Eukaryota > Metazoa > Arthropoda > Insecta > Hymenoptera > Pteromalidae > Pteromalus > Pteromalus puparum. Next base: position 15,555,436 of record CM053172.1, on the reverse strand, counting down.
ATATTTTTAGTAACCCTATCTCAACTTTTTAACTGTTTCAACATTTTGCCACACTATGCCAAAGTATGTCAAACTATGCCAAACTGTGCCAAACCGTGCCAAACGTCCGAAATGGCATAGGTTTAGCATTATCTGGCATAGTTTGGCATAGTTTGATACAATTTGGCACAGTTAGGCACAATTTGGCACAATTTTCATTTCCACTAGGGTCCACACTTGTGAATTGGTACTAATTCAGCTCGTTTTAGTGCATTCGGCCAAATAGATTGCTGTATATTGAAAGAGTCTTATTTTTCCATTACTTACAATCGCCGAAAAATAAGATTAGTGAGTTTGGAGAAAAATTTGTTTAAGGACTTGTGGCGCAGATATTATTATTTCGTAGCATAGGAGTAGATAAGGAGCAGTGGGTCGAATAAAGTATTACACAGATTTATGAGTGAAAAAATTGATTGTGGCTAACAGCCTTTATTCTCTTTATTTATTACTCAAAAGAAAAAGCTTACTCAAGAATATACCAAGAAAATGTTACCAATATAATATCAAAATTAGAAAATCGACACCTAGAAAAACTCCAAAAACAACTGACAACAATTGCGGCGGCTCGACATATCAAATCACTTTATAAACACGGACTAGAATATTATTTGAATATGTTACAATGTTGACTCCTTATGATATCAATCGAGAAGAACCTATTGCGCAGGAAAAGATAATTTATAATAATGATTAGTAAAATGTGGATGAGTTATTAGATGAAATGTCCTGGAATGAATGAAAGCTGGTGCAGAAAAGATCGAGTATATATTTGAGGGATGATGTTGACTTTTTGTTCTAAAAGAAAAATACGCGGCGAATACTCTGGTTTTCTTAAGTATATGTCTGAAAAATTATATTATCCGATTTTATTATATATATAATTACTTATTCTCCACTACCGTGTATCCAGACACGTGTCCGGCTTCCAACGGATAGATTACGTGGGAAATAAGTCTCGACAGTATTAACATGGTTCGATGAATAGAAGAGAAAGATTATTATTATACATATGATAAATTATTAACGAATGTAGAGTAAGTGATTTGCTAAAATGTTACACAGTAGAAATGAAAAGAAAGGTGATATGTGATCTTCGCGATTGTTGTAGATTAATTCGATTAGTATTACGAGGTGTTACGATGAGAAAGTTTATTTTACGTATAATTCGCGAGATGCGACCATGGGAGAACCTACTGAGCTAGCCCAGTAGGATAGCATGAAGCTATCTTTTTATGACCCGTCGGTGGCAGGGTTAGTGAAATATGTATAGAAGCGTGAGTCTTTCCCGGAGGAATAGACTCCCCGGATCAGTCTGGTGTAGAGATCCCCGGGTGCGAGAAATACACTAAAGAACAATGTTAGTTTATTAATCTATTAGGATAAAATTAGAATACATAGAGTCCAGCGGCGAGGCGAAACGGCAACTCGAGCAGCTAGGACCTGGCTTCCTCTGGAACACTCTGGCACGTGGTTTCGTCTGTAGAAGCATCATGTGGAGTGTTGTAGTCTGTTGAAGGAAGGAAATGTACTGATCCGCTGCTTCGCTCGAGCTGGTCAGCGAGGCGACGAGCGAAGCGGGACCACTAGGAGAGGGGTATGCGCAGTGGACGAAATCTCGTTTGCAGCGTAGATCTGCTGCGTCGGCGGCCCTCATACGATCGATAATCGTATGGGAGCCGTGTAAGCGCGAGAGAGAGAGAGAGAGAGAGGCAGCCCTGTACATACGCTCCGCGGCACCTGAGCCAGTAGATCAGGGCCGTACCTGCACGGACCCAAAATGTGGCCGTTGCACCACACCTCCCTCCGGGGAAAACTATTGACTACAGCTTCAGGCAATAGTTTGATCCACACTGCTACTGAAACGCGTCCTAAAATGGTAAAAGAAATTACATATGTTCAGGGTTACAAACGAATTCCAAGATTACCTCTGAAGGATCCGGGAACAATTTCTCAACAGCCCGATCTACTCACAAAAAGAAAAATGAGGATCAATTCAATAGTGAAGGTACTAAGTTTTGACGTACATGCGTCAATCAACTGCCAATGAATCTAAGATGAAAAGTGCATCAGGGTCAAGGAACACTGAGCAAAAGAAAAAACTTGAATCACTCCCTAGATCGCTTAAATCACGCCGATATTCCTGAAAATCAATTCCTAGGATCACCGGGTGGACTGAGTTGAAAAGACAAGAGTTTGATATGAGCTGCTTGGGCTCATTATAACCGGGAAACAGTTTCTTGCAAGTGATAATGTTTTTACGCTTCATAGAGTCCAATCACCTTCACGCCCATATGGACGCATTGGTCAGAAGTTTTCGAGAAGACGCGAGTATGTTTACTACAAGTGACCAAAGTAATGAAATGGAGGAATTTCCTATTTCATTCGATATTTCAGAGCGGTGAGCCTGAAGGAGGTTTCGATCAGACTGTAGTAGAATTTTCCTCATCGAGGAGATACTCACGCGATGGCTCAAAGAAACAACTAAAACAATTGGATAAGTGAAAACGTATTACCTATCTGAACAAGTCCATTGTTTCCGCTAAAACTACTCGCTCTCAAAGTCAAAAAAAATCTAGTTAGGTGAGGATCCAAAAAAAAAAAATTCATTGATTTAACCTTCACGAGAATTGTCTGGCAGAGAACCGTCCCGATCACACCTACAGAATAATTTGTAACTGTTACCGACTCGCATGAGTCGTTGGAAGAGACCAATCTGACTGGGTGAGATGATCAGTCTTCACATGAGATACACCTCGATCAGAGTTTCCGAGTGACCTCGTCTTGGTCTCGATCAACTGGATCAATTCTTCGCGGGTTCTCTCTACTTTATCATCGAGGGTTCTATGGTTATCCAACATATTCCCGAAATGTTCGTTGTGCGTATGCAAACGCATATGAATCACTTGCGCATCTTCCCATGCGGTATTTTGTGCTAGCGTGAGATCGGCGCATTTTTTTGAAAGGTACTTAATATCTTGCGAGTTTTGTTCGATCAACTTACTACGATTATTCAATTCATCTGTCAACCGTGAGTCCCAGTGAATTAGGCGTTGACACAAATCATCAACCTCTTTAACTCGCGAGCTGAGAATTTCTGTACGCCGTTTGAGTGCGCAATCACGATTATACATGGATTGGAAAAGCTGAGCTGCTTCGGTCTGAAAAACCTGGTATGCATTCTCTCTGTTTTGTTGGTCCACCGCACCGCCCGCGGCCTCAGATGCAGTAGCCTGATCCTTATTATCTCCGTCTGACGGGTTACTCGAGAGAGTGTTCACACCAGGGAGCACCAATGGAGGAAAATGATCAGCGTCACCGAATGGATCGTACCGAGGTTCGTTGGAAATAGAACTATCGTTAATTGGGTCAAGCGCAACATTCAAGTTATCCTGAGTTCCAGGAAATTGTCTCGTTATGCGCGAACTGTCTCGATTCGGCACTTGCCTTCCCCGACCTTTCTTAGTGATCGTCCCATTAGTTTGCTTAGGCATTGTCCGACAAAAAAAAGAAACAATTCTTCAACGCAAATAAAAGGAACGACGATAACCTGTGTGTCCAAACGAAAAACAAGAGAGACGACCGTGCGATGGAGAAACAGCACGTAGCCGCGTGTTGCTTGACAATGATGATGAAAAAAAATCAATCGATGTATACCCGCAAGTCAAAGTCGCAAAGTGCGTAGCGCGTACCGAGAGAAACAAATAAAATCAATTGGTATTTACGAGTGAAGCCTGAGAATTCACACAACAACAACAGAGAATTACAAGGTCTCGCGTTGAAGGAAGCGTCGTGCGTACTCGTGTGTTATGTTTACTCGACCTTGCCTACTCATCTACTCAAATATCCGCTTACAGCCACAGAGCGGACGTGTTTCGGACGGTTAAGGCGTGCGCCTTAGCCAGCCTGAGATTTGTTTGTTGCTGTTGCTCATTTTACTATTTATGATGCTCCATAATAGCTGTCTTGGATTATCACCATTTCTTCTTATCCCGTTATTTTCGAATTTGTATTTTGCATCTTTTATTGTTTTATTTAAGATTTTGCTTCCTCCTAGAAAAAGCTTTGTAATAGTAAAATTTTTAACTTCATTAAAACTTTATAGAAACATGTTTTAAGATGATTGAAGTTTGAATTACGTGTTTTTATAATAAAACTACCTATTTTCCTCCTTTAATCCTCGGATGGACCGCTCCGTTCGGTAGATAATGAAAAAGGTGATTTTTTTTTAATTCATATCTCTGAAACTAAACATCATCGAAAAATATCACGTTGATGGGTCACGTGTCAAACTCCCTACTGTAAAATCTCACATGAGATCTCAGGTGAGATCTCACGCCAAAATCTCATCTAAATAAGGAAGGCAAAGTTAGTTATTGATCAAAAAAACTAATTAAGGTGGTCCCTTCAAGACCCATGATTTTTCAAGCTGCACTTCAAATTTCATATCCAAGTCAATAAATACATCACACATGTCATACTAAAATTTTAAAGCATTTCACCGTTGTGTTGCCGAGTAATCGTTGTTTAAAGTTTGACAAATTACACAGCAGCTATACCTATATATATATATGGGTGGTTCTCTGTCAAATCGAAGATGAGAAATTTTTTTTTGATCCAAACTTTATATATATGTTCTATAGGATGCCCGTTGCTCCCAAAAAAATTTTCAGCGCGATCCCTTCACTTGGCTTCAAGTTATAGCTGGTCAAAGTTGGTGTTTTAAGCGATTTTTGCATTTCTTGCCTATTTTCAATGATTTGTAGCTCATAATGGATGCATTTTTAACTAAAACTACCCTGATACTGTTTTTTGTTAAATTTTATGATCAAAATACGGTGTCTTGAAAATATTTCTTTGAGAGAAGGAATGTGTATTGCGGGAGATGTGGCAATGTCTCACACTTGCACATTTGCAAACCTTCTGCACAATTGTTTTTTCTGTCTAACTGATTTTGCTTTATAAACTTTCCCTTGTACCTTAGTTAATTAGACTTTATTAAAAATAATCTCAAGACTGCAGATGTTGTTCGGTCAGAGAATCTGGATGTTATGTCGCGGTGCGCATATGGGTCGATGTAGTGATCGATGGGTGCGCGGTTGCCACGATTTCTTCGCTCAGAAGCACGCACTCTCCATCTTTCTCACACAAAGCTTTCTGTCTCTCTCTTACCAAAGAAACCACCTTGAAGGGTTAATTGACATGCCATATTGGTGCTACCATGTGGATGATGCATTGGAAAATAGGGTTACTAAAGTTTCTTAGAGCGAATTTTCCCATTTTAAATTTTTTTACAAAATTATACATGAGATTTTACATGAGATCTCATGTAAAATGTCATGTATAATTTGAAATCGACCGCACTGCTCAGCAGGAAAGGGACCACCCGCCCGCCCATACTTGATGCAGCACTTTTATACCTATTCTTTTGGTAACCACCCCCATCCATATATAAGCTTCTTCCTAGAAATGCTCAAATTGTCAAAGGAATATCATATATTCGTACAGATTTTTTTAGAAACCATGTAATTATTTTCTACTAGCGGAATAGGAGGAAACTAAGTGCCAATGACTTGAAGCAGTTGTTTGTTACAAGTGGCTTTTCCAACACAGCTATAGCTATGTATCATTTTTATTAGTTCTCCTGAAGCGAGATTTGGGTCCTGTAAATTCAAACATGAATTCCATTCTATTTTATTTACATATTCCTTCAACTTCCTATAATCTCTCTATATTATAAAAAAAGTTTTGCCGCCGCCGCCGCCAGTTCAGATATTTCCCCCTTCAAGTTTCCCCCTCAATTTTCCCCCTCATTTCCCCCCCTCAATTTTTTCCCCTCAATTTTCCCACCTCAATTTTCCCCCTCAATTTCCTCCCCTCAATTTTCCCCCTCAATTTTCCCTCTCAATGCATATCGTCTCAAATGTAGATTTTAGAATTCTTTATTATGATTCTGTAGTGTCTCTATATTATCAAAAAAGTTTCGCCGCTGCCGATTCAAAAATTGTGCTCCTTAATTAGTGCCCCTCAATTACTGCCCCTCAATTGCTGCCCCTTAATTCTTGCTCCTTAATTAAATTCTTCAACTCTCACCCTGTATACTCTGTGTGACTGAACATTATTATTTTTGTTAAACCATATAATTTGATAATTAAAGCTTAGTATATTTTGAGAGTTTTCATGGTTTTATAAAATGTCCGTGCAGATGGTTTTGTCTGTGTGGTTTTGTGTGTGTGTGTGTGTCCGTGCGTGCGTGCGTGCGTGCGTGCGTGCATGCGTGCGTACGTATACTGTTATAATTCTGGAACTACGTGATCGATCGTAATAAGATTGGACGTGCATATATGTTTTCTGCTTCTGAATTCGAGTAAATTTTCTTTTAAGATTTAGACTATTTTATGACCATTTCATGGCCATTTTTCGATTTAAAAAAAATATTTTTGCTTTTTATTATGATATGATTTATACAATATATTCAACAAGTGTACCTAAAAGACTGCTACCCACAAGGTTGGAATATTTTCCCCCTTCTCCGACGCCCGCGCTCTCTCGTCTTAAGAGAGCTCGGGGCTTCAGTCTCGAGCGGATCTCCGGTGAGACCTCTCTCCCAGGAGCTATTCTAACGTCTGGTGGATCTCTCCTCTGGCTGACCCTCCTTTTAGTATCGAATAGTAGCCAATATTTAAATCAAAGAATGAGTTGATTGTCCCATGTAATTATCTTCCACTAGCAGAATAGGAGGAAGCTAAGTGCCAATGACTTGGCAGCGGTTTTTTCCGATCACATAACCTCCCAAATGCTTGAAAATGCGTTTAAAAGCAATATTGAAAATAAACAAACCACGTCCCAGAACCCTGGTAAAAGGTTGCCGATAAGTTCTAGCCAGTAGAGTAGAAACCATCAAGAAGCATTCGCGAAAATCAAGGAGGAATATCGGCTGATTCTCGGTAGAAACCCAGCAAGACTGTATGTATGTGTATACTGCAGGCCCGTTTCAATTAGAGGTTATATTTTTGGACGATTGCTTCATAAATAAAAAAATGCCTCAAAGATGCATCTACCTAGTGCGCTACATAGTTTTTGTTGTGTAGACGTGAGAATCGCTTGAAGATGATGTCTAGGTGTTCAGGGTCGCCGATGACGGACTCTAGGAAATGCGCTTTGTAGATTTTTGTGAGAGACTCACTCGTGAATATAGTCTAGCCTTATGTAGTTCTTGAGAGAAGGAGAAGAGCGCATATATCGTTTCCAAAAAACAAACAGAAAAGGATTTCCTAATCTCAAAATCCAAAAATTTGTCTGACTACCCGAATGGAAATTCGATGTTCGAGCCCCATGTATGGGGCGATAATTTCGTTCGTTTTGCACGAAAAGCCTCTCTTATCGAGATATCGACGAAAAATGGATTCCTAATCTCAAAATCGAAAAATTTGTCTATACTGCCTGAATGGAAATTCGATGTTCGAGCCCCATGTATGGGGCACGAACATCGAATTTATTTTTTATTGCACTTGAGATTTTGGGAACAGGTAGATATTTTATATGTTTTGGCTAAGTTCATTGCGCAGCTTTGAAACCCCTATGGTTCATAAGATATCAAGGTTTGAATTTTTTTTTGAAAATTTTTTCATTCCTTATATCTCTAAAACAATGTAGTCAAATGCTTCAAAATTTTATTTGGTGGTTTACCATAAACGAAGATATCTGCTGTTGAAATTTCAAACGATTTCGTTAAGCGGCTCTTAAGTAAAGAGCTGAAATGTAAAAACCGATTTTTCTAAAAAATTGGCTTCCTCTTATAGGGTTGTCGTTGCACGTCGTAAAGTCCCTCCCTACGAATTTGTCATACTGATAATATTGAAATAGCATTCACAATATACTGTATTTTGAAACAATATTTTATTTATTGGAACAATAAATTTCGTTGGTGGAAGCTACGTGCCAATAAATTGGCAGCGGTTTTTTTTGATATCGAAACCACTGGTCTATCATTAAAAACATCAGAAATCTGGCAGATTGCCGCAAAATGTCTAAATCTTGAGTTCAACGCATACATTATTCCCAAACAAAACATTACAAAAAAAAATTATGGAACTTACTGGAATATCAACAAATTTGGTAACGGGGAAAAAGTTGTTACAGTACCAAAAAAGAGGCTTATAAGAATTTTTTGCAGCCCTGGTAGAAAAGCGCCTATTTAAAATGGTGGTAAAGGCAGAAACTAGCTAAGTAAAATGTAAAAAAACTAGACATTTTAAATTCCTCAAAAGTAGCGATATCTTGTGTATTTTTCATGGGCGAGAATTATATTTCATGAAAGTATCAATAAATCAATTAGTTTTTTGGATGTAAGATACAAAATTATTAATATGTAGGTGTAAACTGAATAATTGTAATAATTTAAACATATGGCGAAGCTCGTAGGGCTTGTGTAGAAGAACGTCTGCGTGGCCCAGTCGGTTAAGGCGCACGACCGTACTTATTTGTCCTCGTGCAGGGCGTGGGTTCAAATCCCCGGTCAGACATAATTTTTTCAGATGCAAATAATTATTCTATACTTTCCTATAACCAAAAAACTCGAATCGAAGCCTACTAGCCACGACTTTCCAATTCTAACCTCGAACCGCGATAAGCCACGTGTAACTCAGCTGTGTAACTCGACCAACTATAATGGGCAGTTTGTACATAAAAACAAGGTACGCAGATTGAATCCAAGAACTGCCCATTAAGTGGGAGAAAAAGCGTTACGTTCTGCCTAAGAAATGGCAAATAAAACTGTCTAGTTCTTAGATTCTATGCCAAGAACTGGCCATTATGTGGGTTACCAATTCTACCAGGGTATTTAATGTGTGTATTTAAAATATAATTTTAATTAACTGTACGTCAGTAGTAATTAGCTATTGAGTTATCTATAATAACAATATATGTATGCTATAGTTTTTTTTATATCTTGTTTGACAATAAATATATTTTGATTACTTAAATTATTGTTTATTTTATATTTTTGCCGTTACATAAAATAAATTAGTACAAGCAAAATATCTCGGAAACGCGGAATATTTCCCGTGCAGTATGTATATCTATATCGTTCTCTCGTCATACGCGTGGCGTGCAGCGTTGCCAAATCTATCGTGCCATTGCAGTCGACGCATGGGAAGACGTATGATTTTCTGTTATATTTATTCCATAATTTTGAACGACTCGGTAAAATCTAATTAAAATTTATGTGCTATTTCCTAAATAGTTTATGCATATACTGAGAAGTTTTTAAAATTATTTTGGTATATGCAGTCTTTGAAAAAAACGAATATAACGACTCAATGCATACATCCTTCATAGCGCCCCGTATATAATATCGATTATTCCAAAATTCATAACTTTAAAAATACTCGGCGAATCATTTTCAAATTTTGCAAAGAGATTTAAGGGAAAAATAATAACTTGCATGAATGGAACTTTCATGAAAATCGAAGAACCTCCTTAACGTCTCTAGTCTTTGCAAAACAATTATTTATGCAAGAATCTGATTCGTTAACTAGACTCTAGAGAGGGCCTTGTTACACCTATATAGTAAGGAATATATTCCTGTTTAAGGAGTTTGTATACCCCCGTGCGGGGTGTGTGGGGCGAGGAGAAATCATCGAATTTTAGAGTTGTAGCAATGTTGTGCGCGAAAATAACAGATTTAACCCTGCCGAAAACGTTGCCCTAGCGCGCCGCAGCGGTAATACGATAAACTCTCTTTTGTTAAACTCGCTGTTACTCGAAAAATTGTTGATAAAATGGTCTGAAATTTTTTCACAGTACTCTTGAGATGGTCTAGAAACCTATAATATGGTTTAAACAGCTTCAAAAGATTCCTAATGCGTGTTAAAAAATAGTCATAAATAATGTACTTTTAATGTTACATTTTTACTTTCAAATGATAAATCTCTGTTATAAATTTTCGAAAATTGATTGTTCTGTCATACAGTAGTGTACAGTAACCTTTATAGAAGACCCTCAAAAAGTTTCAGGTCAAAATATTAAATAGAACAAAAGTTTTGAAGGTTTTTCTTGTTTATGACCGAACATGCACGGGCCGGTTTTTCGTTGTGGCGCGCAGTGCGGTGCCTGTCTATTCTAGCAGTTGTGGCGTTCTACAACCATTCTACAACGCGTGACTTCATTTATGTTAGCGTTTATATTTCGTTGACACGAGTGGTAAATTGAATTTCAAAAAGTACTAATGTCGGGATGAGGCGGTCGAGGAGGAGAAGTACTCTGCCTATCCTGGACTAACTTCTTTATTCTGGTCTCTGTCTCTCCAGCCTGACTGGTCTGGATCGTAGTCGAAGCGGAACTGAGCGAGGCGCTCTCTCTCTCTCTCTCTCTCTCTCTCTCTCTCTGCGGTCAAGAATAGATCTTCTAGTTGGCTGAACCAGCCCTGCGGATTGTGTTTGTAAACATTCCAGAAAAGCAAATGCCTGGTGCTTGCAAAGGCAGATGCGTTGTGTTGTTGGTCAAGATGAGGGTTTCCCTGGGAGAGATTCGGCAGGGGTAACCTGGTTCCTGAGTTTTCCGAGTTGGTGGGTAGTGACAGATGTGCGTCTGTGGGTTCGGTTGGCCTCTTGCAGTCGTACTCTCGCTGTTGTTGGACCGGAGCCAGGCGTTCCAGAAACGCGTTTAGTTTGAGGTCCAGTTGTTGGTTTAGCTGTTCTGTCAGATGTGCCAGGTCGTCCGCTGTGGCGTAGTTGACTGCTGGTGACTGCTGGTTGTTCAGCAGGCTGTTGTCTTTCCGCCGTGTTCCTGCATTCAGGAATGGACGGGTTTGTTCTTGAGGCGTTCCCAGGAAATATCTGTTGTTTGTCGACGCCGTTGTTGGGACATAAGATTGCCTGTTGTCTGTTTCAAAGTTGAAACCGCTGTTCGCAGTGTTAGGCAGCTGGTCTGTGCCGAAATGGAAGGCGCTCTCGGTGTCGTTGAACGGCTTATTGAATCCTGATGCCATGTTGGTCGAGTGTGAGAACTGTGAGTCTTTCGCTGTGTTAGCAACGATCGGTGGCCCCGAGTGGTTGACGGACATCGTGAAAGGAGAGTTCGACGAAGAGGCAGTCGTAAAAGCTGGAGTGCTCTGCGATGTCTCTGAATTTGCTGGCGTGAGCGAGACGGTTGGACTTGATTGACCTTGGCTCGTTGAGGTTACAGGAGTCGTTACAACGACTTCGCTTGTATTTTTCGATTTAATCGGGGAGTGCGTGAGTGTCATTTTCGGCTTCCTAACGTCTTTTGCGTTGTGGTTAGGAAGGGGNGGGGAGTGCGTGAGTGTCATTTCCGGCTTCCTGACGTCTTTAGCGTTGCGGTTAGGAAGGGGAGGTTGAAAGATTTGCTTGCCCGATCTGAGAGTAAAGCCTAATTCGCGATTGCTCATGTGCGTGGGATGCAGTGCCTAACCTGAACTTGAGTTTGAAGCAGACGTACAAAATTATTACAATGGTTGCAGTGTACTCGCATGTACAAACGGCTGCAAGGCAATGTCTGTCCGACTCGCGCACTAAGCTAACTGGAGGTTGATAGTAGGTAGTGAGAGAAAAGAAAAGGATTTTCTACCTTAGTTGTTCGTCGACCTTCGATTAGAGACGAGCAGGGCCGTGTGAGTTTCACTAGACTTCCCTGTTGTGTCGCTCGCGAGGAGCTCAGTCCGGGAGACGACAACAACGAGAGATAGTTGTCGCGATTCCCAGCACGCCCGCTAGTTGTCGAGGCTGCTGTGACTGAAGCTCGATGCGTTGCCCTGGATGTCTGTGGGGTACCACTTGCGAGGAGCGCCGTCCGGGGGCGGTAGACGTTGACCCGGGTGCAAACGCTGATCGTCGAGCGAGAAAAGAGAGTGAAACGCATGAAAGAGAAATTCGAAAGAATTAATGAGATTGCTAACGCGTTTCACCTCGTATTTCGCAAATTAATGAACGAGAGAAAAAAAATCGATTGAAAAGAAATGAAAATAAAAAGAAAAGAAAAAAAATATTTTTCAGACTGAGTCGCGATCTCGATAACGCAACGTGTGCGTGATGATTCGTAGGATCGTCGTTGCTCGCGTGAGCTGTTCTGAGAACTCGAAGACTCGCCGAGACAAGATGGCGGCCTAACGGTCGAGATTCGCGCGCGCACTTCTTTGTTACCTTAAAGAGAAAATGGCGATTCCCGCGTGAATCACCGCGCAAAACGACGTGAAGAATTCGTCGACGCTGCCGAGGAGAACTGCTGACTTGACGAGGAAGCGCCGTTGACCGAAGTGATGATGATGATAAGGCGCCGGTGTCGGTGGCTTCACGCAAATCCGTTTGATGAAGTGCCGACAATCGCTGCGCTGATGATGAAAGGCGCCGGTGTCGGTGGCTTCACGCATAAAGAAATCCCTCGGCGAAGGCTTCCACGTTGCACGACGTTGGGTAGTCGCGAGGAAAAGTGTGCGCCGGCGTGCCAGCACGCACACAATCCGTTGTCCGTTGAGTTGACAAGACTTCACGCGCCGGCGTGCCTGCGCGCGTGAAGTTCGAAAATGGCGGCGAGTTCGTGGAACTTGTTGCTCCTGCCGCTCTCGACACGTGAAAAACGTGTGTCGAGGTAGTCGGGTTGTCCGACTGAAATCTCGCGTGTGCACCGGCGTGCCAGCGTGCACACGGGATGTGGCGAAGCGATGCGCGTTGTCTGACGCAATCGCCGCCTGTATTTGTCAGCGTGTATGCTGAACAAAGACGCCGCTGCCGGAGAGACCTGAAAGGTGTGCTGCTCCTCGATGTCCTGTTGGCCGTAGTCGAGGAGTCCACGTCGGGTCACCAATGTCGGGATGAGGCGGTCGAGGAGGAGAAGTACTCTGCCTATCCTGGACTAACTTCTTTATTCTGGTCTCTGTCTCTCCAGCCTGACTGGTCTGGATCGTAGTCGAAGCGGAACTGAGTGAGACGCTCGCTCGCGGCGTGAGCCGCTCTCTCTCTCTCTCTCTCTCTCTCTCTCTCTCTCTCTCTCTCTCTCTCTCTCTCTGCGGTTGGACGTGCCGCCACCTGTCGGTGGGGTACCTACACTAATCTTCTCAGAATTAAATAAGCTTTCTCGTAGTATGTTTTTTATTCTCCTCTGTCTTCTCTAAACATTCCTAAAATCAGATTTTCTACGTGAACCGACGAGATTTCCATTAAAACCTCATTTTTGTGTGTAAACTAAATATTAAATATCTCATTAACCACGTGGTGAAACTTTTTAAAATTTTGACTGATGATCTTGTACATCACAAAGAACACTGTAGTACATTTTTCAACTCGATACTATTTTTCTGCAATCACTATACAACCTCCTTAAAGAAATTATCTAAGAATTCCTGACTTATGGAAATTGCACCTATATTATTATTTTGTACATTATTTTCCATTGTATCTATATTGCAATCTCCTATTATACAGTGGTTTTTGGTTTTAATATGCCAGTGAATAATTTTGATCTTTTGATGCAGCAGCAGAAAAACAGCAGAATCGACATGGACAATTATTGTCTAGCAGTATAAGATCAGTATTTTGCGGCTTATCTAATTGCTGTAAAACGAATGCTCTTTTATCTCTGATTGATGAACACCTGCGTCCAGCGCATGTGCGTCGGCCTCAGTTAACCAACGGCCGACGCTGGCGGGAATTTCCGGAATTCAAAGTTTCAATTAAGGGTGAGTGTACATGTGTGTGTGTGTGTGTGTGTGTGTGTGTGTGTGTGTGTGTGTGTGTGTGTGTGGGGGTGTATATGTGTGTGTGTGTTTGTGTGTGTGTGAGTGCGTGTGTGCATGTGTTCGTGTTTTCATTCGTATACGCCTCTATATCAATCAGCTTCTACTTAGTGAATTTTTACTCATCAAGTCTCATATTCTTTGTTTTTGCTAGTACATAGTTTGTGGTACCCAGATCCCTTTCTTTGGTTTGCTCTTAAGTCAATTCGATTTTGAGATATTAGAGATTTTATTTTTTTAGAAAATGTTTAGAAAACTTAGTAATTAAACAAATAAAACCTTTAAATGTACATAATGGTTTTGATATGGCATCTGTTATTTTGATGATATCGGCACTTTTCATCACATAGAACAATGTTATCACATTTTTGTCATTGTCAGCTATTCCGGAATTTTTCGTCATATCAATGACAATAGGTCTTTCTTGCTGCCTTTTTTGTTGCCTTTTCCGAGGCTGCTTCTGCAGTTTCTTTGGTTGCTGTGTATTTTGGAGCTGCTGCTGCTGCTGCAGTTCATTCAGCTGCTGCTGCTGCAGCGGTTCATCTGGCTGCTGTGGTTCCTCCGGCTGCTACTGCGGCTGCAGCTGTTCATTTTGCTACTGGGGCTGAGGCTGTTGTTGCTCCTGCAAGACTTGCTCCTGCTGCTGGAGCTGAGGCTGTATAGTAGCTGTAACAACTCTTGCTGAGGCTGCTCCTGCTGTAGTTGATTCAGCTGCTGCTGCTGCAGCGGTTCATCTGGCTGCTGTGGTTCCTCCAGCTGCTGCTGCGGCTGCAGCTGTTCGTTTTACTGCTAGAGTTGAGGCTGTAGTAGTAGTAGCCGCTGCAGCTCTTGCTGAGGCTGCTGCTACTGTGGTTCATTCAGCTGCTGCTACTGCAGCGGTTTATCTTGTTGCTGGAACTGAGGCTGTATAAACTGCAATAGCTCTTGCTCGAGCTGTTGCTGCTGCGGTGGTTCTTTCTGCTGCTGCAGCAACTCTTGCTTAGGTTGTTGCTGCTGCGGCGGTTCTTCTTGCTGCTGCAGCAACTCTTGCTCGGGCTGTTGCTGCAACCCTTCATGCAAGAACTTATCCAACTCTTCACAATAATCTGACATTTCAAATATGTGATTTTCTATTTAATGAATATCGAATAGCCTATCGAACTCTAGGCAATCTGCTGCCGTTGGGACTGCTGATGTGTCAAGTGTTTCCCGCATCTTCAGGGTATCAACATCCACCAATATGTAGTCGAATCCTAATGATAGTTAAGATTATTCTGAAAAAAGATTTTTTAAATTAATAATTATATAAAATGGTTTTGAAATATAAAAAAATTGTCTAAATATAATCTTTACCTTGTCCACTGCACTTGAATCACCTTCTTCTAACTTCCATATCAAGTCGAGGATTTTCTGTATAATAACATACGTAGTTTCCTCAATAGTAGAAGGGTTGCGATGCCTCGAGGAGATGAGACCTCGGTCGTTACGAATGCATTTATAGCCAGGAATCGAAAAAAGTGAGGACTGCACGGAAGGAGTAAGCCAGGTTTCAGTAATAATCAAAACGTCAATACCATTGCCAGATAAAAGAATTTCTATTTCGTTGAAATGAGCTTTGACAAAACTAGCGTTGAGGTGAGCAACACGAATTTTGCTTGGATGATGAACAGGTGCGATGACTGGCTTGGGGACACTCGACGGTGATTGTCAAACCATACGTTCCAGGTCAGAATGAGTGATGATCGAAATTATTTCTGAACCATCAGTTTTCCTGACTAAAATGTTGTCATCTTGAACCCAGACATGTTTGTAACCTAAAGCGGTTGCACGGTTTCATTATAAAAAATATTTAAAAAATAGCTTACCTAGCTTCATATCGTTTGCTCCTTCACCCTGAGAAATAAAATATTATAGTCCTGAAACACCCTAATATAGGGCTATAAAGGAACTTTTATTAAAAAGTTGAGAAGATTTAAAAAAAAAAACATTTTGTATTTTTAGTGAAAGATGCATTGTTTAGGAGCTATGAATCATTGAAAATAGGCAAAAACCGCTGCCAAGTCATTGGCACTTAGCTTCCTCCTATTCCGCTAGTAGAAGATGATTACATAGTTTCTAAAAAATCTGTACGGATGCATGATATTCCTTTGACGATTTGAGCGTTTAGATGCATAAACACGACTCTTGTAGGGAAGGGGTATCAGGGAGGTGGGGGTTGAGGTGGATGCCAAAAGGATAGGTATAAAAGTGATCGTGCATCAAGCAAGGCGGGGAGGTGGGCTGCCGAACAGTGCGGGTCGATCTCGAGGCTAAGCGGGGAAAGGAGGTAATTTTATTCTCTTTAAAAGCGCTATAGCTTTTTTTGTGTAACATTAAGATTATCTGAAAAATGTCAAAAATAATTTTTCAAATTCAATAAACGGCCATAAAATAAAATTTAGTTTAGCACAATTAAAAATAACTTCTTTCCGAATTCAGAATCCAAAAAAGGATGTACATGCCAAATTTTGTAGAGATTCATAACCTGGATTCGATAATATTGCGGTACACCAACCGCACACAACACCACACGCACACACACACACACACACACACACACACACACACACACACACACACACACACACACACACAACTGATTTATTCTGACTTACACTCTACAGCTTTTATTTTCTTTGCGCAGTCTTACAAATTAGCATTCCTTACTGTTTGGTGTGCTTTTGTAATTACCACACGCTTGATAATCTAATATTTTAGCACTCTAATTCTTAAGCTATCCTAAATTTTTCAAAATTTAATACGCCCTAAATTTTTTATTAAAATATTTTTGTTTGTTTGTAACATTTCTTTACAAAATGATAACTTATTTCCATGTACTTTGAATTGTTTTATTACCAAATTTTTCTACCGCTACGCTCTAAAATTACCTTCGTAACTATTATTTGCTGTATTGATTTCAACTTTAAAATCTTTTAATTAGTTCTTAATAATTTCAACTTTACTCACACATCCGACGGACATTTTCTAAAAACATGTGATTCGAACTCCAAACACTTCCAAATGCGTTTCTACAAAGTTTTAGCGAAAGTGAAAATTTTATTATTACAAAGCTTCCTCTAGGAGGAAGCAAAATGCTAAAACTACTTAAATAACCAACTTTGGAGCCTTATAACTTAAAGAGAATTGATCGAATCGATCTGAAAATTTACAGCTGACATCTTAGTGACCTCTAGAACAAATGCCCTAAGTTTGGGCAAACATTTTTTTTTGTCCACGAGGCCCCTAATCTTGCCTCGCGCTTGCGCAACGTTGCTTTGATAAGACGCGCGAATCTACCTGTGTTCGCGCCTCGTTACAAATGTTACCTCTACAAATTTGCGTTTTAGTATATTGATGGAAATCTTAAATTTTTTTTTTGGAAAAAGTATAGATAATCAGTACATTTTTTACAATCTTATTATAAATAATTATTTTTCTTTAAGATGTCTACTCCACTCTGTGATATCATCGACGATATAGAAGATTTAATATCATCACAAGATATTACGCCTAAGGAAAGATACAGTTATAAAAAGAATAATATTAGACCTGCAAAAAAAAAAAAAAAAGAAGATATAGTATTTCCAGAGGTACAGATATATTCAAGTGTAATACCAGGTACTCAAACAATTTACATAAAAACTTGGGGATGTACACATAATAGTTCAGATAGTGAATATATGGCTGGCCAACTCTCTATGTATGGCTACAATTTAACGGAAGATAAATCTATAGCAGATTTGTGGCTTTTGAATTCTTGCACTGTTAAAAATCCAGCAGAAGACCATTTTAAAAACGAAATTCATTTAGCACGAAAACTTGGAAAACATATTGTGGTTTCAGGGTAATGTTTTACTTTTCTATTTAAACTCGTAATGCTTAAATAAAAATTACAAATAATTTTACTTTACTTTATTAATGTTGCTAATAATATTACTATTGATGTGTGTGTGCCCGCGTGTGTATATGTGCGCGCGTGTGTGTGTTTGTGTGTGTGTGTGTGTGTGTGTGTGTGCATTTGTTTGTTTGTTTTCTTGGAGAAGAAGATATTCGGGTGAATCATAGAAAGATCGTGTTTATATTTATGTATCCGTTTTTATTGAAACATCTATATCCACCGTTACATGTTTCGACGACGACTACAGTTCAACTGATTTATTCTGACTTACACTCTACAGCTTTTATTTTCTTTGCGCAGTCTTACAAATTAGCATTCCTTACTGTTTAGCTGTGCTTTTGTAATTACCACACGCTTGATAATATAATATTTCAGCACTCTAATTCTTAAGCTATCCTAAATTTTTCAAAATTTAATACGCCCTATATTTTTTATTAAAATATTTTTGTTTGTTTGTAACATTTCTTTACAAAATGATAACTTATTTCCATGTACTTTGAATTGTTTTATTACCAAATTTTTCTACCGCTACGCTCTAAAATTACCTTCGTAACTATTGTTTGCTGTATTGATTTCAACTTTAAAATCTTTTAATTAGTTCTTAATAATTTCAACTTTACTCACACATTCTAAGGATGTGAGTTGAGTGTAGGATCATATGTATGTGCATTGTACACACAGCCAGGATCCGCCACGATGTGGGGAACTTACTCTACTTTTTTGATTTTCAAAACTATTTTTTCCATTTTTTTATCATCCCATTGTTACAAACAATTCAGCTACAATGCATTTGAAAGATGATAGATTGACTTACTTTTTCTCGTTTAGCCTTTGGGAACGATCACCCCCCGTTAGGCAACAAAAGTGAAAATGGTGATTTTTTATATAAAAGTCATATCCGCTACATTTTTTATCAGATGCTCGCGAAAAAAGATAATGATGAATCATGAGTCAAACTATCTACTGTAAAAATTTCAAGTGATTTGACCACTTAGTTTCTTAGTAACAAATCTAAAATTGAAGAAAATAAGTTTTCTATGTCCAACTATTGCAAGAATAAAAAAGTTTTGAAAAAGTTTTGATAAAAGAGACCTTGCCTTGATCTTTTTTGGCAAAGATGGTTCCCGCATAGTGCTGCTTCAGGTTTTGCACTGTTGTTTTGTCTGTGGCGAGACTCTAGTTCCGGGGGCATGAAGATCCCCTTAGGCTATCATAAATTCCTCCTTTTCCCTGACACCAGTACCAACGCAACCGAGTTTGGTCTTGATTCTCAAGGCTGCGCTACGAACCTTAGTCTAATAAGACGACGGGCCCGTCGACCGCGGCATATCAAGATTTCCGGAGAGGAAGCGGGCAATATCGATGTTAGACGCCCGCTCTTTAAGCCTCTCCGAGACGGTCCTTTTCAGCGTTTACTGCTATATTGCTTACGGTGCTGTCGCTCGAATACAGCATTTTGTAGCTGTGAGCGACCGTGAGAAGGTCATAGAGGTCCGCGAGTGGGAGCAAACCCCCTCCCCCCTGCGAGGGAGGTAGAAATACGAGCTCCGCACTCGCATGCTAAGAAAGGGTTAGCCAAGATTTTGCAGCTTTCTAATGATCTTGTCTGCCTCGATCAAGAAGCCTTTATTGATTTGGGCGCCCTGCATGCAAAAATCAAGCCGAGGCAGAAGGAAGGTTTCCACTGCGTCCAGCTTCTGCCAGGGCGCCAATAAGGACCGGTCGATGGAACCGATGTCAGCAAGGAGGTCCCGTAAGGTGTTGATCGGGATTTTTTTGACTTGATATCCTGTGGGAATGTCGAGGTGTTCGTAGGCATCCCCGGAAGCAAGGGCATGTACAGGTGACCCTTAAACGGAGAACTCAATTGGTCGAGCTGCATCTTCGCCCCGTCCAGCTATCAGCAGCGAAGCGCACTTTGCTGGGTTGGAGGTGAGGCCGACCGCCCGGGCTCCCCGTTCTGCTGCGAAGAGCAGCAAGGAAATACGCCTGCCATCGATCGTGTAACCATCCCCCGTCCGTTGCATTTCCCGTAAAAGAACTTTAAGGGTTAGGTAGTACACGTCAGGGTTTAGTAGGCAACCCTGTCTGGCCCCCGACTGGATGAAAATAGGGGATTGTTTGTCATTTTTTATTCGGATATCAAGTGTTATATTAAAGTCTGATTTGGATAGTTCATCCAAATTTTTCGGAACAACTTTATCACGTGTGGATACACGTCACAGGTGCCTAATTACTATAAGAAGACAAGTAGAAGAGTGCAATGACAGAGCGTCTGCCTTGCAAGCCAGAAGTCCTCGGTTCAATTTCGGGGTCGTTACTTTT
The DNA here is from genome assembly GCA_012977825.3 of Pteromalus puparum. NCBI lineage: Eukaryota > Metazoa > Arthropoda > Insecta > Hymenoptera > Pteromalidae > Pteromalus > Pteromalus puparum. The sequence goes on along the minus strand of CM053172.1, from coordinate 15,535,409 downwards.
TCACTGCACTCTTCACGCGTGACATTTTCTGATGAGCAGCGGTCGGACAAACTACCGAAAATCAGTTACCTGCTTTATCATATATCGGTGTAAATGAAAATGAATAACCCACAAATCATGCCCCAAAGCCTGTGAGTCCGCAATGGAACACGCGTAACAGCCTCTCATCTGTGCGGTAATACAGGTTTTGTAATGATCGACGAGGGCGTCGATGACTCTGGGGCCTGGGCGTCTCCCGTTTTTCGCCTCTCGAATGGCCTCCTAGAGGACAAAGTTATGTTCGTAGCATCCTTCGTATTCCAAAAAGCCCTTACGGGGGGCGCTGTAGCGCCCGTTGGCCATGGCCCACTTCTTGACTCGTTCAGCCAATATCGCGGCCAATAGCTTGGGGACCAGTTAGCACACAATGGCTACGTCTACCTCTTAACTTCATTTTTGTTGGTTCTTTAGTACTTCTAATGCGGCTTAGTATAGCCTAGGGACATGCATAGCTACCAGCTGCATGGTCATTTTTTCCTTGAGCGCCTCTTTTGCAGCGGAGTATACAATTTAAGCTGACAGATTTATTTTGGGTTTGATCCTGCACGCAGAATGCGGTCACCTCCAAAAATCGCTAAGAACGGTTTCTTGGCTCTAAGTCGAATTGTAAGCATTCTACAAAAAAAGTTAATTTTTACAGCTAAAAAACCAATTATTTGCCATAAAACTTTGTGGATTTACGTTTTACATGAAAATGTTAAATGTAAAAGTTGTAGACATTTTCAAAATACAAATTTTTACCGCGCAAAACATGTTTTAAAATACTTTTTAACATACAACAACTCTAGAAGCCATGTTTTGATACATAATTTCAATAACGTCGATGCAACATACCCTAAACAAACGCAACACTCTAAATAGTCAATTTTCTAAATTAACCGCACTACTGAATCAAATCTCGACTGCACTAATTAATGAAAATCTTTTGTTTCATATCAAAAGTAATAATATCCTCTTGAAAATATTATTCTTTGCTGCAACTGCTTGCCATTATATTCCATCTTTTTAACTAAAAAAAGAATAACATTAAAACCAGAAAAAGAACCTCTGTGTAAATAATATTTTACGTAAAACCACTGATCTACTGAATGCATGAATATACATTGTATAACCTCTGTGTAAATAATATTTTACGTAAAACCATTGATCTACTGAATGCATGAATATACATTGTATAGTTATATATAGTTGTAGTATGACTTACACACTAGAAAAAAAAAAAAAAAAAAGAAATCATATTAAAAACTCACACTAACAAATAATTATTCTACTGATTGATCTCACCTGATCAAATCACTCATACACCATAGAGCCGGGTCTTAATGAAGGTTTCTTCCAACTCCAAAATAGTGATAACATAGATACCAACGACACCAATATCTTTATACTCTGGTGTATGTAGTAGACTAAGATGCCAATGAATGCAGCATTGCTCGTACACCTAGACATTCAGGATATATGACTAACTTTTGTCACAAATAATTATTGATAGATTATTGACAGACCATTGATCTTTTAGTATAAGAATTTTAAAAAAAATCAGCTTTTACGTATTAACGCCGTCAAAAAAAAAAACCGCTGCCAAGTCATTAGCACTTAGCTTCCTCCTATTCTGCTAGTGGAAGATAATTACACGGGACAATCAACTCATTCTTTGATTTAAATATTCGCTACTATTCGATACTAAAAGGATAGGTTTACTCGAATTCAAAATCAGAAAACATATATGCACGTCCAATCATATTACGATCGATCACGTAGTTCCAGAATTATAACAGTATACGTACGCACGTATGCACGCACGCACGCACGCACACACACACAGACAAAACCATCTGCACGGACATTTTATAAAACCATGAAAACTCTCAAAATATACTAAGCTTTAATTATCAAATTATATGGTTTAACAAAAATAATAATGTTCAGTCACACAGAGTATACAGGGTGAGAGTTGAAGAATTTGAATCTTAATATCTTTTAAACTAAAAGGTTTCATAAGCTACAAAAAGAACCTAGCCGAAGTGATCAAAAGATCAATCTTTTCCTAAAATTTCAACTCAATTTAAACCTTTTTACTCCCGTAATCGTACGACATAAAAAAACCATTTTTTTTAGTTTTTGATTTTTATCTCAAAAACTAGTCGCCAAAATTGCTTAAAATTTTTACAACTAGTAGATATCGTTGTTTTTTATTGTCATGAATTTTTTCAAAACATTTAACTATTTATTTTTTGAGTTATATATGTTTATCGAAAAATTACCTTTTATATCATAAAAAATGAACAGATCAGTCAATCTAGAAAATCTTGCGGGAAAAAGTAGACAAATTTATGTTCTTTTAGATACACTATTGTTGAATATATTGTATAAATCATATCATTATAAAAAAGCAAAAATATTTTTTCAAAAATAGAAAAATGGCTATAATATGGCCATAAAATGGTCAGAATCATAAAACAAAAAATGACCTAAATTCAGAATTAGAAAAAATATATGCATGTCAAATTTTATTACGATCCGTCGCATGGTTCCAAAATTATGGCGGTATACGTACATACACACACACACACACAGCCATCCGCACGGACATTTTCTAAAAACGTATGATTCGTACTCCAAACACCTCCAAATGCGTTTCCACGAAGTATTAGCAAAACTGAAAATTTTACAATTTCAGTCACATAGTTTATATTTACAAGCAGAAAACTAGCAATATATTAATAATCACTGTTAAAGTACCCGTAAGCAATACAAAATATCTATTTAATAAACTTATAACATGCACACTGCATTTCAAATTAAAACGTATTAAAGATATGATCAATTAAACAACAGCATAAGTCATTGTGATATTTTGAATATTGCCATGTCCGATAGTACAAACCCATCTTGAGAGCCATGTTAAAGTGGTTAAAGTATCCAAGAACATCAATCAATACTCCCAGCAAGCATGAATTCAGCTCCAAGATCATCTTGACGTGGTTCAAGCAGCCATCAACGCCAACCAGGACTGTCAGAAAGCGAGAATACAGGTCCATTGTCAATTCCAGGTGGTACAGGCAACTAGAACGTCTCCAGGACAGCCAAAAAGTTCGGATATAGCTTCATAATCGTCTCCGGCTGGTTAGATCAGCCAGAAACCCCAAGCAGCATGAGCAGATAATGTTAAAGTACCCCGAGACGCCAATCAGCTCCATCACAGGGAGAGTAAATCTACCTCCAGGGTCATCTTGATGTAGTTGCAGAAGTCAGAAATGCCAGCCTGCACTGCTTAGATAGTGTGAATCAGCTCCAGACACCTTGAGGTGTTTCAAGAAGCCAGCAACGTCAGCCTGCACCGCTTTGATAGTGCGCATCAGCACCAGGTGATTGCATGGTCACCTTAGCAACATTAAATAGTAAATTATGTCTGTACTCTGATACCAATGCCATATAGCTATCAGTATCCAGTTCCACAATCACATAGTCACTGCACATAACACAATAAATGTCTGTTCTAAAAATGATGAACAGAAGAACACATACTTTTTGTGGATCTGTATGATAATGAATCGTCCCCAAAACAGCATCTAACAAGAATAATATATCAGCAGAGCAATAGAATCAGCAGGAGCAGCAGCAGGAGTAGTCACGAATAGTAAAGATAACCTCCAAGCAAAAACTCATATTTCTTGCTGGAGTTACGTATCTTCATATATTGCAGAATTCTTTGATGGACTGACACTCACACATCGCATCGTTGGTGCCATTCCGGGTGCATCACTTTTTAATACTTGTTGCCATGTCTTACTAAGCAAGAACCGCGAGCCGCTAATCCGCGAGCGACATCACGGTGAGCAGATGTTGCTTGAAGACACACACAGGGACCATAGCAGTTGCCTGATTTTAAAACTACTTATAACACTGTTGCATCGCGTCGATGTTGCCGTTTTTCACTACACACTCACTTATAATATCGCCGAAAATTTTAATAGAGCAAAACATTGCGGTTAGTAGAGGCCGGGAGGCTATACTTCAAAACGTCAAAACGTCAAAACGTTTTGAAGTATAGCCTCCGTTCACGGCAGACGGCTACGTGGGCATGTCGCCAACCAGTCGCCAGATCGATGCGCACAATATATGCGCAGTGGTCAAGCTCGCTGCCTCGCTTCGACAGAGCCAACAAACGGCTGTTCGGCTTTGCTTAGCTGATAATAAAACTAATATTTTTTCTGTTCAAGCTATATAATAAATTATCTTTGCACAAAATTCATGACTTTAGGAACAGGATGGAATTTGCTTTGTTACCAATAGGATAGTTCCCAATTTGACCACCTTATGGAATTTCGCGCGTATAATTTAAATTAAATTAAAGTACTATCAGAAGATATTTTTTTTAATCTTACGAAATAATGAGTTTTTAATCATATTTAAAATAAATTTCGTTGCAATAAAAACAAAAACATTTTAAAATTTATGTGAATCTATTCCAAAATCAACAATATTAAAAATCATGAGACGAAAAATAAAATAATTTAAAAACTTTTAAGCTATGCATGCCAACACATTTATGTATGCGAAAAAGATCAAAAATGAATATTTTTAAATCGATTTATTTTTTTACTAATAATTAGGTAACGAAGGTCAGACAGCGAGCACGAAGCGTGAGCGTCGGAGGGCATGGCGAGCGTTTTGCGTGCCTTTCATCGCTTACCGATGCAAGGCGGCAAGCCACCGCGGCCGTAAGGCCGCGCGTGGCGCGCTAGTTTCTGTAATATTTTGGGTATTTTTACAGCATCTATATACGAGTACAAACTTGGTTGTATCATGTTATTAGTTGTGTCTCAACTAAATCCTTGCATTTTTGCTTCCTCTTAGAGGAAGCTTTGTAAATAGTAAAATTTTCAGTTTCACTAAAACTTCATAGAAACATGCTTTGAGATGTTTGAAGTTCGAATTACGTGTTTTTAGAAAATGTCCGTAAGGATGTGTGCGTATGTGTGTGTGTATGTGTGTGTATGTGTGTGTGTGTGTGGATGTGTGTGTATGTATACCGCAATATTTCTGGAACTACTCCATCAATATCAATCAAATTTGACACGCATATCTATTTTTGGATTCTGAATTCGGGAAAAACATTTTTTTTTATTTTCTCAACTATTTTTCTATTTTCCATTCAATAATTCCATTGTTACAAACGATTCAGCTAAAATGTATTTGAAAAATAATAAAATTATCTACTTTTCCCCGTTTGGTCCTCGAGATCGACCGCTCTGTTCGGCAGATAACATGAAAGAGGTGATTTTTTTTTTAAATCCATATCTTTGAAACTAAACATCATAACCTCACGAAAAAAAATCATGTTAATGCGTTACGTGTCGAACTATAATCCATTAAAATTTCAAATCATTTGACCACTTATTTTTCCAGTAATAAATCGAAATCTGATAAAAATGAGTTTTTTTTTGTGCCACGATTGCGGGCGTAAAAAGGCCTTATTGCACTTGATATTTTAGGAAAAGGTAGATATTTTATGTGTTTTGGCTGTTGTTGCGCAGCTGTAAAACCCCTATGGTTCTTAAGATATCAAGGTTTGAATTTTTTTTTGAAAATTTTTTGATTCCCTATATCTCCGAAACAATGTAGTCAAATGCTTCAAAATTTTATTTGGCTATTCACCATAAAAAAGCTATCTGCTGTTAAAATTTTAAACGATTTTGTTAATCAGTTCTCAAGTAAAGAGCTGAAATGTAAAATCGACTTTTCTCAAAAATTTGGCTTCTTCTTATAGGGGTGTTTAGTGCTTCTACAGCAAAATAATTAAATTTTCAAATATTTAAAATAGCATTCACATACTGTATTTTAAAATAATATTTTATTTATTGGAATAATAAATTTCATTGGAGGAAATAAATGTCTATTTGCGAATAAATGTGTTAAAAATCACCTAGTAAAATCACCTATTACTAGGTGATTTTAACATCGATTTGCTAGAACATGATAGCCTTAGCCAGGAATTCCTATGTAATTTCCTAGAGAAAGGGTACACCCCCGGGTTTCTTGGTATCACTAAGCCGCCGATCGGAGTCGCAAAGGGTTCCTGTATTGACAATATTTTTATCAAAACAAATAATTTAACAACAACTACATATAAAATAAAACTTTCAATAACAGATCACTACCCATTATTTATAGCATTAGACAAGATTAAGAAAAAAATAAAACAACCGGAAACTTTTGTAAATTATAAAAAATTAATAAGCATTGCCAGGAATAAAAACTGGAGTGAAATATTGTCGATAGAGGATCCTAACTTGGCGACGGATGTGCTAATTAATAAGATTAAAAACTGTATAGACATAGCTACCACAAAGAAAAGAAAGAGCAAACAAGGTGGAAGAAAGAGTTAGATCGCAAGTGCAATAATAAAATCATGTGAAACTAAAGAGTTTTTGTATGATCTATGGCAACAGGATATAAGCAATGAACAACTTAAATTACAGTACAAAAAATATGCTAAAATACTAGACAAAGTGATAAAAGACGCAAAAATCAAATATGAACAAAAACAAGTACAAAATAATATCAATAACCCAAAAAAGCTCTGGGAAGTCATTAATAGTAAAGTCGGCAACAACAAATCCTGTGAAACAAATCATATGAAAATTAGTGATAGGAAAATAACGGATAAAACAGAAATTGCAAATAATATGAACAGATTTTTCAGTGAAATAGGTCGAGAATTAAGTGGACGCATTAAGAATCCGGATAATGCGGAACTCAAACTACCAGCCATGAATCCAAATACAATTTTCATTAAACCCACGAACACGAGTGAAGTAGTGAAGTATCGGTAATCAATGCACTAAAAATTAGAAGTGGGGGAATTGACGGGATTAACTCTAAGACGTTGAAATTAATAAGCAGCTACATAGCTGAAGCTCTAACTTATATTATAAACCTAAGCATTGAAACAGGTATATGGCCTAATGTACTCAAGAAGGCAGAAATTGTCCCAATCTACAAATCTGGCGAAAAAAGTAATATCAATAACTATAGACCTATTTCACTGATATCAAACGTTGCGAAAATATTTGAAAAAATATTACACATTAGACTATATGATTTTGTAAATGAATCCAACATAATCTCTGAACACCAATTTGGCTTCGTAACGAAAAAGGGTACAAAAAATGCGCTTAATTATTTAATGAACACACTGTACAATAATATAGATAAGAGTATTCCTACTCTAGTCACTTTTCTTGGCCTGGCAAAGGCTTTTGATACAGTAGATCACAGTCTTTTGCTAGAAAAATTATACTGCATGGGAATTAGGGGGCAAGCTCTGACCCTGCTCACTAGTTATCTTAGTAACAGATACCAAAGTGTAAAAATTTGTGAATGTGTGAGTGACGAACTTTTAACAAATACTGGGGTACCACAAGGTACGATACTTGGCCCACTTTTGTTTATCCTATACATAAATGATATACTCCAAGAGATACCAATGGAAGCTATTTTGTCGTATGCTGACGATACTGCTATAATTGCAACAGGAGATTGTTGGGAAAAAGCACAAGATAATATGAATAACTAACTACCTGTAACGCATTCACAAATAGCTTGCGGTAAATAAGTTATCATTAAATGTTGATAATACTGTATGTATGACGTTCGGCAGCTATGTCGGCAGCGTGCCTAACCAAATAGATATAAAAATACTAGATAAAAAATTAACAAGGGTTGAGAACTACAAATATCTGGGCATAGTAATAGACTACAATCTTAAATGGGACATGCATATGTTAAATATTATTAAGAAAACTAAATATCTAGTGTATATCTTTTACAAAATTGCGAAAACAATGTCAACTGAAACTTTGATGTTAATTTATTATGCCTTTTTTCATAGTATCATGAGTTATGGTATAATTGCTTGGGGTGGAGCCTATAAAAACAACAGAGATCTAATACAAAAAATACAGAGAAAAATCCTAAAAATTATAAACAAAAATAATTTTGTCACGCAAAATATTCCTCTCAATCTTGAGCAACTGTTTACACTCGAGGCCTTAAAGATATACTATAATGATCTCAAAAACCAATACCTCAAATCATCTAGTGTTACGAGAAATAAAAGTATTATTGTACCGATCAATAAAAAAAGAATTAGTAATAAGAATTGTTATATTAAAGCGATCTCAACATTTAATGCTTTGCCGAACAACTTAAGAGCGTTAGAAATAAGCAAACCAAGTCAACTAAATATAATTAAAGAATGGATTAAATCCAACTGTTGATAACTGAAATATATATCTACGAGTTAAAATGTTAAATGTTAAAATATTGAAAAATGTATATACAGATGATGCTAAGATAGTAAGGAGGCTACTAACTATGCATCATATAGAATAAGTTTTAGTTAAGAGCGTCCGTTGCTCAGTTGCCTAAGGCGCACGCCTTAACCGTCCGAAACACGTCCGCTCTAGGGGTCGTGGGTTCGATTCCCGGTGAAGTCACTCGGATTTTTTTCTGAGTTATTTTCAACGGGAAAAGTACCCAAGACACCGGCTGTTTCGAGGCAGGTTTTTCCCCGGAATTTTCCTTCAGTGTAATTCCGGGTTTTCCCTGCCTCACAGGCGTTAAGCCTGGGCGAATGCGAAACAGTGGTAGGGACCATAGGCAAGGCAGGAATTAAAAAGGTAGCCAACCCGATGCACTAGGCAGGGAGCGCCGGCCTTACCGACGTGGAGCTGGTCTAATACACGGGACCTTCTCCGGGGAAAGCTACACTGAAAGACGGACCCGATGCCCTCTCGGTGGCAGAGAGTGCTGGCTTAACCAGCAAGGTGTGCGTCTGAAAATATGGTCCTCACCGGAGAAGTCTCTCAGGGTGGAAAAAATAATAGGTACAGATACATTGAGGTAAAAAGTGGTGGATAAATTAGGATTGGCCACTACTTCCACACAGAGGTGGTGGAAGGCCCCCGCCAGCTAGGCCTGAAAGGCTGCGGCGGTAACAGGAGATAAAAAAAAAAAATAAAAAAAAAGTTTTAGTTTTTAAGTTATTTTTTTTCTCTCGCCAGGCCTGCGGACAGATAACCTGTTTATCTTTGCAGGAATGCAGATGATGTAAATATCTCTGTATTTTCTTTCTGCTTAAATAAATAAATAAATAAATAAAAATAAATTACCTATATTTTTACCATGGTAAATCCATATTAGCACCTACTTACCCATGGTGACTCTCCGTATACTGTTCTGAGAATTTTGGCATTGTCCGTAGGATTTCATGTGACCACATGGTTTGATTGGGCTAATATTTTAGGAGCATGCTTTGTACACTTATACTTTTGGTATGCATGAAGGGATTTTGATTTGAATGCTTAGAAAATCTTTTATGAAAAACAATGTGGCATAAATAGATTAAAAAAGGTCAAAAGTATTTTTATTGTTAAACATTTTCTAAGCATTCAAATCAAAATCCCTTTATTCATACCAAAAGTATAAGTGTACAAAGCATTCTCCTAAAATTTTATCCCAATCAAACCATGTGGTCACATGGAATCCTACGGACAGTGCCAAAATGCTCAAAACAGTATACGGAGAGTCACCATTGTTAAGTAGGTGCTAATATAGATTTACCATGGTAAAAATACAGGTAATATAAACTTATATTAGTATAAAAATTATATAACAATTATAATTTATTTTTGTTATTATATATAAGAAGTTTATTTTTCAAAGTTTAAAGGTGGAAAAAAAGTAGGAAGACTATTTCGCCCTCGCGGAAATGCTTCGAGTTTAACTTCCGGTCGTAATAATGCTTAGACTTATACATAGATTGGACTAATGCGGCCACCGTTTGCAGGGCCGTGAGATTAAGAGTCATGTCGTTAATATACTCATTATACGTTACGCCGCTGTCGTTTCGCGGAAAGCTCGAGGGCCTTCTGGGCTTAACGCCGAATAATAGCTCGTGCGGGGTGTACCGTGTGCTCTCATGTTCCGTGCAATTATACGCGTGCTGGCAAATCGGTGTCCAGATATCCCATTCGTCGGTATTTCTCACGTATTTACGGAGGTACTCCATGAGCGTATAGTGCATCCGTTCTATGGAGCCATTTGCTTGCGGGTGGTACGCCGTCGTACAAAATTTCTTAATCCCGAAAATTCTTGCGAGTTCCTCGAGAACTTTGTTCTGGAAGTGCGTGCCTTGATCGGTTACGATCGCGGCTGGCGGCCCGAAGATGCAAATTATTTTTTCTGTGAGCGTGCGCGCGACTTCCTCCGCGTTGGCGTGTTTCGTCAACGTGTCATATTTTGTGAGCATGTCCTGTGCGGATAGGATGTATCTGTAGCCGCGCTTTGTCACGTCAAGTGGACCGTAAAAATCTAGGGCTATTTGCGCGAACGGAGTGGACGGCGTGTTGCTAATGAGTAGCGGAAAACGCGTTTTCACGCGGACCAGCTTTGTTGCTTTGACACGTGGCGCATCTTGCAACGAATTGCTTTATGTAAGGGCGCATGTTTCGCCAGTAAAAATCAGCGGCGATTTTACTGTACGTTTTTGATACGCCCCTATGTCCTCCCATTGCTGCTTCGTGGTACTCTTTAATTAATTTAAACCGTTCGGATACCGCGGGCACCGGCAGGTTATTTTTATAATGGATTGCAACAATGGGTTTATTCGCGAAAATCTTGTCGAATAATTCTATGAAATTGGCCCATTGCGATAACGTGAGCATCGCGAGGTCTCGGATTATGGCGAAGCTGCATAAATTTTCCCTTAAAGCTACGCGTTTCAAGGTGCGTAGGCATTTGGTTATGTCTGCTCGTAGCGGGCGGTCCTCGAAAAAGCTTTTTATATAAACCCCGATAAGTTTGAATCCTTTGCACTCTGTTACGCTAACTTCGCTTAACTTAAAATCGTTCTCGGTTAACGCGTTAGGGTCTAGATATCCTCGTTCTACCAGCGCTTCCTGTATCTCAGTAGAAATAAATTTATCTGCTGAGATCAGGTAGACTAGATTTTCTTGGAACCGGAACGGGTGTTCATCGTGCGACTGCAGGTGAATAAACGGAGGGGGCTCCTGACCATCGGGAATTGCCCATGGGGGTTTTTCGCGTGGAGGCCTCGCTCCGGCTACTACGTAGCGTTTCAACTTGCTGTTGTTTAAAGCAGCTGCGACGGCGCTGGCGCTTACGTCAATGGCCGACGCTGCATCGCTCTCGTTACTGACGTCACGTGCAGCTGACGATGCACTTGCGCCGGGCTGCGGTGAATACAGCCTGACTTGAGCTGCGACCTTGGCGGGACTATCGCCGTCTCGGCTTTCGCTGAAGTTAAATCCCAAGTTTGGTTCCGGGGACCTGGCCGCGCTTAGCGAATCTGTGCCTACGATTAGCGAGAGATTCGTCGGCGATACATTTCCCGTATCTGACTGATTTTCACGACGCGGAGACTGGTTCGATTCTACGGGTGACGGCGCGTCTCTGGCCTCCGAGGCCGATTTGTCCTGGACGTCGCCGTGATTTTTATTATTTACTATACCCGGTCGTACAGTCGGGCGCGACGTTTTCTTGCTTGTTCGGGCCTTTCTCCCTAAAATCGGAGATTTGGGCCTTTCGCTTCCCTCGCTGCTCGAAGAAGATGAGTTGCGTCTAAGCTTTCGAGTCTTTGCGGAGGCTTTAGGTGCCTCTACCCGTGTATAGGGTATAAAGTGCTGGCCGGTTAGATTTAAGTGAATCGTTTCCGATGCGCCAGGCACTACGATGTGGCAGAAGATACGCGTCTCTCCGGGGAGATCATAATGGACGCAGACGTTTACGCCGAATTCATTCGCGAAAATAAATGCGCAATCGATATTACCGTACTCGGTGTTTGATTCTAAAATTCCAGCAGATAATTCGGGATGCGCTTCGTAGGCTTGGTTCTGATTACTATTCGGCGCGGAATTCATGCTAACTGCGCTTTCTTGACCGTCGGCGGATTATTCGGGTTTCGAGTTACTTTCCTGTACACCCGACCCGTTCTTTCCGTCGAAATCGTTTCGTTCTCACGGACGAGTTACTCCGATTACGCTGATCGAACTGCGGCTTGCTGCGCGCAGGTTTTGTTCACCTGCGCACATGTTTTCGTCCCGCGCGTGCGGCGGTGTTCTTGCTGACACTGCGTCTAGCTTGCTGACCTCCGGCACGACCGACGAATTTGCTTCCTACACGTCTATGCGCATGCCGCCCTTGCCCTCGAATTCTCTTCCCTTTACTTCGACCCTTAGCTTTTTCTTGAAGTACTTTACTTTACTTTACTTTAAGATTAATCTGTACAAGACAAAAAAATTATAATTGGGATACATAGTGTGATTAAGTACATATAAATACAGTATAAGGCAGAATATAAATATAGTATAAGTCAGAGTGCTCTCCGGGCCACGGCCAGGCTGAGGCGTCCTGGCTCTTAAGGACCTTGGCTAGCGGATCTTTCGCGTGCGCGACTGGGCTCGCGGCTTCTGGGCCGGCTACTGCGCTTACGCGCGTTGCGAGGGAAATTGGATTTTCGGCGGCTGGTGGTGTATTTAATGCGCCGGGGTGTTGCGCCGGATTCGGGGAGACCGCATCCTGTGTCATGGGTCCGAGAGGGAAGCTAAACGTCTGAAGTGGCTCCAGGTTTCTGGCTACTTTGCCCGATGGGGGAATGCGTGTGGCCTGGTCTTCGCTGCTCATGCTGCTGGGGTCGTACAGCTTTTGGGATAGCGGGCCCCGCGTCCGCTGGGTGCTACGGGCTACTTTGACCGTCGATGCCACGTACTTTACGTACGGCCGGATCTCGGGCGGGATACAATGAGAGTTTGTACTGTTCAAGATCGTAGATCTTACCGAACGCATGGACTCGTCGGCGCTCGTCATCTCGTCCCGATTTGGGTTCGAAGCTGAAGGCCTCGCTGCGGGCGCGTCGGCGCAAAATTCTATCGACTCTTTCAAAATTTGTTTTATCCTCGTGTTTTCCGCCCCGTCCAAAAAGTACCTATTTTTGTTTGCCCTTCTCAGCGTTACGTTCGTCAGCACGCAATTTATACAACGTTATATCGTGGTAGTCCGGAGTGTACACGAACTCGCAGCCTTCTACTGCGGAAAACCATTGAATTTTCAATTTCCCGTTGCCGTGATACACGTCGTANAAATCATCGAACTCGTTTCTCACGGCGAGAAATTCACCGCGCTTGAAAATTATCGACTTATCATCGCAGGGCTTTTTCGCTTCGTCGCGGCTTATCGAGCTTTCCGAGTTAGATGCTTCTCGGCGCGTTTTTTTGTTTCCGTCGGCGCCCTGCGTCTTGATCGCGCGGGCTCGGAATATTCTGCTCGGTGGCGCGCCAGCCCCCTCGTCGGGATTTTCTCTGATTTGCTTGTCGGCTAGCTCGTACAGCTCTAATTGCGGCAAATCGGGTTCACTTCGCCTTCTGCAATCACCGAGTTTCGAGAGAGCGCGTCGACATTCACATTCTTAATGCCGGGGCGATATATAATGTCGAATTCATATCCCGCAAGCGCCGCTTTCAGCCGGTTGAACCGCAGGTCCGGTTTTTTGGTAGTACGGAAATGCTTTAAGGCCTCGTGATCAGTGCAGATAGTAAATTTTCTCCCGAAGAGGTAATATCGGAATTGTTCTTTCGCGAATACGATCGCGAGGCGCTCCTTGTCGTACGTTGGATACTTGAGCTCGCTGCTCTTCAGACAGCGGGACGCGTACGCGCACGGTTGGTCCGAGCCTATTTTCCCTTGGCTTAATATTGCGCCCAAGGCGGAATCGCTGGCGTCCGTGGTTACTATAAACGGCTGCGATAAATCGGGGGCCTTTGAAACCGGCTCTTCCGACATTAGTTGGCGCAGTGTTTCGAAGGCCGTGCGTTCCGCGTCGCCCCAGACAAACTCCGCGTCTTTCTGTAAGCTTCTGATAAAGGGTACGCGATTTTGGAGAAATTCGGGATAAAGCGCCTATAATAACTAAATAAGCCTAGGGCCTGTTTTAGTTTTCTAGCGTCCGTGGGTGGCGGATAATTTGCCATTGCATGAGTCTTAGCCGGGTCTGTTTTTATACAGCCCCCGCCGACTATATGCCCGAGTACATGAGCCTCTTTTTTCAAGAACTGACATTTCTTTGGCTCGACTGTCATGTTCGCGTCTAGAAGCCTTTTTAGGCAGCGGCGCAGACGGTCTCTATGCTCATCGAGGGTTTCACTGAAAACCATCAAGTCGTCTAGGTAAATCTCGATCTCGTCGCCTTGCAAACCGGCCATTGCCAGAGACATTGCTCTAGTGAACGTTATAGTTGCCTCCTTGAGACCCATGGCCATCCTGTTGAATTGCAACAGTTGGTTGCCGTGGTTGCCCTCGGGAGCATAGAAGGCCGTCAAATGCGCTGAATCAGGGTGCATTTCAATTTGATGGTAACCCTGCTTGAGATCCATTACCGTGATATAGTTCGCCGCGGCTAGGTGCTCGAGGATATCGCTCGTGAAAGGCAACGGATGGCAGCTGCCTTCGGTTTCCTCGTTAAGGGCCCGAAAATCGTTTACTAAGCAAGGTTACTTGAAAATCTCTTATTTCCGTTCGTGTCTGGTTTTTTGGGAACTATCCATAGCGAGGACGATTAATTCAAGTTCGAGGGTACCACGATGCCTTGCTCTCGGAGCTTGGCCAGTTCGCGGAGCATGTGCTCTTTTATCGCCGGAGGAAAGCGGAATCTGTGATTCCTAATCGGCCTGTTGGATTTTAACACTATTTTGTGTTGTAATAAGTGAGTCGCGGGCAACGGTTCGCCGTCTAGACCGAACACTCCTGCGTATTCGTCGACGATTTCACGAATGTACTCCCTTTCCTCCATGATTTTCTCGACCCGAGCGCGCCTGGCTTCGGCGTTCTCCTTTAATTTATTGTTCAAGTGGAGAACTTCTCGGTATTTTTCCGATTTATTGGATTCAAACATTCGGCGTAGGTTGGCGGAAAAACTCGCAACATTCTCGGCTGTGCCGTCCTCATCGGCTTGATATAAATTATTCTCTGCGATCGTTTCGCATTCAATCAATTCTACCACCGGCGTTGGGATAGACACGTCCGCGTCACCAATATTAATACACTCCGCAATGACCCGCCCGTTGATATTTCTAGATACGAAATTCCCAAATAATAGGTTCGGATTTAAGTCCATCAGTGGGACCCACCCTTCTTTCGTATCGTTATTACGAACGCGCGCGCTTATGAGCATTTTGACCCGTGCTGGGGTGCCAGATGTTACGGATGGATAGTGGATCGGTCTTGGTCTGTGGGCGAGCAATGAAGTAGACAGCAGTAACGGTTGATTCCTTTTATTGCGGGAAATTCATATTATCGGTTTCCGGGTTTTTTATTGCACACCATAAAGCGCAAATCTTTGAAATTGTTTCAACTCAAAAACCAAATTTTAAATCTTAGAAAAAATCATGATTATTAAAAGTTATCAGGACTGTTACGTCATCCGCCTCTACATAATGACCTCAATAAAAAAGCGTTTAAAAACACCAAAATTCAAACTCTCCGAATAACCTACATCGCTGTGTGTCAACATACGGCAAAAGAATGTCAGCACCGAATCAGCGAAACGCTAACTAAGACATTCGAGACAAGCGAGCGCTACTTTTTTTTATGCATGCTATGTCAGTAATTTTAAGATTATCAATATTTTTATTTTTGTAATAAACTGAGGCTTTAAAAAGCCTCGCATTCGTTTAGACAGATAGTTCGATGACAGGTACGCGCCGGTTCGACGATTGGTGATATTTACCCGCAATTCTATTCATTATAAATCGTCTCGCTTTTATCTCTGTCAAACGCGAATAATATTTACCGAGAACACTATATAATTTGAATAAAGCATTATATTTGTTTATATTTATTCTAATAAAAGATCGGGTTCTATGAAATAGACTCAGTGTGTTAATTTATTCTAAAGAAGAAACCCAAATAATCAGCACGAGCCTGAAGTGGCCTGTAATTGTCAAGCAGTACGTGAACTCGAGGTAAATTTTCTTCGTTATTTTACTAACAGTGAGAGTGTTAGGCGCGGATTAACCCTTTTAAATACAGCCTTAGCCACTACACATAGCATTACGTTTCTGCCTATTCGAGAGTGAGTAGTCAGGACGTAACAATTGGTTCCGATACTTAATAAAATCTAGTAAAGATTAAGAAAAACGCGTAACAATAAATTTGTCGAACCAATTAATTTAATGAAAAACCTAGCGAAAACTGAAAAAAACACGCGGTAATAAATTTGTCGAATCAATAAAAAATAAAAAATCAAAAGCAAGTTTCAAAATTGAATACAAAAATAGAATTTATTACAAAAGTGAATAAAATTTTAAAATAAAATCAAGTAAAGGGAGAAATCGTCTATTAACAAACTCAAAGTGACAAAATTGCAAAAATACTGAACAAGTATATTTGATCTATGTGTGTACCCTATCCCTTAGTCTGCTAAGTAGCGACTTATCCTTAGATCAGCTTCAAAAAGCGGTCATCTCATTCAGCCCTACAGTCTGCTGAAACGCGACTTATCCCTAGAGAGGCGGAAAAAAAGATATTTTTACAAAATCAGCTAAATGAAAGAAGAATATTGATAGAACAAATCAAAAGTGTAAACCTAGATATTTATAATTTTTATGCAATCCCAGAAACAAAAAAAGTAGTCCAGAAATATAACAAGACGGAAATCTCAGAATTCCAACGCGTAATAGGACAAAAATTTGACGATTTATTAAATTTCGCGCAAATTGAAATTAATAAAAATAAAACTAACAAAAACCCCGGGATTTTAACGAATCAGACGGAAATTATAATAGAGTATTACAATAATAATTTTATGAAACTTTTCAAAACAACATATATATTCTTTTTTTTTAAATCGGGTTACAGCTTTCTTAAAACATCCAAAAACTAATCGTGAAGTAGTTAAAAATTACGGAAATACATTTATCTACGACGCTCACAGGCATTCAATATCGGTTTGCATGTCTAAATAGTCAAATATCAAGTGCGGATAAGATTTAAAGAAGAAGCTGTAAAACATATGTCACGATAAAACACAGCGTGCATCAGGTTTCAATAGCTACTCGTGATTGACCTACAGAATCTGCAGACATCAGCAAAGACGCGGAAGTCGAGCAAAGTGCAAACGACCGCGGAAAATAACTAGGCCACGGATAAAAATATACAAAACTAAATGGGCCGAGATTAAATGACTAAATTATATTTCTAACATAATAATGAAAGTTTCAAATGAGCGATAAAACAAACTCAGACAATAAAACGCCAGAGAACGCAAAAATTACTAGGCAACACGTGCAACAAAGCCCAGCCTTGAAAAATTTTAACAGAATCACTTAAGGGGGCACACCAAGTGTTGCTTAACAATACAAATACTTAATTTTTGGCCTTTTTTAACCTATTTATGCCACATTTTTTTCATAAAAGATTTTCTAAGCATTCAAATCAAAATCTCTTCATCCATACCAAAAGTACAAGTATGCAAAGCATTCTCCTAAAATTTTAGCCCAATCAAACCATGTGGTCACATGGAATCCAACGGACAGTGCCAAAATGCTCAAAACAGTATACGGAGAGTCACTATGGGTAAATAGGTGCTAATATGGATTTACCATGGTAAAAATACAATTATAATTTATTTTTGTTCTTATTTATAAGAAGTTTATTTTTCAGAGTTTAAAGGTGGTGTGCCCCCTTCAGGACCACGCGTTCAGAAGAAGCACAAAACTAGCACGGCCACCAACAAAAGAGCAAAAAACACCGAATGAAGAAGACAAACAAGCCAAGGAATCATTAAACAAAAATACAGGAGCTACACAGAAAATACCGATTACAAGTAGAAGTAAAATCGAAGCGAAATCTGAAGAAACAATAAAACAAAAAACAAAAACAAAAGGATCGGAAAGATAATAATTTGCCTAAGTGGAATATACAAAAAAGCCCTAAAAATCAACAGCAAGAAAATTTGGAAAATACCAGCGCAATAAACGCACAAAAAAACCTCAACATTTCAATCAAGTTTATCCGTGTTCCAAGCAAACGAGTCAATTTTAAACAGGACATTCGAGTTGGAAAAGGACGATAGATATTCGGACATAGGAGGATTTTTAGCATAACAAAGCCTTGTAGTGAACTGCGAGAGATCCACAGCTAAACTTATTAAACTACGACGAATCTTCAGCAAGCTTTTCATTCAACACAAGTTTAGAAGATAATAAACCTCTAATAAAAAAAAATAGACCAAATAAAATAGACTGAATAAAATAGACCAAAGCCTAACCCAAAATACTTTTACAAACAACAATAACAGAGCAGCGAGTAATAAGCAAGAAAGGCAAATCACTGCGAGTCAACAAGGAATCAACGGAGATAAGCTGAATCAACGAGTAAGAAACAACGCAAACATGAGTCCCCCGGCAACACCAATAAAACTGAATCTTAAGGGTGTAGCAAATTACATCCCAGAATACGACGGAAAAAATATGTCAGCGGCGGAATACATAAAAAATTAAACCAAGTCAGAAATCTTATAGACACCGTGGACGAAGGAAACCTTACTAGCCTTTTAAAAGTAAGAATGACAGGAGAAGCAGAAGAAGCAGTGGGTGGCAACGAGATAAAAACTATAGATTATTTAATAAATGGAGTTAGAACGTTATATCCGACTGATGACGATATTCATGAACTAATTTTCAAGATGCGTAGAATTATACAAAGAGAAAGTGATACTGTGGTCCAATATACAAATAGATTACGGAAACTAAAAAGTACTGAAACTTAAAGAATTGAGAAAACGAGAAGCATTATCTGAAGATGATCAAACAAATTTTGACGCAGATTTAACCGCAGAAGCAGCAAAGAAATATAAAAAAGGTCTTAAATCAGAAATAAAATATGAGCTAGGGACAGAAAACACCGTAGAAGACATTTCAAGGGCAGCTATAGAAATCGAAACCGATATAAAGAAAATAAAAGAAATAAGCAGAGGCATCGTATCCAACGCGTACGAAAATTACGAACGGAAAGTGGAGCAACCGCTGAAAGTGCTGACATGCCAAATATGTAGAGACTTCCAGCACAAACCTCTTTTTCGTCAAGCAGCAGCATGCGTATACTGTAAGGGAGTAGATCATTTTTCGGATAATTGTATGAATGTCAAGAATAAGAGAAAGTTGATCTGCAAATTTTGCAGCCAACCAGGACATTCGATCAGCGCATGTCGATTCAACAAAAAACAAAATAATCATTGCCAATACTGCCAAGAAATGGGGCACGATGTGGGACAATGCCCTTATATAAGAGATTATGAAGTATGCTGGAAATGTAAGGAAACAGGACATAACCCAAATATATGCTTAAAGGCAATGATCAATAATATAGATAAATGCGAATTTTGCGACATTACGGGGCATACAGTACAGAATTGCCCAGATGTCGTGTGCAAAAAATGCAATAGAAAGGGTCATACAATAAAATATTGTAAAGTAGGTGAAAGCAGGTCTCCATACAGAACTTGCACAGTTTGTGAAACAGTCGGACATGAAGAAGCAGAGTGCGAACAAGCAAGAATTCTTGTTGCAGAATATAAAGCCAAACAACAGTTTAAATGCCAGATATGCCAAGGAACGGGCCAGCCAAATTTTGTAATAAATTTAAAAATAAACAACAAACGCAGCAAAACAGCAGCAACAATTACAACAGGGTCTTTCAAAGAAAATTTTGTGAATAATGTAAAACTGCTGGCCACGTAGTCACCAATTGCAAAAAATTAATAGCGTTAGAAAATCGAGGAAAAGCCAAACAGGCGTTTTGCCAGTACTGCAACAAAGCAGGACACAAAATAGATAATTGCGAGAAGATCAAAAGCCTAGAACGAGAGCAAGAAGAATTTTGCACAATATGCAAAAATACTAACCATACGGCAGAGAAATGCTACAGAAACAAAAACAGGCAGGAAAACTACAACACTCTTCCTGGAGGGAGCGTCTAGGAAGGGAAAGCGATAATAAAGCGTTCCCACTACAAATAACCAGCAATGCAATTATTAATTATACGCAGGACAAAAAGAATAACATTGAAGTAGACAGTATATTACAAACATATGTTTTGAAACTTGAAAATTTAGTACATTATATAGAAGTAGAAAATCAACACTCAAAGAAAATAAATAAATTATTGGTAGATAGTGGTGCACAATTAAACATTATTAAAGAATAAAACATATCACTAAATCAAATAAATAATGATGAACAAATATTAATATCAGGAATAATAGAAAACGCTGTACGTACTCTGGGATCAATAAAATTACCAATAAATGGAATATTTTTTCGAACAATTATCCCGTGCGATGGAATCATTGGAATAAAAGTTTTATTGCAACAAAAATTAAGACTAGATAAAGGATATTTAGAGATAAATAACGAAAAAATCGAATTAAAATCTACAATGTATACAAATCAAATAAATACTAGCATTATAGCTAAAAAGAGTGGGAAAGACGCAAGTACTCAAGAAACCATAGGAGAAAACACTACAGTACTACGAGATTTAGAAAAAGTATTAGATATAGTAGGAAAAATTCAAGATAATATAAATAATGGAATTTCAGAAAACAAAAACAATTCAGAATACGCAGGTGACTCACCAGATTTCGTGGCAGAAATTTCGGAAAAAGCACAGCCGAGTAATTGGAGTAACGTAAAACTTACAGAGTTTATTCATGATTCAAAGTCAAATATTCAACAGTTTATAGGAAACATTAATGAAACTCTTGTAAGTACAGGAAAAGAAGAAACTGAGGAATATTGTGTATAAAATTTCCCGACGTTCGGAAAACACTCAAAGATAATGTAGATTTCGAGGGAGATGAAAAATATTTACGTCATACAAACGAAATAAATTTTCTTACATTTGATATCGAAGATATGCCAGATACATTCAGGGGAATTTCAGGATTACCACTGCCAAAAGAGGAAGAAACTTTACATTGTGACTATATATTTAACGTCACAAAGCGGAAGAAGTCTTGAAGAAGTAGAAACATTAAGTAAAAAAGAGAGGAAAAATTTATTACTAAACACGATAAATTTAAATCATTTATCGAGAAAGAAAAGGAAATTTATTGAAGATTTAATATTACGTAACGAGGATATATGCTGGCTAGAAGGAGATAAATTAGGGATATGTAACATCGAGGAGCACGAGATAAATTTAATGGATGAAGCCCCAGTTTACGTGAAACAATTCCCACTACCATATAGTTTAAAGCAAATAGCTATCAGTGAAACAAAAAAATTAATAATATATGAATTAGTTAGAGCTTCAACGAGTGCATTTAACGCTCCAGCGTGGATTGTACCAAAGAAGGGTTTAACAAAAGACGGAAAAAAGAAATGGAGACTAGTAATTGATTACAGAAAGCTAAATGCTAAAACAATACCAGATCCATATTTATTGCCGAATATTCGATTCTATGGGAAATAAATATTTTACAACGATCGATATGGTATCAGGCTTCCATCAAATAAGAATGAAAGAGTCAGACATACATAAAACAGCGTTTAGCGTACATCCACTAGGAAGATTTGAATTCAAAGTACTAGCGTTTGGACTAATTAACTCACCTAGAGTATTTCAGAGAGTATTAACAAAAGTACTAGGAGAATTGCTGCAAAAAGAATTTTGCTATGTTTATATAGATGACAGACCGGCGATGGCTCCGGTGGTAAACCACCTGCTTCCCGGTCAAGGGGTCGTGGGTTCGAGCCCCCATCAGCGCGATCAGTTTTTTCAGATCCGATGGAAATCTTACTCACGACACCGGGTTTGAGAAAGGCGTAGGTGTGATGAGCCTACCCTGGAAACTTTCGAACGCTAAAATTAATCTAGAAACACAACACGATACGTTGTGAGGCCATGAACTTTCGAGTTCGAAAAAGCCACCCATTTATTTTATTTTATATTTATATTTTGCTTCCTTCCTAAGGAAGCCTTGTAATAGTAATTTTTGGAGTTTGTGTAAAAACATGTGGGAAGTGTGTTTTGATGAATTTTTAGTCGAAAAATGGTGTTTTTAGAAAATGTCCGTACGGATGTGTGTTTGTGATTGTGTGTGTGTTGCGATAGGTACACTGTTCTCAGCTTCTACTTGGTGGATTTTTAACCCACCAAGTCTCATTTTCTTTGTTTTTGCTAGAAGATAGTGGGACGAAAGTCCGTTTTTACAATTTATATACGTGTTTTTTTTTATAAAGTGATTTTTTAGTTTGAGATTTCAGTTTTGCCAACAAAGTTATCGGAAAAGTTAATAAAAGTAAATTGCTTATATGTTACCTGAAGAGAAAAAATTGGCTATTTTTTTACCGTAAAATTTATATTATGCGTTCGTCGTTCTTTATTTATACACCATACAGTGCAATTTTTCAAATCGTTATAACTCAAAAACTAAATAGCGAATCATTCTAAAGAAAATATGATTATTGAAAGGTAATTAGAACTATATACCACTTAAATTTTAAGTCATTTCATGGGGCAGTATCCTGAGAAAAACATCAAAAACTGAAAAAAAGTCGTTTCTAACTGTGACGCAATAACTGGAGTAAAAAGCAATAATCAAGTTCAAATTTGGATTTAGTTAGCATTATATAGTACAATGATCCTTTCTTTGGGATTTTTATAAACCAGTTAGTTTCAAAGATATTGAGCTTCAAACTTTTGTTTTTTCACCCTGTATACTATGAGTCGTTTTGTTGGCTTCCTCCTCAAGAGAAGCTTTGTAATAGTAAATTTTTCAGTTTTGCTAATACTTCGTGGAACGCATTTGGAGGTGTTTGGAGTACGAACATACGTTTTTAGAAAATGTCCGTGCGATGGCTGTGGGGTGTGTGTGTGTGTGTGTAACGTATACCGCCATATTTTGGAACCATGCGACGGATCGTAATAAAATTTACATGCATATATTTTTCTAATTCTGAATTTAGGTCATTTTGTGTTTTATGATTTCTGACCATTTTATGGCCATATTATAGCATTTTTCTATTTTTTGAAAAAATATGTTGCTTTTTTATAATGAATGATTTATACAAGTTCAACAATAGTGTATCTAATAGAACATAAATTTGTCTACTTTTCCCGCAAGATATTCTAGATTGACTGATCTGTTCATTTTTTAGATATAAAGGTAATTTCGTAAAACATATATAATCTCAAAAATAAATAGTTCAATGTTTTGAAAAAATTCATGACAATAAAAACAACGATATCTACTATTGTAAAAATTTTAAGAATTTTGGCCGACTAGTTTTTGAGATAAAATCAAAAACTAAAAAAATGTTTTTTTATGTCGTACGATTACGGAGAAAAAAGTTTAAATTGAGTTGAAATTTTAGGAAAAGATTGATCTTTTGATCATTCGGCTAGGTTCTTTTGGTAGCTTATAAACCTTTTAGTTTAAAAGATATTAAGATTCAAATTCTTCAACTCTACCCTGTATACTTGTGACTGAACATTATTTTTTTGTTAACCATATAATTTGATAATTAAAGCTTAGTATATTTTTGAGAGTTTTCACTGGTTTTATAAAATGTCCGTGCAGATGGTTTTGTCTGTGTGTGTGTGTGTGTGTGTGCTTGCGGCGTGCGTGCGTGCATCGGTGCGTACGTATACTGTTATAATTCTGGAACTACGTGATCGATCGTAATAAGATTGGATGTGCATATATGTTTTCTGATTCTGAATTCGAGTAAATTTTCTTTTAAGATTTAGACTATTTTATGACCATTTCATGGCATTTTTCGATTTTGAAAAAATATTTTTGCTTTTATATTATGATATAATTCAAACAATATATTCAACAATAGCGCTACCCACAAGGTTGAATATTTTCCCCCTTCCCGAGCCCCGCTCTCTCGTCGTCTTAAGAGAGCTCGGCTTCAGTCCGAGCGCGATCTCCGTCACCCTCTCTCCCAGGAGCTATGGAATACGAAAACTATTACGAGGGTCTAAAAGCGACTGTGGGAGTACTGAAATAGCTTTTAAATTTTAATAGGCGATTATGGGAAATATAGAAAACAACTCAAGGGTCTGAAAGGCGGCTGTGGGTATGTAGAAATCTATTGCAAAGGTCAAAAAGGCGACTGTGGGAATACAGAAAACGATTACGATGGTCTAAAATGCGACTGTGGAGTGCTGAAATGAGCTTATAAAATTTTAAAAGGCGATTATGGGATATAGAAAACAACGTCATGGTCTGAAAGGCGCTGTGGGTATGTAGAAATCGTGAAAAATAATTTTTTTGTGAAAAGTTATTTTCACAAAAAAATGAAGCCACCGCAAATTGTTAAGTTCCAGTTGTAACGTTATTAACGATTCCGCAATTATGGTATTTTTATTAACGTAATGTAAGTTATTTTAGGAGTTCACGGAGCTCTATCCTTTTGATATCCACCTTAACCCCCACTCCCCTGATACCCCTCCCCTACAAGTGTCTTCCTAACCTATCCTTTTAGTATCGAATAATAGCGAATATTTAAATCAAAGAATGAGTTGATTGTCCCATGTAATTATCTTTCAACTAGCAGAATAGGAGGAAGCTAAGTGCCAATGACTTGGCAGCGGTTTTTTCTACGTGATGCGATAACTGGAGTAATAATAACTGGAGGCAATAATCAATTTAAAATTTTGGATTTAGTTAGCATAATATAGCACCTTTATCTCTTTCTTTGGGTTGTTTATGATACCAGTTAGTTTTAAAGATATTAAGCTTCAAAATTTTGTTTTCTTACCCTGTATTCTCTATATAACTGAAAACTGTATCGCTTCGATCTCAGTTTCCATTAATGGATTTTAATATATACTTAGACTCGTTTTTTGCTGTTTTTGTTTTTTTTTAATTCGTTAAACATAAGATTTTCAGTTACGCATGTGCGTATATTCATGGCGATTTTTCGATCACTGGTGATTTTAGATACGTTCCGCGAACTATATCCTTATCATTATATCCGGAAACTAAATTTTGAACTTTTCGTTAAAACATCATGATTATTGAATGTTATTCTATAGACTACTTTAATTTTAAGTAGCCTACGGCAATTAAAAATTTTGAAATTTTTCAAAAATATGCATACAGCAAATATGTTGCATACAGTTAGTTGCATGCAATCAGATGGAGATTCAACTCGTTTTTTAAAGCTTTTGGCGATAGTTTAGACAATTTGGTGGTTCTAATAATGAAAGTTGGAGATCAAGAAATGTTCTATGTACTGTTTAACCTTCGTCAACTGTTTTTCTCTTTCAAAAGTTATGTATATCTATATCGATGATGTATATAGATATACAGTGTGCTGCCTGCAACACCCCGATTATGCCAAGAAGGCGGCGCTGTCGGCGGTCCTTACCTAGCGTATAGCACCTTAATCCCTTTCTTTGGGCTGTTTATGAAACCAAATGGTTTCAAAGATATTAAGCTTCAAAATTTCGTTTTCTCACCCTGTATATTGTATACTCTATATAACTGAAAACTGCATCGCTTAGATCTTAGCTTCTATTTGATGGATTTTAATCTATACCTTGGCTAGTTTTTTTCTGTTTTTTGTTTTATTAAATCGTTAAAAACAATATTTTCAGTTACGCATTGATTATGTAATATAATTATTTCGAAATAATTTTATCCATCAAACGAAAAAGCATAAAAACTTTATAGAATTATATATGAAGTAAAAACAATTTAGATATTAAAGCGATACATAAGGTTGAAGGAAGCTACGTGCCAAAGAATTGGCAGCGGTTTTTATATAGATGACATAATCATAGTATCAAATACAATAGAAGAGCATAACGGAAGATTTAATCTAGTAGCACAAAAATTAGGAGAAGCTGGACTCAAAATGGAAACGAGTAAATGTCAATTTTTCCAGAAAGAAGTGGAATTTTTAGGTCATATTATTAAGGACAAGGAGTGAAAACAGATCCAAAGAAAATTGAAGTGATTACAAAATTCCCAATACCACGAAAGGTTAAAAATATTAGAGAATTTCTAGGATTAACAGGCTATTATATACGGTTTTTAGATAATTTTTCGGAGATAGCTAAACCAATTATACAGTTATAACAAAAGCATACAAAATTTGTTTGGAATAAAGAGCAACAACAAGCATTCGCGAGACTAAAAGAAGCTTTATGTTCAGCACCAATATTGCAATTTCCCGATATGACTAAACCGTTTATAATAATTAGAGATGCATCTAATTATGCACTTGGCTGCGTATTATCGCAAGGAGAGATCGGCGAAGACAGGCCAATTGCATTTGCGTCAAGAATATTGAAAGCAGCTGAAAAAAATTACCATACTTATGAACGAGAAGCACTTGTAATCATGTTTGCAGTAAAAACATTTCGGAATTATATTTATGGAAATAAATTCAAGATAATTTCCGATCATAAACCGCTATTTTCATTTAAATCAGCAAATAAAAATAGTAGAGGTCAAAAATGGAGATTACAATTATTAGATTATGATTATGAAATCATCTACAAACCTGGAAAAATTAATACAAACGCTGACGCATTATCAAGAAATTCAATAGAAAATATTCAAATAAATGTAGTCACGAGCTTAAAAAGCGAAAGAGTTAAAGACCCTAGAGGCTAGCGAAATACCTACTAACGAGATGAAAATTGAAAAGCTAAATAAAGAACGGATTAAATTAAAAGGAAAAAAAACTAACAAGAAAAGGAGAAGCAAAACCACAGCAAACAAAAATAAACTAAAATTAAAGAACCTACTAAACCAAAAACATGCGAGGAGGAAATAATAAACACTAAAGTAGATAAAAACATTGTTTATACAAAAAGTTCTATAGAATTTAGGAAAGATAATATTGTACACTTAATAAATAAATAGGGCAACTGCTTAGACCAGAAAATAGAGTGGTTAATAAATAACAAAAACACTACGGTTAGTGAACATTGAAATATAAACAAAATTGAAATTATAAATTTAAATTCAAAAAAATTGTTTGTATTATGCATTGACACAGGGCAATCAGCGATCAAAATTAGAGAAAATATATTAAATAGCTTCAAACTTTTAAAAGAAATTATGATACACAAGAAATTTAACAGTTGTAGCATTTCTAAAGATTTAAAAATAAATAATATCAATTGGCTAGAAGTAGAAGAAATGTTCATTAAAGTTTTTGGGAATTCTAACATAAAAATAGTAATTTGTCTAAATTATATAGAATATGTAGATTTAAAAGATAACATTTTTGTTCTTTTTGTAATAATTAACTACTAGTAGATAAATTCAAAATGATTCGATTATATTCAACTAAATAATTTCAGGAAAATCGATAGGACAAGGGATAGAACAATGAGACAAGAAAAATAATTTAACATAGTAAATACATTAAAACTAAATTATTATTAAATGCTATTACAATCATATCTATGGTGGATAAGCGAACCCACAACTACATTATAGTAATTCGAAAAAACTTCAATATAAACGCGGTTAAAATCCTTACAATAAACTTTCAACTCATAAAACATCA
This sequence comes from Pteromalus puparum, assembly GCA_012977825.3. Classification (NCBI taxonomy): domain Eukaryota; kingdom Metazoa; phylum Arthropoda; class Insecta; order Hymenoptera; family Pteromalidae; genus Pteromalus; species Pteromalus puparum. Next base: position 15,507,747 of record CM053172.1, on the reverse strand, counting down.
ACGCTGCGATGCCCCAGGTGTCTTCATCCGGGCCATAGTGTCCCTCCAAATTCTGGTCATTGACGAAACGGTCGCAGTACCTCCAGGTTCGGGAGAGCTGCCAATCTTCAAACTGCAAAAGGAAAATTAATAATATATTAATAACAAGATAAAATTCATAACAAAAGGAAAAATTGTATGTATAGAAATAAGAGCATACTTACACTGACTTTTTTGAATTTGCGATATACAACCTTCGGAGGAACGGGAGCCGGTAATCCTTCTCGGCGCGCTCGCTTCACAGCACGGGTATATTGCCAGTTCTCGAACTAAATCAAGAAAAAAAGTCACATATATAAATAGCATAAAAAAAAAAACAATCTGAATAAATTAAAAAGAGACTAAAAGAAAAGAAATTTATACTTACGCAGACCAAGCTGCAGCGTTTAAGGGAAAAACCGTACATTTTAATAATAACTTGTTGTATCTATAAGCTGTAGGAATAAAATTGTACTTACCGAATGTTATAGCATTCGGGTGATAATGCGCTAGTGTATAACTAAGTAAAATTATGACAGCTTGACGTTACAATTTACTAGTATACATGCACGATATATGCATGCACGCTGTTCGATTCATGTCGCGCCGCACTGATGGTTTATGGAAAATTTGTGCAATTAAACAAACGATACCTTGACTAAAGTTTAATCAGTTGGAAAATCACAAAATTGTCAAAGTCAATAGTTTGGAAAAATTGAAATAAAAATTAGTTCGATTTAAAATTATTTTAATAATAATATTTATTAAGCTTGATTTAATGAATTAAATAACGAACAGTTATAACTGCCAATTCAAGATATTGAATTGGGAATTTCTGAAAGACATTCAGAGAAAACAATACAATTATCTTCACAGATGAATTATAAGAAAGTTTTGTGATGTCCAGAAGGACGAGAATGAGATCGATCAAAGCTCGAAGAAAATTAATTTGACAGCTTGAAAAATTGAAACGTTTACAAATGAATATGTATATATCGAATTTCAAATAGCATACTTTATGTGCATACGTGCGTGTGTATATGTATTTGCGTACATGTATATGCGTAAATGTGTGTACATCAGATCCAAATCATTGTGCTGGCCAGTACTTAGTAGTGTAGTGTATGGTGTTGCTGCTACATTATGTGTGCTGTGAAATCACAGGTCACGAGATAAGTTAGGCAATTAGCATTGTGTTTTTGATTGTCGTTCGTCAACTGAACATTTGCTCCGTACAACATTGCCTCCTGTGATAAAATGCTATTCTTTTGATTGTCGTTCGTCAGAGGAGTAGGCATTTAATCGTGGAAAATCTAAGCAATCAGCATTGTTCTTTTAATTGTTGTTCGTTAACTGAACATTTGCTCATAAAATTAAAATTGCTTAAGTATGATTTTCCCGCGAGGAAGTTAAAGCCTTGGAGTAAGTGTGAAAAGAAATCTACAAAAAATGAGCCGAAGAGGTGTCTTCAGCTGAGGAGTTTTCTTTAAGCCAGTATAAAGAAACTCGGTCCAGTATGAGATATGATTGAGCCTGACGGTGAGCCGGCGGATCAGTTCGATGGTGTTGAAAACAATAAGTTCAAAATGTTGGAAAACTTGTATTGTAATTGCAAGGTGTAGAACCCACCCCAGTTATAATTGCATAAAAATATACAACTGGATTTGGATCTGTCAAATGAAAAATCCGTCTAACGCTGAGGGCACATAGTTGGAACATTTAGTTAGAGAAGAACATGATGATTCTGTTGAAGTTCTGTTGAAAAATAGCTTGAAAGTATAAGTTGAAATGTGGACAAGGAACAAAATAATAGCAATCATTTGGATTCAGCAAGTTTTGTTTTTAACGATTTTATTCAAGACTAGTTTGAAAACGAAAGCTCAATTATGTATCAAACAGGAATGATACTGATATTGAAAATTCAATTTTTTACATTTTAATAATATTGTTCAATTCTTAGATATGATGAACAAGCTCAATGAGGAGAAGACTTCTGATTTCAAGGAAAGGTTCAGCGTACTAATACGTTCAGCCCATAATGGCTTCCTTGAGTGACTGTCGAATGCTGGATCTTTGGTGGGACAAAATTGCCTGTCGAGAGGACAACTGCAATAAAATTGGAGCACAATGGATTGGATTGGTAACGAGCATAAATTCAAATTACAATGACGGATTTGATAACGTGAGTAGAAATTACATAGTTTAAAAATAGTCCAGGAAAAATCAAATAAGAAACAAAACGTTCATGGGAATGTGTCTGTAAAAAGAAAAAATGAACAGTTAAGTTGGACGTGTTTCTCTTTCTTAAATTGTTTAATATTATAATTGACTATTTGTAATTGATTCTATGCAATTTATCCGTCAATCATATGTGCTCGAAAGTTCGACTAAATAAAGTTGGATTATGTTCGAAAAATTTATTATAAATAGAATTGATGTTACTTTAAGATTGTAGACATTCGTGATCTGGTTTGTATGCTTGATAAACTCAAACTTACAAAAGAAAGTGACACTATTGAAAATCGAATACAGTCCTCCTAAGAAATTGGTTATATGGCATTATGTGTAGTTCGAGCAAAGAGGTACAAAAGGAACTCAGTCTTTAGAAGATAAGTTTGGTGATATAGAGCTTGATTATATAATTAATTATTGAGTATATCCATTTGTTTGAAAAGTAATAACATCTCTTTAAATCACTGTCACAAATCCACGATTTGTTGGAGAGACACAGATTATTAATGAAATAGCTACTAGAAATCGTTAACGATGAATTCTTAAATATTACAATAGTTAACAGGAAATACTTCGAGAGAAGTTGAAAGTGTGAGCTGGACATCTCTCCAGATGGCTTTGTTTGAGCCTAAACAAACCAAGTATTTTTATCTTGGAAGGATGATTTACTACTACGACAGTGAAGGGTACCACAAGCATAAATGCACTAAGCAAGGAAGATGTGCTTTGGATGCAAGGATGTAAAATGCATGTTCGGTTCGGTTACCTTTACCCGAAAGGCTCAGCTCGAAAAGTTTGTTCAAGTATATGAAAGTCAGAAAAGGCTCGATTTCTCGTATTTGTTATTGTCGGCGTGGTCAAATCAATGATGATGCTGAAAAGCTTGATATTTAATATACGAATTTGTATATTTCCGTGATTATAAATTCGGAGACGATCCGAGTTACGCTACTGATGATTGTTCAATTGATTTTGAAGAACATAGTCTATTAAGTCATTATCTGGAAAATTGTCGTCTATGAGAACTTTAATCTCTAGAATGTACTAATCACTACACTGGATGATGGAGTGTAAAACAAACAGTTGGAATAGAGAGGAAAACAGCTTAAAACAAATGAAATTGTTGCATGGTTTACTCAGTGTGATGTACGTATTTAAAAAAGTATAAACTCTAATAAACAATATGCTCGAAGTTAGCGAAGCTATTAAGCTCGATTATAGATCCAATATATAACAAGCAAGTGAACAATCGACAACATAAGCTTGAAACTAAAGAGAAAATCTTTGGAAAGCTTGAAAATAAATAAAGTTTCATGAGGTTCATAAAATCAATAAGTCTGAAATTACTTTGAATGCTGAATTAGATATAGCAATGAGCTATACTCTAGCTATTGAAACTTTGATAATTCATTGAGATTTGGAATGAATAGTTGGAATGAGTTAATTTCTTTTAAAGCACAGATTGTGATTTATTAAAATTATTTTGGTCGTCAGAAAATTGAGTACATAGAAATAATCATGAAAATCTTAAAAGATTTTATTTTCAATAATTATTATTGAATTGATGATTTTTAGTTTGTATTGTAGATACATTAAACAATGTTTGTTCAGTGATACATTCAAAGAAAATACAGAGATCAAATCTTAGATTGAAGAGACATAACATGTGTCGAAGTCATGTGCGCTATTTAAGCAGTCCATGATAAAAGTAAGTAGATAATAGAAAAGAAAGCGTACTTTGCAGAATTTGATTAAAATTGGCATTGTCAGCAGCTCGAATAATTTGTTACTTTCCGTGTAGCTATATGTCGGATGTATTAATAAGTTTGAAATTGAATTAAAGTTCACCATCCCTGATATATACCTCAAAATAACGTTATTACTGAGATGTCATCATACTTATAACAGTAATTCAAATTTTGAACTTTAGCTGGAACGTAAAAGTTATACAATCCAAATCTGAGCTGACAGAAATTTGTATTTGGAGACGAATACAAAATATATATTAAGTTCGATAAAGAAAATGAGGTTTTGATCTTTGAAACGGAGGGCGAAAATGGTAAACTTTAGAAACAGAGGGAGAAATCGGACAATCGACAGGGCCACGTAAGGTTGAAGTAAACTTAAACTTACTACAAAACAAGAACAGGGCAAATGTATAAGTTGCGACTGTATAAAATGATCCAAACTCATATAAACTGACTATTGGTGCAGATAACAAGTTTGAATAAGGAAAAATAGTTGGAGATGAATATGTGTTAACAGAGATAAATAAAAGTTGATTTGTCATTGATGTATCATTAAGCTCGAAAGGCAAAAGCCAAATATCATTGTTTCAGAATGAAAACTTAAAAAGAAAGATGGATTGAACAATAGTGCCAGTGACATGATTCGGTTTCTAATAAAAGGTTTCAAAGATAAAAACTCATACATGAAGTCAAATACATATATGCATTAAAATTAAGTGTTTGAAACTATTCTAATGAGCATTAGCTATACTAAAGAACTTCGATTTCAAAGAACAGCAGCTTGATGTTTGAGCAAGCACTTTGCAAATGATTAGTAGTGAAGTGATACAGAAATACTGCAAGTGTTTACCGTTCAACTGAAACTTGGTAAAATTAAGTTTGTAAGATTTGATGTGCCTAGTAACATTCAATAAAATAATTCAAGTCCGAAAACTTCATGTAAAAATCTTGTCTATCTTCTTGGTCAAAGAGACAAGTATTTGAACTGCTGATTTACAAAGATGATAGTGATAACCAGAAATTACATAAACAAGTTGTATAAAGTTGATATGAAGTTTCAAATTAACCAGTAATAACAACATTAAGTTGGATGGAATTAAATTGCAGTTTGAGCTAGAAATCGATAAACAAATCTTAGCTCGAGAACACATTGAACAAGCTGGTTTTTCTACAGGAAAGTTGTAGATTCTCAGTCACTTTTACTAAAAGTTTTCTATTTGATATGGTATATACCATGATCGCTTGGAGTGAAACAAGCTTATCAACGATCAAAACACATCAGAGGTCTGGGTCTCGAAGGTTGAAGAAAAGTTTGACAATCACGAGGACTTTCAGATGCTAGTCTTACTGTCCGTATCTGCTCGAATTTACAAATTAACTTGTAATCAAATTGTATGGTAATACAGTTAGTGATGAGTAGAGAACGCATCGCTGTCTCACACAGCTCTGTAAACTTGTTAAGCAGAGTGCGTAGCCCTAGTGTGTACAAGCAAAGTCTGTCAGGAGATAGTATATCTACAATTTTTTAAGTTTGAATTTAAAATATTCTATGTGCTTGATCTGATTTTTTACTATTCTTCTTGCCCATGACTCTCTAGGATGATGAAGTCTCTGAGGCTAATCAACAAGTGAGTTGCACTGAAAAGCTGAGACATTTGATCAAGTTCAATAGTATGCTCGAGAACGTATTGGCATAAATTTTATTAAAATTAGCTGGATGGCTTGAATTGAATTTAAGAAACCGATTGATTGCTGAAAGAAATAAATAGCCAGCATATTCACAAGGGGTTTCTTTTTTGAATTGCATGCAAGGTTGACTTATTGCTATATCATAAACTCAAATAACCATGATCTTTGCTTCCTCTCAAAAGACAATACAAATAGTACTGCACTAGTACAGGCTGGATACAGTCGATTCCGAGCAAGAGAAATCTGCTCAGGAGGAAGTGTTGGATATGAGCGAGCAGATGTCTGCTTGCTAGAGACGGCAGGCCCAACGTTATTTTCTCCCAAGCATGCATGGTCCAAACACCTTATAGTCTCAACACTTACTTACAATTGCTATTTATAGTACATTACAATACAAGTGACCTAAATAGCACTTTTTGAAGTGTTATTTAGGTCACGAGTACCGTATAGAATTTTATATCCCAGCCTACCTAAGCTCGCTGTCACGCCTATCTGTGTCATAAGCAGTCCTGTTATGCACCGTGAGGTTAGCGCACGAACGTAGCGAGTGTGATAAACACGGTGCAAAAAAGGACTACTTACATCACGGATAGGCGTGACCTAAGTGCGGGTTTAGGTCATACTGTGCTATAAAAAGTATTTTCAAATTACAAGTGTTATAAAAATTCGACAATAGTAAATGAATTTAAAATATGTTTTTAATAGAAAAGTCATTAGTTACGGCAAAATTTATAAAATTAAAAAGTCGGTACAAATTATTGCAAAATTTATTTAATTCATCTTAATAAATATAATAGGTTTAGATTGCTTGCTTTTTTAGAGTATTTACAACTTTCAATTCGATCAAATTTCTGTTCGATCAAAATTCCGCCGATCAAATATTCTCGATCAACTTTTCCTAAATCAGCCGCTATAGCACTCTACTCATAGTCGCGTTGAGTTTCGCTTGCGCGATGTCCACGTTATATCGGCATCCACGCTACGTCAATCACAGGCAACGGGGAAATCTTCAAAAAAATCTTACATGATTTCTATGCGGTTTCCATGCACCATGTGGGAACTACATGATCACCATGTTGGAGTCATATGAGATTTTTGATATCGGCGTCGGTCCATATTATAAGCAATACGATTTCTCCCGTCGCGTGTCTAAATTATTTTACTTTGTTAACTGTCTCAGTTAACTCACTAATCACCCGTATCCTCGATCGCAGAAGATTAGAAAGGTCCCCAGCTTTGCATACGGCACGTCTTATTCACGGTTTAATCAGCGCTTTTCCTGTATTTCCAATCGTATCTTAAAAATTAAATTGTCTATAAGAGGTGTCAGTGTTTGATTTCTCGTTCAGAATGAGTTTTTCTCTTTTCAAACACACGCTAAAAATTTCTTGCATCAGGCACTGATTGTACATAGTGCGGGGCCTTGTCGCTTTTGAAGAAGAAATATAAAATTTTCTCTGCCAGAATACAGAATTTTTGAATTCGTTAGTCTTCCTACCTCGTACAGCGGCAACACGGACCACGGCAGTAGCAAAACTCACTGGGCTCTTTCTAAAATGCTCAAAAGCTTTTTTTTTTAAGTTTGTGTATTGAACTTCGTTCATTATAGATTAATAAAAATATTCAACATTAATTTTTTGGCCATAGTCGAAACCTAATGCACAAGAGACATTTGCAAATAACTTCATTATTAGACAGTCTTTTGCGAAATTTCACTAAAAAAGTTACAAAAATCGCTCAAAATTTAGGTATCTTCCTCTTTTTTATACCAAATATGAGTGCAGAATTCGAGAAAATATTACAATGAAATAACAAAATAAAAAATAAATGGGTGGCTTTTTCGAACTCGAAAGTTCATGGCCTCACAACGTATCGCGTTGTGTTTCTAGATGAATTTTAGCGTTCAAAAGTATACAAGGAAATAAAACATTTGAAAAAGTTAAAAGAACTCCACCTTAACTTGTCTTGCCCGAAAATGTAACCCTATCGTACGATATTTTATATCAGTGTCTGCCTTAAATTCGCCAAAACACGCTTTGCCGTTGCGTAAGCAGTTCTTTCTGGCACCGCGAGGTTAGCACCCGAGCGTGATAAGCACGGTGCCTGAAAGGATTACTTGCGCAACGGATAAGCGTGTCTTGAACGCGGATTTAAGCCACGCAGTGCTATACATTTTTTATTATCTCTCTATATTATAAAAAAAGTTTCGCCGCCGCCGCCGGCTCAGATTTTTTCCCCCTCAATTAATCCCCCTCAATTTTCCCCCTCAATTTTCCCCCTCAATTTTCCCCTCAATTTTTCCTCTCAATGCGTATCGTCTCAAATGTAGATTTTAGAATTCTTTACTATAGATTCTGTAGTCTCTCTATATTATCAAAAAAGTTTCGCCGCTGCCGATTCAAGAATTGTGCTCCTTAATTAGTGCCCCTCAATTACTGCCTCTCAATTACTGCCCCTTAATTCTTGCTCCTTAATTACCCTCCAATATTGCCGTTCAGCTATTACCTCTAAACCGCTGTTAATACTTATTCTGTAGTAAGTTCTAATATTACACACACGGTTAATTCAAACTTTGAATTCCGGAAATTTTTGCCAGTGCCGGCCGCTTGTTAACTGGGGCCGACGCGCATGCGCTCTATATCAAAACGCGGCCACTCGCGTCCAGCGCATGCTTGTCGGCTCTGGATATCCCCAATGGGGAGCTTGCATGAAAAAATTCATCAGGTCCATCAGGTAGAATATCGAAAAATAATCGACACATATTTTTTCGTTTTTCAATTAAACGATTATTAACAAAGATGTAGAGAGTTGAAATGTATGACGTCACTGATTCGGACTGTGTATAGTATATCTATATCGTCCGATTCAGTGACGTCACACGATATTTCAACCCGCTGTACCTTTGTCAATAAACGTTAGATTGAAAGAAGAAAAAATACGTGTCGATTATTTTTCGATATTCGACACGACGGACGTAATAGATTTTTTCATGCAAGTTTTCCATTAACCTGTGACCAGCACTGGCGGGAGTTTCCCGAATTTAAAATTTCAATTAACGGTATGTGTACTTTTGCATGGGGTAATCGGTTTGTTTCCTTCTTACACAATAATGAACATCCATTTCTATTCTAAGATTTCATACAAATACATGAAACAGAATATAATAATCCCTTTAAATTTTAAAGATACAATTCACATTCATATTTATACAGAACAACATTGGTAGAAACGTAAGCCAACCATTTACCATTAGAAAGCCAATTGGACAATGTTGGTCAATGATTTACAAACGCTTGGATACAAAATCGTCACGCAATGAATGGAAGCCTTGGTTTATGGATAGCTTATCAAGGTCTTAAAGAAGAGGAGCACTCTGTTATTTACTAGCATTCCAGCTTTTAATACACAGATGTAAGTTGTGCTTGAAGATTATAAGCCTGTCACCTGGGACTCCGGTAGACGATGTCCAGGTGTCTGGCAGAGAAAAAAACAAAATCTCGGTAACGCGCTACGTGGCTTTCGATGTAAAGATAGATGTAAGTTGTGCTCGAAGATGATGAACTCTCGACAAAATATGTCCTGTGCTTGCAAAATTTTAACCTAAAATTTTATAATTATAAAACTAAAGGACAAGGCAAATTTTTAAAGCGTATTTACTGAAGCCACATAAATAATTTATTGTTTTTCCGATCACATAACTTCCCAAATGCTTGAAAATGCGTTTAAAAGCAATATTGAAAATAAACAAAACCACGTCCCAGAATAGTCACGAGCACATGAAATTCAAGTAAAATAAAGCTGCAGATAAGAATAAGTATATAAAGATACAGTTCACAATTTAAGCAAAAATAAGAATAGTTTTTCTTCGTCGTAGCTAGATCAAACGAAATATTTAAAATATTATTACAAATCAGTATGACCAGAGGGTAGGCAAACAATTCGTTGTTTATAATACAGCTATTATCCGTGTATGTAGCAAAGACAAATAAATTGATATACAATGAGGAGAAGCTGTTATGTGCATTAACGGTCAATTCAATACCCGACGATAAAATATCACAAAAGTCTTTCCTTATCTATATTTTTTCATTAACTTCTTCTCGCAGACAGGCAGACGATTTTTAAGATCGTGAAACTCAAGATGTTCAAGGAAATGGAATTTACTTCTAAGTGGTTTGACAAGGGTTAGCAAGATTGGGACTATACTGAATACCTTTTATAAAAAGAAATCAAGGGATTTGCGTGTTGTAATAAAACTCCTTTCGACAAGAAAGAGATCTCATTAATACAAAGGGAACAACCGATTTTGGATTATTATGAAAGGGCTGTGCCAATTCATGAGATCGAAGGTACTTCGTATTACAATCTATTAAACAAGCCGATAGACGTAATGACTTCTGACGTAAGTTATCCTAAAATTATCGAGGAGTTTAGGATCAAAACATACAAGCTCCTTTACCCGCTGTATGACATGTAGGTTTGCGGAATCGAAGATTTGAATCGACGACATTGGATAGGCAATATGGTCACGATCGATGACGTCGTTCACAAGAGTTCGCTAAAGAATTCGTCTTAGTCGAGGAAATAAAGCACTAAAAAACGGCCCCAACCAATGTCGATGCTTTGTGAGCAGTGAGACAGATCGTTCTATGCGGTTTTTTGGGCATTCGCTAGTAAGACGGCTACAAACTCACTACTATTGTGAACTATAAATGATTAATTAAATTTTTTGAAAATGCATGTTATGGCACTTAATAAAATGCATTTTCAAGACAAGTGGCACTTTCCAAGAGAGCACGAAAATAAAAAATTTGAAGCTCAGGTAATATTATTAAGTGGAAATGAGTCCGTTTGCTACTCGGGGGTTTTGGGGTCGCTGAAACGAATATGCAACGGCAACCGCCTCCGAGGGTACCCCCCCCCCGGGGCCCATGGTGGACTTATCAAACGTCTCTCTCATAGATTTTGTGAGAAAATTGGTGACAGAATGAGTCGAAACTCGTATACTCGGGGGTTTTTTGGGTCGCATGAACGACGAAATATCGGCCACGGACACACGTCTCCGAGGATACCTGGGGCCAGGAATGAGACATTATCAACGTTATTCTCTAGGATCTTGTGGAAAATTATGACGAGATTGAGTGAAACTGTATACTCGGGACAAGGTTTATTGGCGGTCGACTGAACACGAATATCGACAGCGAGCAACGTCTCCGACGGTACCTGCGAGCCCAGGATAGGACATTATCAACGTCATTTCTCCTGATTTTTTGGAAACATTATGACCCGAATGAGTCGAAAATCGTTACTCCGGGAGATTTTCGGGATCGCTGACACAGAATATCGCCACGGCAACCGTCTCCGAGGTACTGGGCCAGGATGGAATTTTATCAGCGTCTTCTCTAGAGTTATTGTAAGGAAAATATATGACTGAATGAGTCGAACACTCGTTTTACTCGGGGGTTTTGGGGTCGGCTGACACGAATATCAGCCAACGGCAACGTCTCGAGGTAGCCTGGGGCCAGGACATGGACATCTATACAACGTCTTTCCTAGAGTTTTGTGGAAATTATGATCCGAATGAGTCGAAACTCGTTACTGGGAGTTTTTGGCGGTCGACTGAACACGAATATCGCCACGAGCACCGTCTCAGAGGATACCTTGGGGGCCAGGAAATGACAATTTATTCAAGTCTTTCTCCTAGAGTTATTGGTTGGAAAATTAATGGACGAATTGAGTCGGAAACTCAGTAACTCGGGGGGTTTTTGGCGCGTCGCCTGAAACACGAAGTTCGCCACGGCAACTTCTCCGAGGTACCTGGGACAGGATGGACATTATTTCAGTACTTTACCTTAGCAGTTTTTTGTGGGGAAAATTATGACCGAATGAAAAGTCGAACTCGTTACTCTGGGAGTTTTATGCGGTGTCGCTGAAACGAAATATCGCACGGCAACCGTCTCGAGTACCTGGGGCCAGGGTCAATTGAGACAATTATTCCAACGGTCTTCTCCTAGAGTTTTTGTGGAAAATTATGAACCGCAATAGAGTTCGAAACTCGTTACTGGCGAGTACAACCGAACACAAATAAGGGTTTTTGTGGTCAGCTTGAACTAACGAATATCGCACCGGCACCGTTCCGAGGTACCTAGGGGCCCAGGATTGGACCAATTATCAAACGTCTTCTTCTTAAGTAGTTTTGTGGACAATTATGAACGTAGATGGTTAAACTCGTTACTCGGGAGTTTTTGGTGGTCGGACTGAACCCGAATATCGCACGGCAAACCGCACTGCCGAGGTAGCCTGGTGACCAGAGCGTGAACGTTTCACACGTAATTTTTTCTGGAATTATTCATTGAGTATCAATCAAATTTTTACCTTAATTAAAAGATATAATTGCTTCTTAATTATTTATTGAAATTTATAAGTATGAAATAATTTAGACTTTGTTTTCTGAGTTAATTTTTTTTTTAATTTGGCGCCTTCAATAAAGTTGGCAGCACTGATATGACGTATAACGGGCCTTCAGGTTAGGTGTTCAGCGTCTGATGCCATAGCTTAGACAGTATGAATACAGTGCATGTATATTTTCTTGCAGCTTGTGCCCTCCTCAGCTTGTGTTCGCTTATAATTGAATTGTTTATTGAAAAATTGGGGAACAGCATTAGTTAATATAAATATAAGTGTTTAAAGTATAATTTAATTAATTAAATATTATATTAAAGCACTGTTGCCCAAAAAAGATTGCTCGCTTTTATTCGGTTGGATTCACAACAGCCGATAGTCTCATCTTGCCATGCAATTGGCGTGCAACATGTTAGAATCATTTGAACAATTTTTCACAAAAACCATCCGCAGCTGATAAAACTGAATACACAAGAGAGACTCGTGAAAAGAGACCGATACTTGAGCACAGTAATCTAATTATAAGGTTTTGATAATTTTGTTTAACAATAAAATATGTTAAATGCATATACTAACTTCTTTTATTAACATTATTTTCATAAACATTTGTTCACATCACATTCTCTTTCTTCACATTAATTTAATAAATAAATAATAAGATACTTTAATGATGTAAAAATGTAATATCTCAATATAATTGCAGAAAAGGACAGTTATTCTGTCACCTGCACCAGTACCTCTTGGTCAGACTGTTGCCGTTATCTATATTTGTTCATCACCCAAAAACATTTCCGAGCAACGAGTTTCGACCAATTCTGTCATCATTTTTCCCACAAACACCTATAGAAATGTTTTGATAATCTGTCCACCCTTGCACCAGGGTACCCGGAACGTTTGCTCCTATATTCGTCATACCCCTAAAACCCCCGATTTAACAGTTCGAGCAATTCAGGTCAACACATTTCACAAAACTCTAGGAGAAGACGTTGATAATGTCCACCCTGGGCCCCAGGTACCTCGGAGACGGTTGCTGTGGCGATATTCGTGTTCAGCGACCCCAAAAACCCCTGAGTAACGAGTTTCGAATCATTCGGTCACAATTTTTCACAAAACTCTAGGAGAAGACGTTGATAATGTCCACCCTGGGCACCAGGTACCCCGGAGACGGTTGCCGTGGCGATATTCGTGTTCAGCGACCCCAAAAACCCCCGAGTAACAAAACTGGACTCATTTCCATTAATATTTACCGAGTTGCAAATTTTTTATTTCGTGTCTCTTGGAAGTGCACTTGCAAAATGCATATTATTAATGCCATAATGCATTTTCAAAAAATTAATTAATCAATTTAGTTCACAAAGTTTGTAGGCGCTCTTACGAAGCGAATGCAAAAAACCGCATTAAAATCCGTCTTACTGCTCAAAAGATCGACAGTCCATTGCTTTATTTCCTCGACTATCTACACGTTGCTAAGATCTATAATGTATTTAAATTAATTAAGAGATGCATTGGTTTGATCTCGAAATATTCCCTTAAGATGTTTTTTAAGTAGTTTTAAAGTTTAGTTTTTAACGTGGATAACAGTTCTGCCTCTTACATTACGTATCGGTAGACTCGCAATCTATATGACAATAGGCGCGTGCACGCAGGTTGTTGTAAAATTCGAAACAGCGTAACTTTTGCAACGACCGATTTATTACGACAAATCAATACTGAACAATTAAAATGTATTTGAGCTCTTGTAGGTAACATTTTTTCTCCACAAACACAGAAAGAAAGAAATGTATTGTTTACGCGTGCCCTATCATTTTAACTCCTTGGAAAGGAAAATTCAAAACACATGCGTCGAAACAATCATATATCAACCCTAAAAATCTCGACATTATACAAGCGTTTAGATTACACTAAATTCAGCAGTAGCTTGTAATCAATATAGAATAATAATTTTTCTTTTCTTGTACCGGTAAGTTCAACAAATACGATATACAATCCCGTATACGTTTAGCGCGTTAGTTCAGCTGCAGCAAATAGCTGGCGCCTATGATTCGTTATAAAAAGCTGATGCATACACAGCAATGGGTGCGTTTTCCAACGACCTTAATACCGTCAATTTGCAAATGATTATGCGCGCGAGTAGAGCGAAAAAAACTGCTCGGGCTGGCGTTGCGCATCGAGCGTATCGAGCAAAATTATCAATGTGTAATCGGCGGTGGCGGCTGCAATATAAAATCTAAAACGCGTTGAAAAGCGTTCAATGTTAAAAAGCGGTTAACCTCTTCAAAAAGGATAATCCAAAACACATGCGCACGCGCGGTTAATTTTTGGCAGTAGCTACGAGCTATGATATATAATGAAGGCGTGAATAAGCGAGGAAAGAGAGGATAAGAATTGATTTTACACAATTCGCACTTCTAAAATTTTGGTTTTATTTTTTGAAGTATTGTTATCAGCGCGTACACAGCCTATTGTAGTCCACGCATATACGCATTCACGCACATTGCGAGCTAACTAAAATTAAAGTTTTTACTACGACGAACGTGGGGTTGGCGAGCGAAGCGAGCAGGGGGGGAACCCCCCTAGTAATAATAATAATTATTATTATTATTGTATTAAATTTATTATTTTTATGCTTAATACTGTTTAATACGCTATTATTATTTTTACTTATTAAATAAATTATAATAATTACAGATGTGTTCCACAAGGTGCTCCAAAATCTAATTTCATTCAAGGCTTGAGCATCATTGGAGTTCAGCAAATAGATAGAGTTGTTGAAGTTGTTGAAGAAACATTAAAAGGAAATACTGTAAAATTTTTAAATAAAAAAAAAGAAGCCGGCAAGAGAATAGGAGGTGCGTCTCTATCTTTGCCTAAGGTTCGAAGAAATCCTCTCATCGAAATTATTGCAATAAATACTGGCTGCCTCAACCAATGTACATATTGCAAGACAAAGCATGCAAGAGGTGAACTTGGAAGTTATAGTCCGGAAGAAATCATTAATCGAGCTGTTCAAGCTTTTAAGGATGGTGTTAAAGAACTATGGTTAACATCTGAAGATACGGGCGCATACGGTAAAGATATTGATACAAACTTACCAGAGTTACTTTGGAAACTGATAGATGTAATACCTGATAAATGTAGAATGAGAATCGGGATGACGAATCCACCTTATATTTTACAGCATTTAAAAGAAATAAGTCGAATATTAAAACATCCAAAGGTTTACAGTTTCTTACACATTCCTGTTCAATCTGGTAGTGATAGAGTACTTTTTGATATGAAAAGAGAATACACTAGATGTGATTTTGAGAATATTGTTGACTTTCTTAAAGAGGAAATACCAAGTATAAATATTGCAACTGATATTATTTGTGGTTTTCCGACAGAAACTGAAGAAGACTTTGAAGATACTATGAGTCTTTGTCAAAAATACAAGTTTTCAACTTTATTTATTAATCAGTTTTTTCCAAGACAAGGAACTCCAGCTGCTAAAATGAGTCAAGTACCTTCTAAGGAAATAAAAAATCGAACAAAGTTGATATCTGAATTTTTCCAGTCATATGAACCATATAAAACTAGAATTGGAGAAATACAAGAAGTTCTTGTTACTGAAATAGCTCATGACAAAAAGCATTATGTAGCTCACAATTCTTATTATGAACAGGTTTTAATCCCAATGAAAAAAGAGTACATGGGAGAAATACTTAAAGTTAAAATTATATCTGCATCAAAGCATTCTATGAAAGGGGAACCTCTTGATGAAGATAAAACAAGAGTCTTTAACCTTTCTTTAAGCCAAGCTTTAGTTCCTAAAGTGCAGCAAGATGTAAAACAATTCACATGGCTCATACTAGCATTATTAGTTATTATTTTTGCTGTTATTGTTAAATTATGCTGCTATTAAACTTTTGTTAATGAATGATTTCAATCGCCAACAAAACGGTCGATGAATTAATGTACATATTTCAGTCATTTATATAAATAATTGTTCATTTTACTTTTTTTTCTAGAGAAAGTCTTTCAGTAGTACAAATTTTTAAATAAATAATTTCGATATATTCAGATGATTATAAGGTGGTTTTTAAGTCTGCATGAAAATGACCCCTCTCCATGCATGTAAAACAAATAGAAAGGCGAGTTTTTCTTAGCAATGGGAGAAAAAGCACCTACATGTATATATTATCTATCTACATAATATTAAAATTCTTTAATTTCGAAAACTATGTCTTGTGTAAATACCCTATCTTATGTATATATATCTTGTAAAAATATTTTTTTTTAATTATTGTAATCTTTGTATATCAATACGTAAATTCATCACAAAAATTACATTTTCAAACGATTAGTTTTTATAAACATTGACGATAAAAATTAGCTACAAAGCGTAAGTACATACGTACATACGTACGTACAAACATGAAAAGCTTTTAATTGATGTAAAAGAAAATAATTTTTTTTCCTATACACTAATCGAACAAGATTATATGTATAAATATGCTAAATAAAAATTGTCAGATGTGGTCCGGATTACATGATACTGGGGATAATCATGATAATAAATATAAAAGAGATATTATATACATATGTATATAACAATATATTTCAGTAAATAAGTTGATATTTCTGGTTTTTGTAAGATATACACACCTAGCGCACTCATTCGTAGACGGTGTCTCGTTATCCTCGGAGTCGTCCTCACACCCGGACATCGTCTACGAGAGGTATAGAATATTTGACGGCAATTTCATGTGATATCTAATGTTCTCATTCGTAGATGATGTCTCGTTATCTTGAGAGTCATCCTGACACCTGGACATTGTCTACGAGAGGTATAGAATATATGACGGTAATTTCATTTGGTATTCGGTGCTCTCATTCGTAAACGATGTCTCGTCATTCTAAAAGTCGTCTTGGCATCTAAACATCGTTTACAAGATGTCACAGATATTTGACGATAATCTCAATCGATATTTGGTACTCTATCATGAATGTCTTTATGAACCGAAAGTATGTATTTTATTTTGAACTAGAATAATAATTTGTGATAAATGTCAGGTTATAGTGTTACGTGTGAGGGTCGATGTTTTGTTCTCCGTGAGGTGTTAAGCTCACGATTGCTGCGAAAATACCGGGGCGATAGGTGAACACGAGAGATTATCGGTGAATGTGTTTGTTTATTAATCGTAATTTACAATGAATGATTCGTGTGAAAGAGAGATACGCGTGTTTAAAGTGACCTCGGAGAATGCGCGTCTCTATAATTATGCGATCCTATCGGTCGTCTCCGAGTCAAAACTATCTGTCTAGTGCTGGATCGCGGGTGGTGGAGTAGAGGCCGAGCGCCTGTATGCACCCCCTTTTATAGCCTCCCTGGGTGGTGTGATTCCTACCCGCGCGGTCGTCCGAAGTCGTGGAGGGAAAGTTGCGCTGAGTCCGAAGAATCGGGCCTCGGGGTGCACCCGAGCTGTTGCCATGCACGTGTTTGCCGATTTGTACTTGAGTGCGTTATAACTAGCTATGCTATATACGTGTGAATATTCACACGTGACATGTTCTTGGGGTCGTTACCGGGCGCCCTCGCCCTCAAACTTATAATTATGCAAATAAAATCCCACGTCCGAAAAAAATTTGAGTTTTTCTCATATAAATTACCCTCTTATTTTACTTGTAAGTTTCTATAGTCTATTTTGAGTGAAGATAAAGGTAAGTGTATCTAATCTATTTAATATGCTAGGTTAGGTTAAGATTTATGTGTTATTTTTCTAATTTACTCGTTTAAAATTTCTAAGATAGTACGCGTTATTCTCCGGTCACATGAAACTTTACTAAGGTTGGTTGAGCGGTTAACAATTTTTGTTTAGGTTGGTCAAGCGGTTTTATAAGTATGTTGTTTTTCTAAAGTGTGATTGTTACAATATTGTGTGTTGTGTAGTGCGCCATTGGCTGTGTTTGTGTGGTCCTATCATACATTATGGCTACCTAGCGAATCTCTCTTTCCTTTAAGTTTCTTAAAATGTACTTTCGCTTAATCTTATATTGTGTCTTGATTGGTTGTCTTGAACGTGCTTGGCTCCAATCATCTGTAGATTCAACCTTGAATTTCTTGGCATCAGGGCTGGCTGAAGGAGCATCCCATTGGCTGCGGCCAGCTGCTGCAGATTTGGGAGGCTGAGGCCTGTTGATGGCCACGGAGTGTAGTGTGGGAGTATCTGGTTTGTCATCTCGGGTCGTCTGGCCTCATGCATCTGTAGATGCTCTGCGCCGGGTTGCGCATGAGTAGTTCTATGATCTGAAATCAATCTATCGCGGATTAGTAGTGGGGCCCCCCTTTTAGTGAGAACTTTCCATATTATCACTATTATTATGGCAAACGTGAGTATGCCGGTCCCGGAGTAAGTTACTGTTGATTGAAGGGACGAAAATCTACCGTAAATGTCCTTGTATTCACCTAGTCTTTTTGCCTTATCGATAATGTCGCGAAAATCTCGTCCCGTTTTCAATGAACGCGCTAGCATGTCCTTCCGAAGGTTTAAAGATTTTACTGTGTTTTCCTTTGCTAGCGTGTCCTTAATAAAGGCTAGTGGCGCGTTACCCGTGTTATTTATTAATGCAACTACGTCCAATTCCGTTCCGTTAAATATTACGGTTGTGGAATTTATGNGTAATTTACGCGTGCTTCGCGAGATGCTACGAGTCGCACCGTGTTTGTGCGTGCGGTGCAACCGTGCGGCAGGCGCAACATGCCTACGCCGTCGATGTCTATCGCGTTGTCCGTCAGTCGTTCGCAACTAGAAAACAGTCTCTCTTTTTTATTTGTGGAGAATATCCAGGTGTTTGGAGTGCTCGTGCGCATCCAAAATGCTTCCCTTGATTTTATCATCTTGATTTTACATTCCGAGAGATTAATGGCAGTTTTGCCCGTGCTGATTTTAATTTCACAGCTCGCGTCGTCGTTAATTTCGTGAACTGGTTCTGTGTTTTTGCATATGTATAGGTTGCTAAGCTTCTTGCATTTATTCAGTGCATCTAAGGTGATGGGGATGTATGTGTTTGACCCTTGGTCCAGTGTGAAATATTCCGTTTCTGGCCAAATATAAGCAAATGTGTCTGATGCATTAAGTGATTTCTGCTTGATCGGTAGGGCAGAGGCCTTGTGCAAATCGTAATCGTTGAAGTCGAGCAATGGCATTCCTATGTAATATACCAGGTGCGTGTCTTGAAATAAAATTGAGACGTCGGATATTTTAATCAATTCGGTGATGGACATATCTGTCCCCATAGGCGGGAACCGTGAGTCGGTTATTGTCTCTTTTGCAAGGGCTTCCGATTTTTCTATCTGCTCTGGTGTAACGAATCGTGGATGTACGACTCCTTGAGTTGCAAATAGTACGGTGTCCGTTAAAATCTCCGTATCTAGCTCGTACTGTAGTACGTTATCCTCTAGTAAGTTTAGGGCTTCTGCGATTTCCTCTTGGTTTTGCAGGTTTGCCTGTTTGGCCGTTAATTCTTCCATGGCGCTTTCCAGTTCGTCGGCTTTTTCGTGTAATACGCCGAACTCTGTATGTATAAGTTCGGTCTGGTTTGCTAGCAATTTCGCTAATTGCCTAGTATCGTTGGCTGTGATGCTAATGAGTTGCTTGATTTCTTCTCCAGCTTCCTCATCTAGGGTTCCAAATATTGTACGGCTGATTTTTCCTATTGCAGAAAACCAGGCTCGTTTAATTCTTGGTTTCTGTGTCGTTTCATGGCCTTGTAGCAGCTCTTTTACTTTGTCAGCGTTCCTCATAGTCTCTTCGATCTGCTGACGTATCTTGGTTAGCTGCTGTTCGTATGGGCATGCTGTGTTTCCTTGAGTGCAGAATCCTTTTAAAGTATTCCAGCTTCCTAGTAAATTATTCCATCTTGAGAAAAATGCGTCGAGATTTATGCGCTGTATCATCTTCCATGTCGTGCTGGAGGTCGCTAATGGGTTTAGCTTTTCGACCAGTAGCCCTGGATTATGGTTGATGGCCCTTATGTCGATTCTTCCATCGATATCCTTGGGTACGCCGCACCTGTAAGAGGGTGTCCTATAATTTCATTCTATTAAATAACGCGATAGCGCCCTGATGGTCGCTATATTTTAATTTTTGTTAGGGTATTATTTTCTCCTATGTTTAACGGCTATAGCTGTCCCTTCGTTCTTATGATTCAACCCGTGGGTTAGTAATATTAATGCCCATATTCCCGTTTGATTTATTTAAATTATTAGGCTATATGGTGCTAGACAAGGGGCATTATGGAACGTTCCTTTAAGGGATCCCCTTAATCGGCCAAGGATTATAATGCTAGCCAATATTTATTCGATTTTGAGTTTAGCCGTGATTAAACTTTTGTCGTCTACCCGGCTCTTCGTGGCTTTTCTGTGCGCTGTTTCGTGGGCGCTCAGATTTCGCGAGACGCAATCTCTGCGTTTCTTCGTCCGGTGGCTCTTCTCTTGGTGGGGTTTTCTGCCATGGTTGCGTCTTTTTATCTGGTTTCCGTGGCTTGCCGGTTATATGTTCGTTCGCAGTCTGATTGCGACTATCGTCAAGCTCCATCTACTTGTTTTCTCTCTGGTTTTTCTGCTCTTATCCTATTTATTTCCACCTATTGTATTATGGCTGGCTATTTGAGGTTCTGGGGTCTTGGCGAGGAGCCCATGGACGACCCGGAGGAGGTAAAATTTCGTATCGATATTTTCTTTTTCAATAAGCGTTAATAATGATTTTCCCTTAGGTTTTGTCTGATGATGAAGGCTTCGAGGAACTCCTAGGGCCTGATGGTGGAGTCTATCCTTGTCACGGAGTGGAAGGCTCCACACTCTTTATCGGCGGGCGGTGTATCTTCTGTCGACAACCTCCGGGAGCGCCGTCCTATCTCAGGGTCCAGCAACGGTCCTATGGGGTCGTCGTGATTTATATCTTGTACCGCGCGATGATCCCCTTCGTTGCTGAGGGAATGTGGTTCCCCTGTCATGAGGAGGACTGGGGCGTCCCTGCGGATGCGGCGCCGTGCTCCATATGCCGTCGTCCCCTTGATGAACCTCCCGGAATGATACGGCTTCCTGCGCACTGGTGGATACCAGTTCCCGATGCTAGCTATTTTTAGTATTAATGTTATTATTATCTCCCTAATTTTAATAATAAAGCGACCTCCTCCTAGTATCCTGATAACCCAATCCTGGTAAACCAATCCTGATAACCCAGAACCACAAATAAAAAAAAAATATATAAAAAAATAAAAAATAGAAAATTAAACGGACTGCACCATGCAGACGCTATTACGGTCATAATATAGGCTGTTATTTATTCTCAAAAAAATATATAAAAAAATAGAATAACAAAAATATAAGGGAGGTTGTTCTGGGCTTGAACTCAGATCCCCGACTTCTGAGGCGGGCGCCTAGTTCGCGCTGCCGTTGCAGTTTCTTGTTGTGTGCTATCTTAGTATCGGTTTCGTTCTTCGCACTCTGTCGGTAAGTGAGTGCACTGTGTCGGCTAATAATGCCTAGCTGGCCTTTTGTCATGTCTCGTTTTTTGTTGTTTGGTTGGGTTTGTTTCGTTTATTTATTTCTTTACACTTAACATTCTCCTCGTTCTACTCTTGCTTGGTCGTCCATCTTCTTCCTAGATCGTTCCTTGTTTACCTCGGGGTCCTTGGACATTACGCAGGAGGTGTCTCCCGTCGAGTCATACAGAACTGCTCCTGCGACGACTATTTGCCGTCGGAAGGTCGAATTTACCATCGTAACTACGGTTCCGCAAGGGCAAACGTACTCGTAGTGTTCGGCCGTGAACCATTTTTTCAGCTGTTTCCTAGTCTCGGCTAATTCTTTTTCCCAGAGAACCATTCTATGTGCGTGCTGGTTTAATTCCTTTCTGCTGGTCCGACGATGTTCTCTACTTTGCCGTTGGCGTCGGTCTGACTGTCTCTATGTCAGTGTAGGCGCTTGATATTTGACGCTGTCTCTATGCGGCTTTTTTCCTTACTGTGTCTTTTCTTTTTGGTTTTATCCGAATGCTAAACTTGTATTATGTTGAATGGGTGTGCGTCGGGCTTAGGATTAAGGAATGCCCGATACGTCTCTACAAAAATTTTCTCGACCTTACTGTAACTTCTCGAGAGATGCGTTAGTCATCTAAGATTGTTTAAATAATTGGACGACTATTTTCGCTTTTTATTAACTGTCGGAGATGCCTAATATGTATACGTAAGATCTTTGATCTGTGAATGTAACTTTCCGAGCAATTCATTAAACATCTAAGATTGTTTAAATAATTGGGGGGTTATTTTTGCTTTTCATTAACTGTTATAAGTGCTTAATATGTATGTACAAAATCTTTGACATGTGAATGTAACTTCCCGAACAATTCATTAAACATCTAAGATTGTTTAAATAATTAGGGGGTTATTTTCTTGATTCTTTAATTGTTAGGAGTGCCCAACATGGGGCCGTAGAAATTATTCTTCTCTTTAAGTAACCTTCCGAGATATTGCATTTAACATGTGAGATAGTTTAAATAATGGGACACCCTATTTGTCTATTAGGTGTCCTGGGAGTGTTTCATACGTACCCCTGAGGATTTTCTCCTAGGACTCGTGGTTTTCTTGTAATTAAAAAGTTAACTAATGCTCCGTTGTTTATTAACTTTGACGATTATTATGATAGGGGTGGTTTTAGTACCTCTCCTGGCCATACAAATCTACCCTTTGTAGATTCTTGTAATTAAAAAGTTAACTAATGCTCCGTTGTTTATTAACTTTGACGATTATTATGATAGGGGTGGTTTTAGTACCTCTCCTGGCCATACAAATCTACCCTTTGTAGATTCTTGTAATTAAAAAGTTAACTAATGCTCCGTTGTTTATTAACTTTGACGATTATTATGATAGGGGTGGTTTTAGTACCTCTCCTGGCCATACAAATCTACCCTTTGTAGATTCTTGTAATTAAAAAGTTAACTAATGCTCCGTTGTTTATTAACTTTGACGATTATTATGATAGGGGTGGTTTTAGTACCTCTCCTGGCCATACAAATCTACCCTTTGTAGAATCTTGTAATTAAAAAGTTAACTAATGCTCCGTTGTTTATTAACTTTGACGATTATTATGATAGGGGTGGTTTTAGTACCTCCCCTGGCCATACAAATCTACCCTTTGTAGAAAAACTTTTCGAAATTTTTTTGTCCGCCCTAAAAAAATTTTCATTTGTTTATTTATCCGCTCCTAATTATTTATTTGCAATTTTTGGGGTATGAGTCCTCTCGGAGGGTGTACCCGTACCTTTGACTCGAAGGGGGGTGTAATCGGATTGTTGGTTCGATTTACATCGTCGATTCCTGAAATCCTGATTTGAATATGCCGCCTTTCGGCCATCTTACATTCCTTGGCTGCACAGCCGTCGTACCGGCTCCGGCCGAGCGGTAGCGCTCCGCGCGTGTTTCTAGTCCTGCGCTCGTGGTTCCGTTGCCGCGCTCACGTATACTTCGATTGCGAACTTCACTGCACATGCGCTTGGCGGGGTGCAGCTGCACCTAGCCTTCCCTGGCCCGTTGCCTCGTGCAGCATTCGACGTCAACACGTGCTCTCCTCGTACTTGTTCTTCTTTCTTTTGNCTTTTTTTTTGTGAGTAATACATTTAATTTCCTGGCTTCGTCCGTACATTAGTTTTAGGCGTTATGTCTCAGTGCAATCTGTCTCGTGGTGTCCGTCAATCGTTTGTGCACGAGTTTGACAGAGTGCCGTATGCTCGAGTGCTGAAGGTGATGCAGGCGGGAATCGCGAAGGATTCTACTCATTGCGTCCATGTGGTAAGTTCCTTTTATGGCTATTCATGTGCTTTTAAATGTCTTAGTGTCTACCTATATTGTGTCCGTGCGCGCGTGTGTCTTAGGGTTTCCTGCACTCCTAATTGGCTTTTTTTGCGCGCATCGTTCTTTTTTTGTTTGCTTTTAGCGAGGCTTTTGGTTTTTTTACGTGTCCTGTGTATATGACACCTGTCCTGTATGTGTTTGCGCTTGTTTGTCTTGCCCATTGCTAGTGCGTAAGGCTTGTAGAAGGCTGTTCTAGTACGGACATCGTACTAGATCCTTCGCTCTTCTCGGGTCGATTGCAACAATAGATTCTACGCTCAGCGTGTGAGATATGTGTCTGCCGGGATTATATGTATATTTATGCTTCTCTGAATTCTTTCAGCATCCAATTTGTCCCGACTTGTGGTACAATAATCCTCGAGGGGACTATGCTTTCCCCCGATAAAGCAAATGTGTACATATATCTTCCCTATCTTTCCCCCTGGGTTTAATCTTGTTGTCATGTGCGTCTTCGGCGCAGCTCTGACATGGTTTGTACAGTTTTATTTTATAATTGTCTGTCGTTATTGTTGTATTAACAAGTGTTTCCCTTTTTTTTTTATTTAGTACCGCCGGACCTTCGATCCAAACGAACCACCGACTGACTTGGGCCGTTATCTTGCGTCGATGCTGGAGAAAGGAGCTTCCTTCGAGCGTCTTCGGTTGCGCCCCGCGCCTGGCGGATCCGGCTTGTATTTAAGCTCTCGGGCCTCTGCTTGTTATGATGCAGCATCGAGTTCGGCTCTGGCTTCCGCTCTTCAGGTAGGCCATGCGCTTTTCTTACTTTTTTTTATTCTATGTGCTTCCTCTCCTTTTCGGAGTTCGATCCTTTTCTTTATATCTCTCTTATTCGTTGCAGGCGCGGCCGATTACTCCCGCTTCGCTTGATGCTCTAGTGGATCTGGGCAACTACATGGACTCGGTATTGTCGCATCACGGCGGTCAATTTGCCGATCCGAAGGCTGGTCCCTTGTATGGGATGAATATGGAGGCTGTGGCCGAGCTTACGCCCCAATTAGCTGATGTGCCGTGGAATGTCTTTGGCGTGGACCCGAGCATGCCTGGTATCAACGTATCGACCTTTTATATGTCCGGGGATGGTTCCTACACCCCCATGCATTGCGAAGATGGGTATTTGGACAGCTGCAATCTTGTTCACTGGGGTCTTCCTGGGTCCTGCAAGATTTGGCTATTCGTCCATCGGTGCGACAATGACCGGCTGATGGAGGCCGTAGTGAAAGAGGTCACGGCGTGGCGGGAAGCTGGATCTAAGTTGGCAGCCGTGGGCCAGGGGTGTTCTCTGCCACTTCACCATAAGGTCTGGGCCCTGTCCACGGATCTCTTGGACCGGCATAGCATCCGCTACCAGTGCATCCGACAGGAGCCCGGAGATTTGGTCTTTGTGGCCCACGGTGTCTACCACCAGGTGGTGAATTTTGGGGTCACCCTGGCTAAGGCCGCCAACGTGGGTAGTGCCGCCTGGAATCTCGGCGCGCATCTCTTTACTACGTGCAGGTTCTGTGCAGCCGCTGGTAGGCCTAATCGCGTAAGCTTCATCCGGCCCAATGAGGCGTCGAGAGTCTTCTGAACTTGCACCTTCTTCTTTTGGTTCTCGTGTCTTCCGTCGTGGACGACCTTTCCCTGGACCTATCACTGTCGGTCCGCTTCGNTTGGTTCTCGTGTCTTCCGTCGTGGACGACCTTTCCCTGGACCTATCACTGTCGGCCCGCCTCGTTCTCGCGTGAGTAATGATCCTTGTATTTTACTGCTTATTAATTGTCCGGTTGTCGCGTTATTATTATTTTTCTCACTGTTCTATGTCTTTTTTTGCCATTGATTTATAGTCTTTTCGAGGCGTGATAAATGCAAGATATCTTAGGCGTAGTCGGACAACGTCATCAATTTCGGGTCTATCCGGTGTGGTCGTGCAGGGCGTATACCAATTCCCGTATAATCCCTCTGCAGCATCCGCTCCTTATGCATCATTGCCCCCAATAACGAGTGCCTTCTCAACCTTCCTTCCGGTTCGGTCTAACGAGGAGCGCTCCGGTCCTGGAGTGTTCCCAGCACTCGTACAGCCTCCGCGCGCTTCTACTCGTGATTCGGTAACTACGTTTGTTTACAATGGTGGGTCGGATTTACCGCGAGAGAATATAACTGGGTGGGCCGGTCATTGGTATAGTAGCACTACAATTTCTGTTTACGAATCAAGCCCCGTGTCGACTCCTGGGAATAATTTTCACGAAAGTAGCTTCGCTTATTCTGGGTACTCTCCCGCAATTCTATCTGATTCGCGACCGGCGAGTCCTGATACGTCCACTGGTGCCTTGTATGCGGAGCTGGAAAATCGCGAGCTTGCGTTTATGTCTGCCCGGGTTCCGCGCATCGAGACAGTGCCGTCGCTTGAGGTCCCCCGCGCGGTGCCTCTACGCGAATCTCTATCCAGGGACGGGAACGCGAATTCGTCATTGACGTCTCTCGCGCGACCAACAGAGCCGCCTGTGATCGAGATCGATTCATCGAGTGATTCGTCGGATGATCTTCCATCTATTTATTCAACTAGTTCATCGAGTTCGTCGCAAAATACCGAAGTCGTCGCGCGCCCGTCTTCCCCGCTAAATAATTCTGGGCCTGTTCTGGTACCTTGCCCTATTTGTTGCGATTTTATGTTCCTGCCGATTTATCAATGCCTAAATGGTCACTCGGTATGTAGTTTTTGTCGGGATAATACAACGGAATGTGCTATATGTCGCGGTCCGCGTGGCAGTGTGCGAAACTTGGTATTGGAATCCTTAGCTGGTGAGCAGCCGCAGCCTTGTCGGTATCGATATGTAGGCTGTCCACAATCTCTAAAACCTGACAATTGGACTCTCCATGCCTGCACCTTTTCTCCCGTGGGTGCTTCTGCCGGTCCGTCGTCTACTTCTGCCTTGCCTTTTCCTTCTGGTTCGGTGATCCGTACTTTTAATCGTCGTATTGTGATTGACAGCGATTCCGACAGTTCATCTTCTCTTGATTAACTTTTGTTCTCATAATTGCGTGCTTTGCTTGTGCTCCCAGTCCTAATCACTCATTTCTATACACTCCAATCCTTGTTTCAGGTTCGACCAGAGCTCCGAATCCCTTATGAGCCCAATCGAACGTTGGGCCCCGCGCGGCCTAGCCCGGATCTGCTGAATCCTTGGGACGACCTTCCTCAGGATGACGGCATCCTCTGGAATGTTGATCCATCTTCGGTTCAGGTGCCGCCTAGTCCGACCGCTTCCGTGCCGGACGATCTACTGGGTAATCTGTTCTTGGATTCGGATGACAGTGGTGTTTCCGACGGTGCTCCCGAAGCTGCTGAGGTTGCCGAATCAAGCGAACTTGCTGTTGCGGCGCCTGCTCCCACGACTTCTTCGGCGGAGAATCCTGATGAAACGGAGGTTCTGCTTCGTGATCTTTTCACCTGCCCTATCTGTGATGATTTTATTTATCCAAAATTTCGGCAGTGTGATAATGGTCACGCCGTGTGTTCCCGCTGCTTGTTCCGCTGCAGGAGCTGCCCTATATGTCGGGCATCAACTCCGGTCTGGAGAAACCGTCTGCTTCAAGGAATCGGGTCTAGGATGCGCTTTCCTTGTCGCCATCACCATCTGGGTTGCCCTGAGGTGCCAGAGGCTTCCGCCTGGCTTGAGCATAGCGATGCTTGCTCTTACGGTCCACGACCCATGTCTCCGAGGACCCGTCGTCATATTGACTGGCGTGCATCCGATGATCGCGATTTTCCGTGGTGAAACGCTTTATTTTGTCATTCATAATTTAAGCTTTAATAACTTGTTGTGATTATATGTGGTTAATATAATTTCAATTTTTTTTTTCTGGGAATTCCAGTGCTTAGTCATTTATAAGCCCTGCCTCGTTCCAGTCGATATTCTACTTTTTTTCTCACATGAATTTCCTTCTATATTTTTTGTATTAGTTCTCGTTGTATCCTTAAATTACTTAGACTTTGTGGCGTCCGGGGGTCGCTAGATGTTTGACTGAATGCCCTCTCTATTATATATTGTTTTATGCGGCGTCCGGGGGTCGCTAGATGTTCAAGTTTTTCTCCCCCTTCCATATTATTGAATCCGAGTTGATTTTAGCCTCAAATCATATCAATTATTTTAATTATTATTTTAGACCTCTTTAGCTCAATTATTGAAATACTAATACTAAGAGTTATTCGTCAATATCTCCTTATCCTGATTCCAGTATAATGTGATTATATTATGTTTAAATGTACTTATTATTATTATTTTTTTGTTGATTTTTCCCGATGTTTTTTTTTGGCGTCTTTTAATCTTTATCACCATTTTCTTGTTCCATTCCCTGTATGTGTCGTTTAAGCTTATTTATGTTAACTATTCGCGTTTTATCCCCTTTTTGAATTTTTGCATTATGCGTAGAGTAATTTATAGCTACTATTTCGCATGGGCCCTTGTATTCGGGTTTAAATTGGCCTACCCTGGGTTCTTTCAGAACATAAACCATTTCTCCCTCCCTAAAGTGTTTCACATTTAACTTCCTATCATAATAGTATTTTGAGCGGTATTTCGATTGTATTAGATTCATCGCGGCCATAGTTCTAAGTTGAGCGTAAGCTTCTGTCGTGTCAGCAAGGTAGTCATCGTATGTATGTAAATGCTCGCGTGGTGGGAAACTTGACGGTGTTCGCGCGCGTCGGCCGAAAACTAGTTCATGCGGTGAATATCCTAGTCCGTCGTGCTCTGTGGAGTTATATGCGTGCTGTCCCTGCTAAAAATAGTCTATTAAAATCCATAAGATTTTCTATCGAATTGAATGGTAAGTCTTAATCGCCTTATTCGCATTAAAACTCAATTAAATTCCATTAAATTAATTAAAGTCTATTAAATTCTATAGAAAAATCTATCGATTTTAATTGTGTCTTTTTATCTATCCATTTTAATTGTAATTTTCCTCATTGACTCTGAATGATTGAATGTAATATAATTGAGTTTTATTGGAAAAAACGCGATTAAGGCTTGCCATTCAATTTTATCGACTTTTATCGATTTCAATGGAATTGTTTTAGCAGGGGTGCTAATGGTACGATTTCATCCCACTGGTCATTGCCATCAATGTACATTTTAATATATTCTTTGAGCGTATGATGCATTCGCTCTATACCTCCGTTGGACTGTGGATAGTACGCGGTTGTCGAGTACTTGTTTACTTTAAATATGCACGCGAATTCTAGCGCTCGGTTCATGAAATGTGCTCCTTGATCGGATATTAGGGTTACCGGTGAGCCAAAGTAACAGATTAATTTTTCCGTGAGTGCTCGTGTCACTTTCCTTGCCGTTGCGTGCTCGACTANCGTGCTCGACTGGTACTAATATGCAGAATTTCGTAAAGTTATCTTGGATGGTCAATATGTAGCGGTTTCCTCTCTCAGTCTGAGGCATTGGTCTACAGAAGTCGATCGATATCTTGTCGAAGGAATGGGACAGGGTGTCTGTTATAAGCATTGGTAATTTTGTTTTTACTCGAACTAGTTTCTTCTCCTGGCATCCCGCGCATACTCGAACAAATTGCCTAACGTCTGCTTGCATGTTTCGCCAATAGTACTCGCCGGCTACCCGATTGTATGTTTTATTCGTTCCCTTATGGCCGCCGATTGATGACTCGTGATATTCTTTGATAAGCCTGTATCTATCCTCGACTTTTGGTACTGGCAGGTTATTTTTGAATAGAACAATCGATATTGCTTTCCCTTTGAAAATTTTATTACACTGTTCGGTTACGTGTTCCCAGTCTGCGAGTGTAATTATCCCTAAGTCTCTGATAAAACCAAACGTCGTTATTCCGTGTTTTTCGATAAGTAGTTGTAGTGTCTTTATACACCCCGTAATGTCCGGTCTTAAGGGCTTGTCGTGCAGGTGTTTTTTCAAAACTATGCCGAACATATACATATCTCTATGTTTTGTTACTATTATCTCGCCAACTGATCGTTGCGTTCCTAGTAGATCTTCTATGTGCATGCAACGTCTTTCTATCAAGGCATTCAGCACCTCTGTGTCGAGGACTAAGTCCTCTGCTAATATGTAAACGAGATTGCATTTATGCGAAAATGGGTGATCGTTTAAACCTTCTACTCTGGTAAACAGACCACTGTCGTCGGGACCTCTCTCCCATGCCGGTGCGCCTTGATCTGGCCGCGCTTCAGCTATTAAATAGCGCGCCATTGCTTCTCTAACGTGCGGATTTCGTTGCTTATTTGAAGGTTGTTCTCCTGGTTCTGATTCTGACTCGGATTCTGAATCTTCATCAGATTCGTCTGCTGTCTGTATATATGGCGTGAAGTGATTGCCGGTTAGATGTAGATGTATGAATTCTTTCTCATTATCTAGGTTGAAGTGGCAGTAATTATTGCGGTTGTCTGTTTGGAAGTGTACGCACACATTGTGACCAAACTCCCTTGCGAACACATATATGCAATCCGCATCTCCATATTCCACTTCTGATAGCAAGATCCGGCATGCCTCTTCTGGATCGCCGCAGGTCTCTACGTGCGGGCTGCACAAAAGTTGATACCTTAGCTGACTCGCTGTCATTTGCAGATTCAAGATTTTTATTATCGAATTAAACAGGCAGTTTCCAGGTGGGTCCGTCGGTATATTTCTATCGTGCGTTAGTCGCTTGAGTGGTTCTGCACAATCGTCTTGCTGCGAGTATACATAATAACGCTGGGCCATTTCGTCTAGGGCTGTACCCGAATAAGGTCTTGGGGTGCGCTGAGCCCCAGGTGTTGTGCCCATAGTCGCGCCCGTTTGGTCCATCGCTGGCTGGTTATTGAACGAGCCCTCCATTCGATCCATAGATTTGTAGCTGTCTATCTTCTTCTCAGGACTATATCTACTGTGATGGTTCGTATCGTGAGGGTGTGGATGAGCGTCCTCGATCGGTGAATCTGACGTACTGCTGGCGGGTAACGGTCTTGCACTAGCTCGGTCGTCTATTTGCGGAGTAATGTGATAAAAATCCTGCCTTGGCTTACACGAGGGAAGGGTGCGCTTCAGAATGCTAGGGTGGCTGTCGTGTGGAGCTAATGGAACATGTGTAAGAAGTATCGGTTGTGGAGAATCTATACTTTCGTAAGGTGTTTCCGTGCTAGGATTTCTTCTGTTGGTGTTTCTCTCATCGGGCAAGTCGTTGTTGCTCTGAGTACCGGTTTCCCAAATTTTTATTTGAACACCAGACTTGTCTTGTTTACTTATCTCCTTTATATCTACGGTGAGACGAGTTTTAAATTTGTTTTGTTTGCCGAATATTGTTTGTCGAAGATTTGCTAGCGGTGATTCGGTGCTCGTTGGTTTAGCGTTGGAATTCATGTTACTCGGTGCGCTGTCCATTTTGGGAGGGATTTGTTTCGGTGTTTCGTGGCTAATTTCGGTGCTTGGCATATATTTTGGTGTTTGCGGTGGTGACAAGTTATGGTGTCCCGGAGAAGGTTCCCTCTCGAAATTCNTGGTGTCCCAGACAAGGTTCCCTCTCGAAATTATTATTTGATATCTCTTTTTCGAGTCCCGGTATTATCTGCTTATTCAGCAATTCATCCTCGGCGTCGTTGCCTAGACTGCTATCGCTCTCCTCGCTGATATCCATGTCGTCTCGGTGAAACTTTGGTGGACTTCTATTGAGGGTGTGCTTTCGTATAGGCACTTATTGCACTCCTCCGGCAATATGTCCTAAAAAGTGTGCTTCTCTCTGTAAGAATTGGCACTTCATAGGTTCGATTGTTAAGTTGGCATCGTCTAATCTCTTCATCAGGCGTCGGAACTTCTTTCCGTGCTCCTCGAGATCTTTAGCAAACACAATTATGTCGTCTAGGTAAACGTACAGTTCGGTTCCTTGCAGACCTGAAAGGGCTAAGTCCATCAAGGACTGAAATGTCGAAGGAGTGCCTTTGAGTTCCATTCCTAGTCGTTGATAGCAGTAATGTCCGAATGGTACGGTGAAGGCTGTTTTGTGGGAATCTGCGGGATCCATCGGTATCTGGTAGAATCGAGTCCTCAAATCTATGGCGGTTATGTATCTAGCCGAGGCGACACTGTCGATAATGTCCGCCGTGTTAGGTATTGGGTAGCTGTTTCCCACTGTTACGTCATTCAGCTTCCTAAAGTCCGTAACTAATCGCCATCTTTTCGTACCGTCTGCTGCGGGCTTCTTAGGTATGACATATGTAGGAGAACTGTAGGTCGAATCTGTTGGTCTGATTACGCCATCTTTTAGTAATTGCTTTATTTGGCGCTCCAATTCTTCCTTCTCTTCTTGACTCGGTCTGTATCCTTTTGATCGAACCGGGACATCCGTGGTAGTAGGTATTTTGTGCGTCACCAGTGTTGTTGCTTTAAGTTTTTCTCCGGGTAGCCCGAAGATGTACGGTCTCTCTCGGATAATCTCTTTAATATGTGCAATTTCTTCCTCCGTTAAATCCTTAAGTGTCTCTGGGTCAAGAAATTCAAAAATCGTTTCGGCCCTTTCTTTAACTTCGTCGGAAAATATCGTAAGTATATTGACAGCCTCCGTGGGTTCGTCTTTTTCTAGATCGAATTCTACTCCTCCCTCCATTATGGCTTCGCATGCTTCGAGCGTTACCACTGGTGGGTGTAATTCTATCTCATTATCCGTAGTATTGACACATAAGGCGTGTATCTTGCCTCCTTGGTTAGTACCAATAAAATTTCCGAAGTATACTCCTTCTCCTAAATTTTGTAAAGGGGCAAATCCTACTTGTTCTGATATGTCGCTAGCTCGTGCATAGATTACTTGCCTCTTACGTGCGTATAATAAATCTTTCATCTTGAGTAAATGGTATTATAGTCTCTCCAAATTCTATACATATGTCGGCAGCATTAACCTTTCCACCATATTTTGAAAGCACATCCCATCCTAAGATACCATCTGTATCAATGGGAAATTCGTCAGGAACCACGTGCACATCGCACTCCAGTCCCTCTAAACTCATAATTGTCTTACCTAAGCTTAAACATTCGCCAGGCGTGACTCAATTAATTGCAATTGTTATTATTCTGACCATTATAGCGGTTATTATTATTGTTGTTATTGCTGTAGTAGTTGTTGCTTCTACCGTCGTTGCGCCTGTTATCATGACCTCTATCATTTCGCCGGTTATCAAAATCTCGGTCGTTTCTGCGATTTTCGAACCCGCGGTCATTGCGCCTGTTGTCGTATCCGCCATCGTCACGTCGGTTATTATAATTTCGATTATTATTATAACCATTGTTGTTGTTGTAATTTCTATCACCATCCCGATTGTTGTAGCCGCCATTGCGTTCTCCCGAATATCTGCGTACGTTGTTCTTTCGATAACCACCGTTCTGTCTTCCACTATTTTCTTGTGGAGCGCTATTATTTTGCGTCGCATTATTTACTTTCGGTGCAGGCACGACGTATGGCACAGGGGCCGGGGTTGGTACGGGGAAGGGAGTATACACTACTGGCGGGGCACTGGCAGCAGGTGCTGACGCGAGCTTTTCAAGTTTCTCCTTGTTGAGTTTTCCGTTATTTATCGCGTTTTTTAACGAGAAGCATTCAATGTAGGTGTGGCCCGCGATATTACAATATTGGCATATCCTTGCCTTGCAATCTTTTTCTGAATGTCCCTGTTGTCGACAATAATTACATACGCTCATACCCGTAGTATATCTGACGGCTTCGCTAGATATTGGCGTGGCCTTCGGCTCATATGCTGCCTTTGCAATACTCATGAGTTCGGCTGCCCACGATGGAATTTTAGGACTGTCTTCGCGAATAGGATCCGGTTGCTGACTATATGCGCGGCGCGCGCTTGTGCGATGTTCGAATGCTACGGCCTCTGTAATGGCTTCTCTGAGACATAGCGGATTTTTAGAAAGAACCTGGTGTTGCGGTCCTCCGTTCAGACCAAATAAAAACTGTTCAAGGGCCTCTTTATCGGCATTGTTTTTATACGTGGCTCTTTCCCAATTGCGCATGTCGCGGCTCGCGTCGTAAATGTTTAACAATCCATTGTGTAACGTTTGAACGCGCAGCCCGTAGTCTCCGGCACTTTCTCCAGTATATTGGCGAATTACCTTAAGATCGGCTAAAACTTTATCCGCTCCGCCGACGCCACTATACTGTGTAGTTAAATCGGCTAGCAACTGCTCCACGGTGTCGTATTGCGTCAAGCGCGAAGTGTAGCCGTCAGCAGCACGTCCCCGAAACTTCGAGGCCAACGAGTTAAGCACCCAGCGTTCGGACTCCGAGCCAAATTCGTGAATCACATCGCGAACTGCGCGGCAAAATAATGCAAGCATGTCTGGATTCGCGTCATAAGGTGGGATCGTATTTAATGCTTGATGTAGTGAAAACATCCAGCACCCATCCCGAGAGCGGTCTCTATGCTGTTGCACGCCTTGCGTGCGTCTAATTATCTATTATTTTTAAATTCAAGTCGTCGTGCACCTTCTCTTGAATACGTTTTCTGAACTGTTCGTATTGCTCTACGAATTCGAAGTCTCCCAAATGCTGTTCCTGCTGTTGCGCTGTCTCTAGCTTATCAAAATAATTTCCGATAGGAGGTAAACCGTAGTTTTTGAAATCGGGTATTTCGTCTATCATTGATCGTTTAAGGCGTCTATCGGCGGGTAGCTGGTCGATAAAAGTTGATGGAATGTCTGGCTTTATGTCATAGGGGTGTTTAACCGCGTTTGGAGTATTGTAATTTAGCCCTCTATGCGCGTTGTCACGAATAATGGGCTTCTTTTCTGTGACATATTCGTCCATATTGTCCTTTTTGATCCTTAACCCGAATGGATCGTCTTCGTTAGATAATTTAGGGATGGTTCCGTTATTCTGTATGATGGAAAGGCCGTCTCGTTGCCACGTTTTGTCGTCTGTTCCTGACCGTACCAGTTCGTCTCGGACGTTTAGTAAGTGTTCCTTCGCGACTTTTAATGATTGCAGTTTATCCATTGGAATTAATTTTTCCCATCTGAATACGTTCTGTATGTGATTTATCGCGGTGTCTATCGTTCCTTTCGATGGATGTGCTACTGCTACGTCCGCGAGTTGCAACGCTATCGTTAGTTGTGTGTGTAAAACTAGCGCCGGTTCCGCTGACGTCTCAAATTATTACAACCGTCTATGAAAAGATTCGGGATCGTCGGCCTCGTGCCGAATATATTTTGCGATCCCATTTCAGACCGTTCATTAAAGTTGAATGTTTGGTTATCCGACACATTTGCCCTTGACATTTTGCAATTTATTTTTGGAATAATTTTGAGTTAGTTTCGTTAGCTTTCCGAACCGAAAAAGTTCTCACTGATGTTAGTCCCAAGGTATATTTGTTAGTTTATAATAACTGGTGACTTACCTTAAGGTGGCTGCGATGGCGAGTAGACAGGCAAAGTTCATCCTTCCTTCCTGTCAATTGGATTGAAATAACGACCGAGTAATCTATCACTATCGCGATGCCAAAATATTCCCGTATATTTTGCGAACAAAACCCCACACTTAGCACCAGAAAATGTTACGTGTGAGGGTCGATGTTTTGTTCTCCGTGAGGTGTTAAGCTCCCGATTGCTGCGAAAATACCGGGGCGATAGATGAACACGAGAGATTATCGGTGAATGTGTTTGTTTATTAATCGTAATTTACAATGAATGATTTGTGTGAACGTGACCTCGGAGAATGCGCGTCTCTATAATTATGCGATCCTATCTGTCGTCTCCGAGTCAAAACTATCTGTCTAGTGCTGGATCGCGGGTGGTGAAGTAGAGGTCGAGCGCCTGTATGCACCCCTTTTTATAGCCTCCCGGGGTGGTGTGATTCCTACCCGCGCGGTCGTCCGAAGTTGTGGAGGGAAAGTTGCGCTGAGTCGGAAGAATCGGGCCTCGGGGTGCGCCCGAGCTGTTGCCATGCACGTGTTTGGCGATTTGTACTCGAGTGCGTTATAACTAGCTATGCTATATACGTGTGAATATTCACACGTGACAATAGTATAAATGAAAATTTATCTCTGCGTTTGACAGGGTTGAGACTGACGTATATATTAGACATGAATGTTCAGATAAAAACGCCCGCATTTCAATTTTTTTTTATGATAATCAATTGATTTTTTCATAATTCTATGTACCATATGTTACATAAATAATTGATGTCAAAAATGATGGTTTTACTTTTGTATTATCTGTTTTGCTTATTAAATTTTAATGTGAAACACGTTTTAAAATAAGTAAATGTTAAAAATCAATATATTTTTTAATAACTCTGCTGAACTCTTGTATATTGATATTATAATATTTAGACTTTTTAATGCCGATAACTCTGCCAAACAATTTTTATATAAGTATTTATATTTAGACTTCATAATGGCGTTTACTCAGCCAAACAATTTGTATATATTAGTATCAGACTTTATAATGATGATAACTCAGTCAAACAATTTTTATAATATTAGAATATTCAAACTTGATAATGGCGATAACTTAGCCAAACAATTTCAGGAATATCACAATATTTAAACTTTATAAAATTACTACAATGTACAATTATTAGTATGTATAAAATTAATTTTTTTCTATTTATTTTTCAAAAATTTTATTAGTTCAAAAAAATTTCTAAATATACTATGTTTTTTGTATATATTTCCGTATCAATATTTAGTTTCCTCCGTTTTTATTTAATGTCTAATAAATCGTCATTGGGTTTATAAATAGACTCCTTAATTAGAAATAATTTTAAGTTATTTCTTGAGATCATTCTTGTTAAAGCAACATATAATTGACCATGACTTACTACTGGACTTCGTAAATAGATTCCAACTTTGTCGAAAGATTGACCTTGAGATTTGTTTATAGTCATAGTGTTGGATATGAGCGAGCAGATATCTGCTTGCTAGAGACGGCAGACCCAACGCAGAGCTACGCGACTCGGTTCTTCCCTCTCTATGCCGCGAGACGGCCACCACCGACGTCGCTGTGCACCGGCGGCGCTCACTTAGCCTTGTGCACTCGAGCGGTCAACACGTGTTTTAGCTTGTCTGTCGATTACTTTTGTTATACTAATTATATTCTCATATAATAGCTTGACTACATTGTATCATCAATGGATGATTAGCTTGAGGTGTTATCAATAAATAGTGATTTATTGTGAAATCCTGTGTACACATTTTTCTTCCCAAGCATGCATGGTCCGAGCACGATTAAGTCTCAACAGGTTATGGGCCCAGCATGCTTCCACTGCGCGCTGATACTTTGCTGGACTGTTGTATGCTTGGTTGAAATAAGTCGCGAGTGAAAAGTCTTGTAAGTGCTAGCCGGTTTCTCAGTTCGAAGTACTAGGTTCAACGTAGACATAGACGTGGACAGCGTCGAGTTCTCGGTCAATGCAGCACGATTTTAAGTTTAAACCTTGACGCGGACGGCGTCTTGACGAGGAAGGAGTTGTAGAGATCGCCGGTGCAACATTTTCTCTAGTTCGAGATCTCATTCAACCCAGCTCGATTCTAAGTTCAACAATGTTAAAAATGGCCAACAGCTCGAGTAGAAAGGTTTTGTGATATTTTAGTCAAGGTAAAAGCTCGAATAATCAAGATTTCTGAAAAGTGCGCGATCGCGAGTGTTGCAGGAAAATTATGTTTGTTTTCTTATGCAATCGTCTAGTCAAAATTTTCTTCAGAACAGTGGCATATGCGTTGCCAAGTTCCAAGAAATCGCGCGCGGTTGAGCAGCAGGTTCGGACGTGCATATCGGCATGTGGCGTCGGTTATTTTTCGACGTCATCAAGATGGCGGTATGCGAGTGCGCGGGGACGCGCGTGAAGAAGGAGCCGTTAACATAGGCGGGCGCCACGTTGCTTTCCTTGAGTGAGAAAGAAAGCATGATATAGACGCTCGCGCGCACTCATGTCGGTCTGGGACAGGCTGAGCGAGAGAGATGCGGAGCGAACTCGATGCTGGTATATGTGTCCACGGCGTTCCTATAAGCTTGACGGAGGCAGCGTGAGCGTTGCTCCCTGACCATCGCTTGATCGCAACCGCACTTAGGCTGATAATGTGCTAGTGCTAAGTAAAATTATAACAGCTTGACGTTACAATTTACTAGTATACATGCACGATATATGCATGCACGCTGTTCGAATCGTGTGGCGCCGCACTGATGGTTTATGGAATTTGTATTTGTAAAATTAAAACGATGCCTTGACTAAAGTTTAAATGTGTGGACAAGGAACAAGATGATAGCAATCATTTGGATTCAGCAAATTTTGTTTTTAACAATTTTGTTCAAGATAAGTTCGAAAACGAAAGCTCGATTATGTATCAAACAGGAATGATCTTGATATTGAAAATTTAATTTATCACATTTTAATAATATTGTTCAATCTTTAGATATAATGAACAAGCTCAATGATGAGGAGACTGCTGATTTCAAGGAATAGGTCAGCGTGCGAATACATTCAGCCCAAAAAAGCTTCCTTGAGTGACTGTCGAATGCTGGCTTTTTGGTGCAACAAAATTACCTGTCGAGAGGACAACTGCAACAAAAATAGGAGCACAACGGATTGAATTGGTAACGAGCATAAATTCAAATTACAATGACGGATAGGATAACGAGGGTAGAAATTCCATAGTTTAAAAGTAGACCAGGAAAAATTGAATAAGAAGCAGTTCATGGGAATGTGTCTGTAAAGAATAAAAATGAACAGTTAAGTTGGACGTGTTTCTCTTTCTTTCTTGAATTGATTAATATTAAAATTGACTATTTGTAATTGATTCTATGCAATTTATCTGTCAATCGTATGTGCTCGAAAGTTCGACTGAATAAAGTTGGATTATGTTCGAAAAATTTATTATAAATAGAATTGATGTCATGTTACATTAAGTTTGTAGACATTCGTGATTTGGTGTGTATGCTTGATAAACTAAAACTTACAAAAGAAAGTGACATTGTTGAAATTCGAATACAGTCCTCCTGAAAAAATGGTTTATGGCATTATGTGTAGTTCGAGCAAAGAGGTATAAAAGAAACTCGTCTATAAGTTTCATAATATAGAGCTCGATTATATAATTAATTACTGAGTATATCCATTTGTTTGAAAAATAATAACATTCCTTGAAATCACAGTCAAAAATCCGCGTTTTGTTAGAGAAACACAGATTCTTAATGAAATAGCTACTAGAAATCATTAACGATGAATTCTTAAATATTACAATATTTAACAGGAAATACTTCGAGATAAGTTGAAAGTATGATAACGATGAATTCTTAAATATTACAATATTTAACAAGAAATACTTCTAGAGAAGTTGAAAGTGTGAGCTGGATATCTCTGTAGATGCCGTTGTTTGTGCCTAAATAAATTGAAAATTGAAAATTGAAAGGCCTTAAAACTGATAGTATTTCAGTTTTAAAATCCAAACCTGATTTCTAGTTGGCTCGTTGGAAAATTTAGAAGTGGTGTAGTGCACGTATCAACTCAAAATTGATTTTCAAATCAATGATGATACTGAAAAGCTTGATATTTAATGTGCGAATTCGTATATTTCCGTAATTATAAATTTGGAGAGAGTAAGTAACGGTCCGAGTTACGCTACTGATGATTGTTCAATTGAGTCTGAACAACATAGTCTGTCAAGTCATTATCTGGAAAATTGTCGTCTGTAAGAACTTTAATCTCTAGAATGTACAAATAACTACACTGGATGATGGAGTGTAAAACAAACAGTTGGAATGGAGGGAAAAACAGCTTGAAACAAATGACATTTTTGCATAGTTTATCTCAGTGTGATGTACGTCTTTCACAAAAGTATAAACTCCAATAAGAAAAATATGCTCGAAGTCAGCGAAGCTATTAAGCTTGATTATAGATCCAATATATAACAAGCAAGTGTACAATCGACAACATAAGCTTGAAACTAAAGAGAAAATCTCTGGAAAGCTTGAAAATAAATAAAGTTTCATGAGGTTTATAAAACATTATTTATTTTTATTTTCAACAATCATTATTGAATTGATGATTTTTAGTTTGTATTTTAGATACATTTAACAATGTTTGTTCAGTGATACATTCAAAGAAAATACAGAGTTCAAACCTTAGATTGAAGAGACATAACATGTGTCGAAGTCATGTGCCCTATTTAGGCAGTCCATGATAAAAGTAAGTAGATA
The DNA here is from genome assembly GCA_012977825.3 of Pteromalus puparum. Lineage (NCBI taxonomy): Eukaryota > Metazoa > Arthropoda > Insecta > Hymenoptera > Pteromalidae > Pteromalus > Pteromalus puparum. Next base: position 15,467,588 of record CM053172.1, on the reverse strand, counting down.
ATAGAAAAGAAAGCGTACCTTGCAGAATTTGATTAAAATTGGCATTGTCAGAAGCTCCAATAATGTGTTACTTTCCGTGTAGCTATATGTCGGATGTATTAATAAGTTTGAAATTGAATTAAAGTTCACCATCCCTGATATATACCTGAAAATAACGGAATTACTGTGATGACATCATACTTATAACAGTAATTCAAGTTTTGAACTTTAGCTGGATCGTAAAAGTTATACAATCCAAATCTGAGCTGACAGAAATTTGTATTTGGAGATAAGTACAAAATATTTAATAAGTTCGATATAGAAAATGAGGTTTTGATCTTTGAAACGGAGGGAGGAAATGGTAAATATTAGAAACGGATGGAAGAAATGGTAAATATTAAAAACGGAGGGAGAAATCGGACAATCGATAGCGTCACGTAAGGTTGAAGTAATCTTAAACTTACTACAAAACAAGAACAGGGCAAATATTTGGTTGCGACTGTATAAAATGATCCAAACTCATATGAACTGACTATTGGTACAGATAACAAGCTTGAATAAGGAATAATAGTTGGAGATAAATGTGGGTTAAAAGAGGAAAAACAAAAGTTGGTTTTTCATTGATGTATCATGAAGCTCGAAAGGCAAAAGCCAAATATCATTGTTTCAGAATGAAAACTTAAAAAGAAAGTTGGATTGAGCAATAGTGACAGTGACATGGTTCTGTTTCTAATAAAAGGTTTCAAAGATAAAAACTCATACATGAAGTCAAATATATGCATTAAAATTAAGTGTTTGAAACTATTCTAATGAGCATTAGCTATACTAAAGAACTTTTATTTTAAAGTACAGCAGCTTGATGTTTGAGCAACCACTTCGTAAGCGATTAGTAGTTAAGTGATATAGAAATACTGCGAGTGTTTACTGTTCAACTGAAACTTGGTAAAATTAAGTTTGTAAGATTTGTTGTGCCTAGTAACATTCAATAAAATAATTCAAGTCCGAAAGCTTCATGTAAAAATCTTGTCTATCTTCTTAATCAAAGAGCCAAGTATTTGAACTACTGATTTACAAAGATGATAGTGATAACCAGAAATGACATAAACAAGTTGGATAAAGTTGATGTGAAGTTTTTAATTAACCAGTAAGGACAAAATTAAGTTGGATGGAATTAAATTGCAGTTTGAGCTAGAAATCGATAACTTGGACACTTGTGTGGGTATTGAACTTAACTAGAAGCGTAAACAAAACTTAGCTCGAGAACATATTAAACAAGGTGGGTTTTCTACAGGAGAGCTGTAGATTCTCAGTCACTTTTACCAAAAATTTTCGATTTGACATGGTGTATACCATGAACGCTTGGAGTGAAACAAGCTTATCAACGATCAAAACACATCAGAGGTCTGGGTCTTGAAGGTTGAAGAAAAGTTTGACAATTACGAGGACTTTCAGATGCTAGTCTTACTGCCCGTATCTGCTCGAATTTACAAATGGATTTGTGATCAAATTGTATGGTAATACAGTTAGTGATAAGTAGAGAACGCATTACTGTCTCACGCAGCTCTGTAAACTTGTTAAGCAGAGTGCGTAGTCCTACTGTGTATACGCAATGTTTGCCAGGAGATATTCTATCTACAATTTTCTAAGTTTGAATTTGAAATATTCTATATGCTTGATATAGTTTTTGAAGTGAATACTTCTATAGGCTCGTTAGGTACACATTTTTGCCGGGGAGTGAATCGAGAAAAAACCGACCGTCACGCGAACTCTAGGAGGGGAAATAAGCGAACGACCGCAGGGAAAGAGCTCTCTCCCCCCTCCACCGCGCTCTCTTCGCCGCACAAGACGTACGGACTATACGCGCACCTCTCCCTTCGCCGCGCTCTCCTTCTCTCTCTCTCTCTCTCTCGCTCCCCTCCACCGCGCTCTCGTCGCCGCGCAACACGTACGCGCACCTCTTCCTTCACCGCTCTCTCCTTCCGTATCTTTCCGCTGGCTTTCGGGCCCCTCGGCGCTCTCGGCGTTCTCTATACACAACGCGCTCGGCGTTTTCAAAATAAACAAGACACTACCAATATCGTCACTAAACATATAGCATTGCAAATTAGAAGACCTATAAACTTAGATGTTCAGGAATCAGAAATAGCTGAAATATGTTGTGCTCACTGCGTTTTAGAAGACGGTCAAATATGTATCATGGCTGTGATTTACATTTCACCTAATCAAAGTATTACAGACATAATTAAATTTATCCATAGATCACTACTTGCATACACTGAAGTAGGAGCACGGGAACTCGATACAAATGACCATGAAATGCCACTGATTGTGGCAGGAGATTTTAATGTTAACTTTGCAGACGAAAGTGCACAACCGTTAATTGCATTCCTCAAAACTAAATTTCAATTAGAAATGCATAATGATGCTCAACAAACAACTACTAAGTATGGCACAACATTAGATGCAGTATTTTCAAGATTTTTATATAAAATAGATTCTAAAACATTTATATCATACTTTGGTTACCACAAACCGATTGTTTCTTTAATTGAATTAAAAAATGAAGATACGTGTGATTCTACCATAGATAAGTAAAGTTGTAAATAATGTATGTAAGAAATAAAATAATGTACGAATAACAATAAACATATTTTTTATTATTTCACCTATTAAAAAAAAAAAAAAAACAAAATAAAAATCTACAACACACCTATTTCAGTATTCACTTCTATCGGCTGTCCCCAAGATAGCCATTTTTTTTACTATTCTTCTTGCCCATGACTCTCTAGGATGATGTCTCTGAGGCTTATCAACAAGTGAGATGCATTGAAAAGCTGAGACATTTGATCAAGTTGAATATTATGCTCGAGAACGTATTGGCAAAAATTTGATTAAAATTAGCTGGATGGCTTGAATTGAATTTAAGAAATCGATTGATTGCTGGAAGAAATATATAGCCAGCATATTCATGAGGGGTTTCCCTTTTGAATTGCATGCAAGGCTGACTTATTGCTGTATCATAAACTCAAATAACCATGACTTTTGCTTTCTTTCAATAGACAATACAAATAGTACTGCACAGGCTGGATGCAGTCGATTTCAAGCAAGAGAAATCTGCTCGAGAGGGAGTGTTGGATATGAGCGAGCAGATATCTGCTTGCTAGAGACGGCAGGCCCAACGCAGAGCTACGCGACTCGATTCTTCCCTCTCTATGCCGCGAGACGGCCACCACCGACGTCGCTGTGCACCGGCGGCGCTCACTTCGCCTTGTGCTCTCGAGCGGTCAACACGCGTTTTAGCTTGTCTGTTCGATTACTTTTGTTATACTAATTATATTCTCATATAATAGCTTGACTACGTTGTATCATCAATGAATGATTAGCTTGAGGTGTTTTCAATAAATAGTGATTCATTGTGAAATCCTGTGTACACATTATTTCTCCCCAAGCATGCATGGTCCGAGCACGATTAAGTCTCAACACATAGCAATAACTAATCTAATCCGAAATTGTCTTCTTATCATACCGAACGTTATTTCATCTAATGATGGACTTAGATCGATTCGTGGTAATAAAACGATTTTACCAGATTTTACTAGTTATGATTTGCCAAACTAGTAAATATTTTTTAATATCTTTAATTGTTATTTTTGTTTCATTACAATAACCGCCATTAATATCTAAATTTCTCAAACAACTAGCTATTGCACTTTCTCTTTAAATTAATTTATGCGGTGGTAATCCATTTGGTGTCAACGAATTTTAAATTTAGTTGGAATCGAGTTTTGAAAAGATTGTCATCATTTTCACTTTCAATTTTATCATCACTATAAAAGACAATTTTTCCATCAATTTTTTCAACTATGGTTTCATTAATTTTTAATATATCAGAATTCAAAGTTGATAAAATTACTTTATTTTTTATTGATAAATCATTTGGATCAATTTTATTACCAAAAATTTCTGTGATTATATCATTATTACAGATCAATTCTTGTGGGATCCTTCTTACATTATTTTGTAGTTCAAATGCTGTTGCATTTTTCTTTTCTTCTACATGAAGAAGCCAATTTTTAAATTTGTAATCTTTATTTTGTTGTTACGTCCTGTCTAATATTTATTGAATAAACTAGAACGTAATGATATGTGTAGTGGCGAGGCTGGAAACAATGTTAATTCGCGCCTAACACTCAGTGTCAGTATAAATAAATAAAAGCACTTACCTTTTCGATGAACCTCTCTGCTAGTATCCGGTGGCTGTAGACTCGTTCAGTCAGGCTGTAGACTCGTTCAGTCAGGCTGTAGACTCGTTCAGGGTATTGAGTTTTCTCGTAAAGGAATAAAACTCCGTAAGATTTCTTTTGCGATAAATCGATCGTTTATTCAAGCAAGATCAGAAATCAATCTAAATATAATCATCTTTTAATTAAGTAATCTCGTTGGTTAAATATAGACAAAGCTAAGATTTGAATTCTATTGGAATAGATATGTTGAATTTTATAAATATTATAATCACGACAAAGCGGCTTTTAGTTTTATAATTGTCACCGATTGTCGGACCGGCGCGATACGGAGCTCGTGACTGACGAAGAAAAACTGTCGATGAAAGCCGTGCAAGGCATATTTAAAAACATTGCATCTTTCCAATTTATATATTATTATATTATTATATTATATTATCTTGCATTTTGCGAGCTTGACTCATAAAAGACACTGACACATTGAAGTGAACGCTTAAGAAAAATGAAGTTCAGCATTTTTAATTTAGGCAATGTCTCTATTCAAATCGTACTAAAAATGAGTACACGTCGTGCGACGTAACATTCTAAGCATAATTTACTTCTTTTTACACATGATATCATTATTTTTGTTAGATTACAATAACGTACTATGGGAAGTGTTTGTTTAAAGTCACCAGCTGTAACAATAATTTTTTCACCAAAAGGATTATTTATACCACATAAATCTCGTAAAAAAGTATCTATTGCTTTAAAAGAAAGTTTAGATGCCATTGATATTTTATTCCACATTATAATTTTAATATTTTTTAAAAATATTCCATATTTCGAATTGGGAGAAATATTACTCAATAAATTTGCAGCAATACCAGTCCATGCGATTGTTAGAAAACTTATATTTAACGATATTAAATATTTAATAAAAACATTGTGTAAATAACTTTTGCCACTACTATCAGGACCATCAACAAAATATAATTTATTACCAACATTGTCAACTGTGTTTTTTATAGTAAAATCAAATATTGTTTTTGATCGAATGTTAAGGTATTCATCAAAGATTTCATGGTTACATTGTTAACATTATATTCAATAAACTCATTAATATCAACATGATTATATGATATATCATCATGTTCTTCTTGCATCATATTTTTATCATAATCTTTAATGTTGAAATCATTTAATTTTCATTTCATGTATTAACAAAACATTTTCAATATTTTTTAATGCTCTATTTTTGGCATCAATTTTTTCAAGTTTTGAATTCATAAAATGAGTTTTATATTTATTATACAATTCTAACGCATTGTGCGGATTTTGAAAGACTAATATGCGAATGATTCACACATAGATTTCGGATATTCAATTAATGCAGCTTCTTCCAAACATTTATCTCATTCTGCATCATTATCTCTTATTACACATGCTTCTTCGAATGTATCATAAACGATTTCATTCACAGTACGCATATCTCTATATGATTTTGCACCAAGCACGTGTAATAATAATAAAAGTTGTAAAATAATGTTTCACGTTTTTTTTGGATTTACAAAATACATTTTAGTTATAATAAGTTCAAACAATTTTTATCTTTTATTCCATTTTTTGTTTTTTATTAAGGGACCTCGAGCATATCGCTATAGTCAACTTTTATACATCGACGCCTGAGTGGAATATGGGCGTATCTCGGAACCCGCTCCGAGAAGGGCGTATCTCCGAAACCGCTCCGAGAAGGGCGTATCTTGGAAACCGGTCCGAGAAGGGCGCATCTCTGAACCCGCTCCGAGAAGGGCGCATCTCGGAACCCGCTTCGAGAAGGGCGCATCTTAGAAACCGATCCGAGAAGGGCGCATCTCGGAAACCGCTCCGAGAAGGGCGCATCTCAGTACCCGGTCCGAGAAGGGCGTATCTCGGGATCCGCTTCGAGAAGGGCGTATTTCGGGAGCGGTTTTCTTTCCTCAAATTTTGTAGTGGCAGCCCTGCAAATATTTATAATGCGTTTTCTGCCAAATAACGCAGTTAAAAATTCCGAAAAAATTTGGCGTCGACTCCAAGCTGTCACGCGTCGTATATATTGAGTAACTATAATTAATGTCAAACAATACTCAATAGACCGACAGTTATTTTATATATTATTAAAAACGATATTTTTGTAATATAAAACTCACCTGCACCTGTTTGGGCGATGGCTCTCCCTACTGAAAAAATTGCGCGAAAATCGAGCGATTTTTTTCAGTAGGGCTACCAGCTCACGATACATTAGTAGATACATTAGGTTTAAGGGTATCATTTTGGATAATTTCATAAAAAAATGTTTATGTACAAACAAATAATAATATTTATAACATGAGAAGAAAACAAAATAATACAATTTTTTTAAATTTAATTATTATAATTAAAAAAATATTTATAAAAATTCAGGGATGGCAACAAAATGAACTTATTTCATTACTAATGCATAAAATGAATGAAATTCTTGAGGAATCACTTTGTCAACGTAGCACATTTTTCGCAAATCATTTCTTTTCTACTTGTCGAGTGAAATTTTACTTTTGCTTACTTGTGTCAAAGGATATAACTTTCCGACTTTATTCGTCACAATTAAAATCAACTTTGGTTGTTCAGCATATTCGTATTTGACCAATACATTGGTTTCATCTTTGGAGACAACAATTTCTCGCAAAATGCTAATTTTAACTGCCTTCCAATTTTGATCATTGGCCAGCAAGCGGAAGTTTAAAATATCCTTTAGCGACAACTCGTTGACAATATAAAAGGGCTCGTTTTTTTTAGCACTTCTCATAATGTCACACCACTGATTTTGAGTTAAAACCGCCTTATTTCGGCACGAATTTTCTATAGTGGCGTGCATTGAATCGCCTATTTAATAATATTTGCAGGGCTTCCACTACAAAATTTGAGGAAAGAAAACCGCTCCCGAAATACGCCCGTCTCGAAGCGGATCCCGAGATACGCCCTTCTCGGACCGGGTACTGAGATGCGCCCTTCTCGGAGCGGTTTCCGAGATGCGCCTTTCTCGGATCGGTTTCTAAGATGCGCCCTTCTCGAAGCGGGTTCCGAGATGCGCCCTTCTCGGAGCGGGTTCAGAGATGCGCCCTTCTCGGACCGGTTTCCAAGATACGCCCTTCTCGGACCGGTTTCGGAGATACGCCCTTCTCGGAGCGGGTTCCGAGATACGCCCATATTCCACTCAGGCGTCGACATACAGTAAACGAGAAAATCGTCGTACGGGAGGGTCGCCTTTGCGATGTACTTTTCAAAAAACTACTGCACCTAGTACCATCAGACAAATATACAATATTGTTCGACATCCGCTTTGCACGCGGAAGCGAGCTGTGATGTATACGGAAGCTACGACATTTATAAAAAGTCATTTAAAATTACCTTTCAGGAGCTGTTAATGCGCATAACCTTGCTACCATGGTAATGCAACACGCGCGTTCGATATCATATGGACAACAAAACCGCTCCCAATTCATTGGCACGTAGCTTTCTCCAACGAAATTTATTGTTCCAATAAATAAAATATTGTTTTGAAATACAGGATGTGAATGCTATTTTAAATATTTCCAAGTTTAATGATTTTACTGTACAAGCAATTTTCTTATTGCAAAAAATATATAATAATTAGAATGATCCGATCAAAATCTCTAAAATAGCAAAGTTCCAGAATCAATCGTTTAATTTTGAAGATATATATGTAGAAATTGTAACAAGGTGATCATAAGCGAGGAAAGAATACAAAACCAAAACTCTCGCTACCCCACGCGTCATGAGTTTTAATGACAATAACATACAAGAAATATTGACAAGTAGCGCACGAGTTGCTATGGAGAAATGTGTGGCAATCAAAATAATCTCTCTAAGTATTTCGCGTCATCTCACTCAAGGTGTTGCAGGAGCAACATCGCGCAGAAATCGGATTACGATGGATTTTTATCTTATCAGCATTTTTCTGCTGGTTCTTGGAGGAGCAGATCATCCTGACTTTTGAGAAAAATCGATTTTTACATTTCGGATCTTTACTTGAGAACTGCTCAATGAAATCGTTTAAAATTTTAACAGCAGATAGCTTTGTTTATGGCGAATCACCAAATAAAATTTTAAATCGTTTGACTTCATTGCTTTAGAGATATCAGAAATGAAACAATTTTCAAAAAAAAAAATTCAAAGCTTGATATCTTAAGAACCATAGGAGTTTCAAAGCTGCGTAATGAACTTAGCCAAAATACATAAAATGTATGTACCTTTTTCCAAAATCTCAAGTGCAATAAGGCCTTTTACGATTTACAATAAAAAATAATTTTCTGTGAATGTGGTTTATGTCCAGACCAATAAATTTTATGCCGATTAACAGGGTTACGCTTCTTTGACTTCATTATTCCTTTCTTTACAAAAATGATAGCCTTTGTTGTGAAGCATTTTATACGCGATTCTGATTGGTTGCTGGTTGGTTGCCTAGACAACGAGATGAGATCCGTGCGCTTTAAATTTATAACCTCAAAACAGTCATAACCCAGAGTTCAGACATCAAGGATAGAATCAAGAGCGCACTAAGCGCGCCTTTATTCCTAGTTATATATAAAATGATATGTTGCATTTTGCAGTGGTGGATTTCAAACGTGCGCGCTTTTGTTTACGTACTATAATAGCAATCGCGACGTTAAATGTCGAAGATAACATATATATGTTGCTATTTGCCAGCTTCTGGAAAGGTCATTTAAAATTACATTTTATAAATGTCGCAGCTTCCGGAGACATCTCAGTTCGCTTCCGCGCCCAAAGCGGATGTCAAACAATATTGTATATCTGTATCAAGTCCTAGATGCAGCAGTTTTTATTAAAGTACATCGCAAAGGCGACTCTCCCGTACGGACGATTCCCTCATTTACTATATTATATTAAAGTTGACTATACCGATATGTTCGAAGGCCCTTAAAAACATAACGATATAAATATTCAGATGCACCATCATCGTTTTTATTTAATTTAAACCAAGCAGTTAATGTTGTTTTTATTAATTCGCTTATTTTCTTTTCCGTCTATATAATATACATATTGTTCATTTTCGTCATGCACAGCCAATCGATAAATCACATAAGATTGCTCACACTACAAAAAGAAAATCTGAAATTCAGTGCTGCAGTACACACTACGCGCGGCTCTCTCTCTCTCTTTCTCTCTCTCTCTCTCTCTCTCTCTCTCTCTCTCTCTCTCTCTCTCTCTCTCTCTCTCTGTGTTACGGCTGTCTGCTCCTCTCACTTACCTGCTGCTGAAAGCAATGTTTTACAGAAATGTTTACAGATAATATATATTTATTGTAATATTATGATATAGTATAGGAGAGAGAGGGACGTAACGAGTGCACACAAGGCAACTCGTTATAATATATAGTAATGATAAAATTGAGGTTGTTGATAGATTGAGTATTGTAAGTACTGATATAAAACTTATGACAGGTGAATCCATTAGAATTTCTACTATGTATAGATGTCATGGCATACCAAAGTCAGAATTTGTCAATAGTGTAAAAAAATTCTTGGTAAGACATAGGAATGTTACAAATCGCTGTATATTTGGAAATTTCAATATTGATATACTAGAAAATAATGTAGCAAATCTAGAAACTAGCGACAAATCAATTAGTCAGGAATTTGTAATTAATTATCTTGAACGTGAATATGTACCGTACTTCAGAGGAATTACGCGGCCATCCTTAAATAATGAGAAGGGAACGTGCATTGATAACTGTTTCGCTAGAACTAAGAATATAGAAATTGAATCTTTTAAATTAAATACACCGTTTAACGATCACTACCCGTTATTCATAAATATAGATCAGATTAAGATACACAAAGCAAGTGAAACAGCCAACAAATGCATAAACTATAAAAAGTTAAAAAACATAGCTGATAATTTTGACTGGCAGATAGTATTGACAAAACAGGATCCAAATGATTCAGTAAATGAACTTATTCAAATGATACATAGTTGTCTTGAGTTAGCTACATATTCCAAAAAATTCAAGAAAAGAAAAGAATTACTGCCAAGAAAAACCGCTGCCAATTCTTTGGCACGTAGCTTCCTTCAACCTTATGTATCGCTTTAATATCTAAATTGTTTTTACTTCATATATAATTCTATAAAGTTTTTATGCTTTTTCGTTTGATGGATAAAATTATTTCGAAATAATTATATTACATAATCAATGCGTAACTGAAAATATTGTTTTTAACGATTTAATAAAACAAAAAACAGAAAAAAACTAGCCAAGGTATAGATTAAAATCCATCAAATAGAAACTAAGATCTAAGCGATGCAGTTTTCAGTTATATAGAGTATACAATATACAGGGTGAGAAAACGAAATTTTGAAGCTTAATATCTTTGAAACCATTTGGTTTCATAAACAACCCAAAGAAAGGGATTAAGGTGCTATACGCTGGGTAAGGACCGCCGACAGCGCCGCCTTCTTGGCATAATCGGGGTGTTGCAGGCAGCACACTGTATATCTATATACATCATCGATATAGATATACATAACTTTTGAAAGAGAAAAACAGTTGACGAAGGTTAAAAAGTACATAGAACGTTTCTTGATCTCCAACTTTTATTATTAGAACCATCAAATTGTCTAAACTATCGCCCAAAAGCTTTAAAAAAACGAGTTGAATCTCCATCTGGTTGCATGCAACTAACTGTATGCAACATATTTGCTGTATGCATATTTTTGAAAATTTCAAAATTTTTAATTGCCGTAGACTACTTAAAATTAAAGTAGTCTATAGAATAACATTCAATAATCATGATGTTTTAACGAAAAGTTCAAAATTTAGTTTCCGAGATATATATTAGGATATAGTTCGCGCGAACGTATCTAAATCACCAGTGATCGAAAAATCGCCATGAATATACGCACATGCGTAACTGAAAATCTTATTTTAACGAATTAATAAACAAAAACACAGAAAAACGAGTCTAAGTATAGATTAAAATCCATTAATGGAAACTGAGATCGAAGCGATACAGTTTTCAGTTATATATAGTATACAGGGTAAGAAAACAAATTTTGAAGCTTAATATCTTTAAAACTAACTGTATCATAAACAACCAAAGAAAGAGATAAAGGTGATATATAATGCTAACTAAATCCAAATTTTAAATTGATTATTGCCTTTTTACTCCAGTTATCGCATCACGTAGAAAAACGACTCATAGTATACAGGGTCAAAAACAAAAAGTTTGAAGCTCAATATCTTTAACACTAACTGGTTTTATAAAAATCCCAAAGAAAGGATCATTGTGCTATATAATGCTAACTAAATCCAAAATTTGAACTTGATTATTGCCTTTTTACTCCAGTTATTGCGTCACGTAGAAAAACGATTTTTTCAGTTTTGATGTTTTTCTCAGGATCTGCCCCATGAAATAGCTTAAAATTTAAGTGGTATATATTCTATTACCTTCAATATCATATATTTTTTTAGAATGATTTCGCTATTTTAGTTTTTGAGTTATAACGATTTAAAAAATTCAGCTGTAATGGTGTATAATAACAGAAAGAGCGAAGATAATATAAAATTTTTCACGGTAAAACATAGCAATTTATTCTCTTTCAAGGTACATATTAATGCAATTTAGCTGTTTTATTATCCTTTTCCATGAACTTTGTTGGCCAAAATACTGAAATCTCAGAAACTAAACATCACTATAAAAAAAAAACACGTATATAATTTAAAAACGGACTTTCGTCCACTATCTTCTAGCAAAAACAAAGAGAAATGAGACCTTGGTGCGGTTAAAATCAGCCAAGTAGAAGCTGAGAAACAGGCGTATACCAATGACCCACACACACACACACACACACACACACACACACACACACACACACACACACACACACACACACGCACACACACACACACACACACATACATACATACATCCGTACGGACATTTTCTAAAAACACCATTTTTCGAATAAAAATTCATCAAAACACACTTCCCCCATGTTTTTACACAAACTCCAAAAATTACTATTACAAGGCTTCCTTAGGAAGGAAGCAAAAGTGGATAACTAAAGCAATCCAAGTCTCGTGTCAAACTAAAGAAAATTTGTATAAATTGTGGAAATTGAACCCAACTAATTTGGAATTAAAAAATGAATATAAAAATTACGAAAAAATTTTAAATAGAGTCAATAAAGATGCGAAATACAAATTTGAGAATAATGAAATAAAAAAAATTAGTAACAATCCAAGACAGCTATGGAATGTTATTAATACTAAGCTTGGTAAAAATACGCAACAAAACAAGTCACCTGATTACTTAGTTGTAAACAGCCAAAAAATTGAAGATGAATTTGCTATAGCTAACCACATGAATGATTATTTTTGCAAAATAGGATTAGACTTAAGTAATCAAATTCCTAACTTAGATACAGATTAACCTAAATTACCAGATAAAAATAGCAAATCAATCTTTATATATCCTACTAATTGTGTTGAGATTCGAAAAACTATAGATACATAGAAAAACAAGACTGGAGGTGTTGATAATATCAATGCAAACACGATCAAATTTCTAGTTAACTATATAGATAAACTATTAGAACATATTTTTAATACGCCTAAACAACAAGCTTCTTTGCCATCTCAGACATAGTTCCTATTTACAAGGCTGGTGACAGGTCATGTATGTCTAACTATAGGCCGATATCACTAATATCGAACTTAGCAAAGATATTTGAGAAAATCATGTATAATAGGTTTGATTTATTTCTAACTGTATGCAATATCATATCGGAAAAACAATTTGGTTTTGTTAAAAATAGAGGCACAACGGATGCGTTAAATTATATCTTAGACATAATATATTAAAAAATCGACAAATCGAAACCAATTATAACTACTTTCTTAGACTTAGCAAAAGCCTTTGATACGGTATATCACAAAAACCTACTGGATAAACTAGGAATAAGAGGCAGTGCCTTAAATTTAATAAACAGCTACCTCTCTGGTAGGAAACAATGCGTTAAAATAAAGAATTTGAAAAGTGAATACAAAGATATACCCATCGGAGTTCCCCAAGGGACCATACTAGGACCGTTATTTTTTATTTTATACGTTAATGACCTACTGAGAGGTATGCAAGATGATACTGTTGTTTCTTATGCTGACGACACCGTTATCATTGCTAGTGATAACACGTGGGAGTCAGCTCAAGAGAAAATGAACAAATATCTTAGGGAAGTCGCAAAGTGGCTTACTGTAAATAAATTATCTTTAAATGTTAATAAAACTGTATATATTGCTTATGGTAGCTACTGCCATAGTATTCCTGTCTCACTTCATATTGAGATAGGTAATAATACAATAAAAAGAGTAGAAAGTTATAAATATCTAGGTCTAATTTTGTATTATAACATGAAATGGGATAAACATGTAAATTATTTGGTTAAAAAAACAAAATACTTAGTTTTTATCTTTGCCAAAATTAGGAATATAATGGACTATAGAACTTTAACTATGATATACTATGCTTTTTACCAAAGTTTAGTAAATTATGGCATAATTGCTTGGGGTGGAGCGTACAATAATTGTGTTTATCTAATACAGGGTATTCAGAGGAAAATATTGAAAATTATAAACAAAAATAATTTTCAGCATCAAGACCCTCCACTTACAGTAAAGCAATTATTCCTTTTAGAAGCTATATCTTATCATTATGCTACGTTAAGAAATAAATATATAAATAGCAAAAGCAATACTAGAAATAAGAGTCTTCAATTGCCAATAATTGATAAAGCTATAAGCAAAAAAAATTGCTACTTTGTAGCTTTAAATATTTTCAATTTGCTAACGAATTATATGAAAGCACTTGTGATTAGCAAAGTCTCGATTAAGAAGAGACTAAAAGTATTTATAAGAGAGAAATATTGATTGATCAAAGAGAGATTTATTATGTACTGTTACTTAACTTTTGCGGTAATATTTAAACTGCTATCAAGAAGATTGTCTCGACATCTTCCTGTACTTATTTAGTTTTTTAAGTTTAGATTCTAAGTTTCTTTTTTTATGTACCATCCCTATGTACAGACAACTAAGTTTGTCTCTATAGAATGTCTTTTTATAAGACATACGTATATGGTCTAAATTATAACGGTGTTTTTAGACCTGGATATCAAAGAATGACGGGGTCCGCATCCGTATATAGATGATCAGTGGCGCATCCACTGATCCGTGTATAAGCGAGAGGAGAAATATGTTGCAGCTAGTTGCAGGCTTCTTCCCGCGGAGGCATCGTGAGTGATTTGGCTACGTAGCTAATTCACGAGATAATTTAGAGTGAATCGCATGGGAATGGACAGAGTCAGGAACAAAGTGACACAAGCCGGGTAATAGCAAAGTTTCTCTTTATGTAAGGACTGAAAAATCAGTACAAATGCAGCGCGGAGTAAGAGAGACGGAGCAGAGCGAATAATGCCGAGAGAGAGTATTGCGATCGGGCAGGTACTTACAGATGTGCTTCGTGGAGCTCGACAAATGCCTCGTGGCTTGGACCGGAGCGGCGCAGGACGAATGACCAGGGCCCGACACTGGAAAGCAGGACGGACGCCTCAAAGCCTCGTGTGTGGCCGGGCCGCAGCTTATAGAAGTCAAGCGGCAAACCAATGGACTCGCGGTGCTGAATAGCAGCAGGTTGATTCCAGCGACACACGAAGTTCCTGGTCAAGGACGCTGTAGCAGTCCTCTCGACGTCAAACGCACGCACGCACGGATTTATCTTGCTTAAAGTAAGCGTAGCCGCGGAGACGAATAGACAGTATCGGCACGACTGTACTGTACGGCAGTAAACTCCTAAGTGTCGCGGCGCGAGACGCGACCGTTTGATCAGTGCAATCTCTCTCTCTCTCTCTCTCTCTCACTCTCTTTCAGACGGCGCCACACGCACTTACACACTACGCGCGGCTCTCTCTGTGTGTGTTACGGCTGTCTGCTCCTCTCACTTACCTGCTGCTGAAAGGAATGTTATACACCAGAATATTTACAGATATAATATTTATTATAGTATGATCATATAATATAGGGGAGAGAGGGACGTAACGAGTGCACACAAGGCAACTCGTTATATTCCCCACCCCCAGACGCTGGTAGCACGGGGTACCAGCTCGATCAACTGTCTCTCTCGACTATAAGAAATGAAAGGTGAAAATTAGAATGTAATGAAATATTCAAATTTATTTAATGAGAAAGGTAATAAACGATTAATATAAGGGCAATATTAACAACTATCAGCCTCTATGCCTCTCTTACAATTATATGAGGTAGTATCGAAAATAAACAAAAATCGAGGGCGTCGATGCCAGATACTAAGTTAAATAATACGCTTCTGTACAGCAAAAATAAATAAAAGGAAACGAAAATCGCTTGATCTCTTCTGATGATCTTGAATGCTGCGAAGCTTGATGAGAGGCGAAGTTCTTCGTGTAGATAAGCTTTCTAATTGTTGTCCATTTATGGGGCGCAAGCGGCGAGGCGAAGTTTCTGCTGGGACCGTCGCTGTTTTCTTGGAACCTCGCGGTCTCCCCTGCGCTTCGGTACTGTAGGAGTTATAATTTTCGCTGGAGAATCATCAGTTACTTCGGTCACTGGTGTGGGGAGCACAATTGGTGAGGGCTCGCTGTTTCTCCTTGGCGGAGTTGGCGGGCCTTGTGTCGTGCTATCCACCCCTTGGTCTTCTTGCTCCCCTTCTGGGAACTGTTCTTCATCATGACACGGTTTTAAGTCACATACGGCTACTTTTCCTATGCCAACTCCTTGCTCTGTCTCAAGCTCATAGGAGTTCATCCCTATGCGAGCCGTGACGATAAATGGCCCAGCATATTTCGGGCTTAGTTTGGCTGCGACAGCTTGAGCTGCAGAGGAAAGTATACGGTTCTTCGCCCATACTTTATCACCCACCTGATATTCGACATCGCGGTGTTTCGCATTATAGTACTTGGCTTGCCGATCTTGAGCGGTTTTAGTATTTTCTTGAGCAGTTGCTCGGAAGTCGTCTAATTTTTCCATGCGAGCATGCCAATCTTCTTGCGCGGTTTTCTCTAAGCTTTGCTTGGCAGCTTGCACTATTTCTCTTCGAGTAGTACCTGGCGGCTCTGGATTTCTTCCATAGTTGAGAAACGCCGGACTAGAGCGTGTTGCTTCATGGATAGCAGTGTTGTATGCAAAAGCGAATTCCGGAATGTGCTCATCCCAAGTAGTATGCTTGGTTTCGATGAAAGCAGCAATCATTGTTTTGATAGTGCGGTTAATTCGCTCGGTCGGATTAGATTTAGGCGAATAAGGGGCACAGGTGCCGTGATATACTCCATGTGGTTCCCAAAAGTTATCGACGAGTTTATTTTTAAAAGGAGTACCATTATCTGATAAGAACCGATCAGGGATACCAAATCTTAAGAAGATTCGCAGATTCAGTTCTCGCTTGATGGTTTTTGCATTGGCCTTCCTTATCGGGATGCATTCGATCCATTTCGTAAATAAGTTGATAACAATTAATAGATGTTCGTGTCCCTGGGTTGACCTCGGAAAAGGTCCCATAGTGTCGCCAGCGACTATCTCCCAGGGTCGTGTAACCACGTGTTTGCCCATAAGCCCTGCGGGAGCGAGTTGCTCCGCTTTGACTTGCTGACAAATGTGGCAATTCCTTACGAAGTGAGCTGTATCCTTATACATATTTGGCCAATAGAACCGGAGCGCTATTCTCTGATGGGTCTTGAACCTTCCTTGATGTCCAGAGACTGGCTCGTCGTGACACTCGGCGATAATCTGTTCTCGCTGTTCGTGGGGTACTACTAGCTTCCAAGCGTCATCATCTTGTCCGAGTAGATCGTTTACCGTCGGATCTGGGCGGTAATGATAGAGTCGGCCACCCACGACCTTCCAGAAGGGATGTACCTTCGGATCTTCGACGAATTGCTTCGCCTTTTTCAGGTACCAGGGATCCTTGATCGACTCGTCCACTGAATGTGAGGCTATTACAGCTGTTTCATCTTCGTCGGTCTCGTACATACGAGAGAGCGCATCGGGCACGACGTTGTCTTTACCTTTACGGTCAACGATCTCAAAGTGGTAGGACTGGAGACGCAGAGACCAACGGCCCAATTTTCCGTTAGGATATTTCAAGTTCTGTAGCCAAACAAGGCTGTGGTGGTCCGTTACTACAGTGAAATGGTAGCCTTCGATGTAAGGTCTAAACTTTTCCATGGTCCAGATAACACTGAGGCATTCCCTCTCTGTCACCGACAGCCTTGCGCTCCGTAGCAGATAAGACGCGGCGCGCGAAGCAGAGCACGCGGTCTTCTCCCTCAATGCGTTGCAGAAGGACGCTTCCAAGTCCTGTATCGCTGGCATCACATTCTACTATGAATGGAGCGCTGAAGTCAGGCCTTGCTAAAACCGGAGCAGTTGCGATCAGAGCAAAAGCTCTGATGATAGCGGATATATAAATATATATTATCTGTAAAGTAAAAACTTGCTCAAAAGCTACCTGTTGTTCGTCCTTCCACTCGTATTTTACATTTTTGCGAGTGAGTGCAGTGAGCGGTTCGCATAGTGTAGCGAAGTCTTCTAAAAATTTCCGGTACCACGAAGCCATCCCAATGAATCTGCGCAGTTGCTTTAAGTTCTTGGGAGCTCGACTATAGGCCGAACTCGCTCTGGATCGGGGCGACAGCCCTCACGATTCACAAGTACGCCTAGGTAACGCACTTCAGACATGCATATTTTCGACTTCTTCCTGTTTATGGTGAGTCCAGCTTCGTTTATCCGTTTCAAGATTCACGTTAGCCATTTGACATGGTCTGAGAACGTGTCGGTTGCGATTATGATGTCGTCTAGGTACGCAAAAGCATACGGTTCCATTTCTGGCGTGATCAGCTGGTCAGCGAGCATCTGAAACGTTGCTGGCCCTCCTGTGAGGCCATATGGCATCCTGACGAATTCAAATAATCCAAGTCCAGGTACAGTGAAGGCTGTGATAGGGATGGATCGCTCTGTACGGGGTATTTGCAAAAACGCTCCTGAGCAATCCAGCGCCGATATATATCTAGCATGCTGTATCTTCCGCAATATCATATCCATGTAGGGTAGCGGGTAAGCAGCTATTTTCGATACAGCGTTCACTTTTCGGTAATCGACGCAGAAACGAAAACTGCCGTCAGATTTTCGCACCATAACTACTGGACTAGACCAATTACTTTTGGATCTTCTAAATATGCCGGCACGGAGCATCTTATGCACTTGCTCGTGCATTTCGTCCTCTAAAATTTTCGAAACAGGGTAGTACCGCTGTTTGGTAGGGCGAGCACTGCCAACGTCGATATCGTGGTGTATCCATCCCGTGCAGCCCAACTGTTCACGGGCAGAATCAGGCAGCAGTTCTTTCCTCAGATTGTCGATTTCTAGGCGCTGCTCATCGGTAATTGCTTCAATTCCGAGAGAGGCGAGCGATAAAAGCTCCTCAGCACGCATAGATGAGAGGACGGCCGGAACCTCAACATCTGTGCCTTTGAGCTGTAGCTTATTTGCTACAGGATCAAGCATCGCCGAAAATGCGCGAACGAAGTCGGCACCTAAAGTGCACTCAGTGTCGGCTTCATTCAAGATAAGAACGTCAATCGAATGAGTTACTCCACCAATGGTGAAGGGCAATTTAACGCTACCCATTATAGGCACCAAATGACCATCGACTGCCCTAGCCCCTGGGCCCACATGTGGTCTCACGCGCCTATTTAATGAGGCAGCGAGAGATATGCCGACGGGGCCAAGGACGGTGCGTGAAGCTCCGGTGTCGTAGAGTCCTCTTAATTTAAATTGGCCGACCTCCACGGCCAGCCACCAACGTGGAAACTTCTCAACTAAAGCGCTGGCAACAGTACCTCCATCGCAGAACGCCTCCACATCGGTCGAGCTACTCGTTGCTAGCGGTGAGTCGTTCGCCGGGCCGTGAAGTGTTTGCGCTACTCCTGTTACGCTTTCAGCGTTGAAGGTCCGCGGTTGTTCTAGAGCGGTAGGGACCTTATCTACTCGCTCTCTTTCCCGTTTTTTGACACCTCCTTGGCGCATTCTGGACACGTAAACTTTGTGTAGCCGGGCCAGCTGCAGTTCCAACAGAGGACCTTGTCGCCATCTGGGCCAGTTGTCTTGTCTTTATTTTTATCTGACTTAGGTTTAATCTCTTCCGAGCGATTACCTCCTTGCCAGCCACCTCTACCACGTCTACTTCTACCTCGGCCGCCGCCGCGAGTTGACACTCTGTTACTGTCACTCGTTTCTTTCGGTGGGGTTTCTGCATCTGTCGAGGAGGCCTTATTCTCCGAGGGATTCTTTGCAGACGTCTTGCGGCTGGGAGAGCCAAGCTCTTGAGTCTTTTTCTGGAAGAGCTTTTCGAAAAGCCTTTCAAGCTCTGTTTCTGACAGGGACGTCGACTTCGCGTCCAACGAAGCAACGCTAGCCGGCTTGCCCTTAGCGGCCTTATTAGCGGGCCTGTATGCAGTTTCCGGCAGCATGCTCTGTTCAGCTGGGGGCGGCGGCCTCCACTGGCCGTCTTCGTCGTCTTCTGCCTCTTGAGCTTTATCGAGGAGCTCTTGTGTGTTTGTTAATCTTCCTCTGTAGATCTTCATCTTCTTTTTGAGCTTCGGGAGCATATTGTCGATGACTAGATTAACTTGGTCCTGCGGATCCCATGGCTGGTCAAATCGGCTTAACACAGTGAGGAGGGAAACTATGTAGTCCCTCACTGGCTCGTCTGCGCCTTGCGTGCGTAAATGAGCCTCGACCATCAGATTCCGCTTATTTCTTTTCGTCCTGCTATAATTGTTGAGGGCAGCCCTCTTGAAATCTTGGTACGTTTGCCACGAAGGCCTTAAGGTACGATACCAGAATAATGCAGGCTTCTCGAACATGGGGACCATGGAGTCTAAAAGCTCCTCATCGGATATGTTATCCAAGCGTCTGTTCTCCTCGACTTGCTCTAAAAATTCTTCGATGCTCACACCTTTGTCGCCAGAGAATTTTAATTTCCATTCTCGGACCGTTTTACCGAGATTCTTTGTTCTCGGCCGAAAAGTGTCTGGGCTACTCCAAGTGCCACTCGGCGCAACTCCCGTAGTCGGATACGTCGCTTGAGGATTCAGTTGCGAGAGCGAATTTTTCGTCGTCTGAGGCCAAACCCCCCCGTCCCAGCTCGAGCATACGGGCTGACTATAGACGGTCGCGGCCGGTAAGCAGACGTTAGGATGCTGCGGAGCGCCAGCACAAGAAACCCTAGGTAAAGGTGTGTGTGCTGCTATAGGGGCACTCGGGCCATAAGCCTTAGCAGTAGAGTGAAATATTGGGGCGTGTGCGTTGAGAGTCCTTGTATCATTTAAATTTAATTTATCGTTTTGACCCGAAATATTGTAATAATTTAGATCGAATGTATCTTGGAATTGGACGCTTTTCGCGCTGCGATTTACTTTGTTACGTAACGCGTCTTCGGCTGCTTGTTGTTGCGCGTTGGACACCACGTTCTTTAATTGTTTTTGAAGATCTTTTATTAATTTTTCTGAGTCGACAACTTTTGATGACAGACTTTGAACTTTCTCCGACTGCTCTGAGATGTAGTTATTCATCTCGATCTGGTTATTCTGCAACTCGCGTTCTGCTATCCAAGCTCTTCGTAGTTCCTTAGCCACTGTAGCCGGTATTAATTCAACTTCGCCACTTGGCAAGGTCGTGCGGACGAGGGACGCATTCGTATTCTCATTCATTCTCGACATACTCTGTGGTGTTGCTGATGTCACTGTGACTGATGCGCCAGCTAATCTGCTATAGTGTGCGCACGTCGGCACTGATGTAATCGTTGTTGTTACTGCTGCAGTAGCAACGTGCGACGGCGCGAAATTATTTAGCGCGTTCGTATTACGGAGCGCCGGCCCTTGTGGCGTTTCAAGATTAGTAAAGTCTTCACGCATGTGTAGTCTCGAATCGACTGTCATAGTGAGTGACATATCCTCGTCCTTCTTGTGTTCGTGTGGCGAGCTTGACGGTAGCTGTGTATTTCCGTGTAAGCTTTCCTCGAGTGCTTCTTCAGCTTCGATAACCTTAAGCACGTCCTTTCTCAAATCTACCGGGAAATTAGGTGATTGTACGAAAGTCAAACATAAGTCATCTCGTCTAGCTATATCTTCTTCTGAATTGTCATCTTGAATGAAATCTTCAGCCGTGTAGTTGCCATGTAATCTTCTTAACAATCTGTTCGCTCGCTCGAACAGCGTACCGTTCGTGTGTAATTCTAAGTGGTCTAACGCCTCGTTCACTTCTACGCTCGACAAATTTTGTATCCACTCGCGTAATTTAATATTTATGTTCTCCTTAAAAATTGTTAAATCGCTCAAAGTCCAATTTTTTTTTTTTTTTTTTCATTGAGCTTTATTGAAACCTTTTTAGGGCTTATTTAAGCTATACATTAGGTGGTTTACAAACATGTTTACAATATATATATACTTTTTTTTTTCTTGAATGTTACAAAAATTTACCTACATATGTACAAAGTTCTATATATTTAAATTACATTTTTCCAGGAATG
>CM053172.1:15405612-15438382 GCA_012977825.3 Pteromalus puparum | reverse complement strand
AGCCTTTCAAGTCTGTTTCTGACAGGGACTCGACGTCGCGTCCACGAAGCAACGTCTAACGCTAGCCGGCTTGCTCTTAGCGGCCTTATTAGCGGGCCTGTATGCAGTTTCCGGCAGCATGCTCTGTTCAGCTGGGGGCGGCGGCCTCCACTGGCCGTCTTCGTCGTCTTCTGCCTCTTGAGCTTTATCGAGGAGCTCTTGTGTGTTTGTTAATCTTCCTCTGTAGATCTTCATCTTTTTTTTGAGCTTCGGGAGCATATTGTCGATGACTAGATTAACTTGGTCCTGCGGATCTCATGGCTGGTCAAATCGGCTTAACACAGTGAGGAGGGAAACTATGTAGTCCCTCACTGGCTCGTCTGCGCCTTGCGTGCGTAAATGAGCCTCCACCATCAGATTCCGCTTATTTCTTTTCGTCCTGCTATAATTGTTGAGGGCAGCCCTCTTGAAATCTTGGTACGTTTGCCACGAAGGCCTTAAGGTACGATACCAGAATAATGCAGGCTTCTCGAACATGGGGACCATGGAGTCTAAAAGCTTCTCATCGGATATGTTATCCAAGCGTCTGTTCTCCTCGACTCGCTCTAAAAATTCTTCGATGCTCACACCTTTGTCGCCATAAAATTTTAATTTCCATTCTCGGACCGTTTTACCGAGATTCTTTGTTCTTGGCTCAAAAGTGTCTGGGCTACTCCAAGTGCCACTCGGCGCAACTCCCGTAGTCGGATACGTCGCTTGAGGATTCAGTTGCGAGAGCGCCAAACCCCCCCGTCCCAGCTCAAGCATACGGGCTGTCTATAGACGGTCACGGCCAGTAAGCGGACATTAGGATGCTGCGGAGCGCCTGCACAAGAAATCCTAGGTGAAGGTGTGTGTGCTGCTATAGGGGCACTCGGGCCATAAGCCTTAGCAGTAGAGTGAAATATCGGGGCGTGTGCGTTGAGAGTCCTTGTATCATTTAAATTTAATTTATCGTTTTGACCCAAAATATTGTAATAATTTAGCGCTTTTCGCGCTGCCATTTACTTTGTTACGTAACGCGTCTTCGGCTGCTTGTTGTTGCGCGTTGGACACCACGTTCTTTAATTGTTTTTGAAGATCTTTTATTAATTTTTCTGAGTCTACAACTTTTGATCACAGACTTTGAACTTTCTCCGACTGCTCTGAGATGTAGTTATTTATCTCGATTTGATTATTCTGCAACTCGCGTTCTGCTATCCAAGCTCTTCGTAGTTCCTTAGCCACTGTAGCCAGTATTAATTCAACTTCGCCACTTGGCAAGGTCGTGCGGACGAAGGACGCATTCGTATTCTCTTTCATTCTCGACATACTCTGTGGTGTTGCTGATGTCACTGTGACTGATGCGCCAGCTAATCTGCTATAGTGTGCACACGTCGGCACTGATGTAATCGTTGTTGTTACTGCTGCAGTAGCAACGTGCGACGGCGCAAAATTATTTAGCGCGTTCGTATTACAGAGCGCCGGCCCTTGTGGCGTTTTAAGATTAGTAACGTCTTCACGCATGTGTAGTCTCGAATCCACTGTCATAGTGAGTGACATATCCTCATCCTTCTTGTGTTCGTGTGGCGAGCTTGACGGTAGCTGTGTATTTCCGTGTAAGCTTTCCTCGAGTGCTTCTTCAGCTTCGATAACTTAAGCCACGTCCTTTCTCAATTACCGGAATTAGGTGATTGTACGAAAGTCAAACATAAGTCATCTCGTCTAGCTATATCTTCTTCTGAATTGTCATCTTGGAATAAATCTTCAGCCGTGTAGTTGCCATGTAATCTTCTTAACAATCTGTTCGCCTCGCTTGAACAGCGTACCGTTCGTGTGTAATTCTAAGTGGTCTAACGCCTCGTCCTTCTACGCTCGACAAATTTGTATCCAACTCGCGTAATTTAATATTTATGTTCTCCTTAAAAATTGTTAAATCGCTCAAATCCAATTTTTTTTTTTTTTTTCATTGAGCTTTATTGAAACCTTTTTAGGGCTTATTTAAGCTATACATTAGGTGGTTACAAAATTGTTACAATATATATATACTTTTTTTTCTTAAATGTTACAAAAATTTACCTACATATGTACAAGTTCTATATATTTAAATTACATTTTTCCAGGAATGAGAAAATCATTTTACACCTGGAATGTAAGCGTTGGCATTGCATTTCAAACTAAGTGGAAGTTGCAATTTGAGTTTGTCTAAATTTGATAATAGTTCACGTCTTGGACCCTCGTATAATTCACATTGCCATATAACGTGGTTTAAGTTTTCTTCGCTTTGGCCGCATTTGCATATGGGGCTATTTATTAAATTAACTCGAGCTAGAGAGGCTGCTAAGTTGTAGTGATCAGCTCTCATTCGATTAATGGTTACAGTGAGTTTACGACTGAGATCTTTGCGAGCAAACCAGGGAGATCTGTTATTGTTACAATAGTAATTGAAGTATTGTTTTCCTTTGCTTTTGCCTTCCTGTTTTAGTTTTTCAGCGGTCTTAGAATATACTTTTTCCTTAAAGATAATGTACAGATCTGAGTAGGGACTAGCGGTGAGATCAGTAGCATCGCTTTTAGTGGCGCTTTTGGCGAGTAAGTCAGCATCTTCATTCCCTCTGACTCCTATGTGTGATGGAATCCAAAAGAATTCTATGGTGGAATCCGTATTTTCGCGTAAAAACTTGTTGTATTTTTCTTTTATTTGAAGGATGTAAGGATTAGTTTTGGCAGTCGTTTTTGTAGAGTTTATGCTTTGTAACGCACTTAAGGAGTCAGAGAAAATAAGGAAGCTGTGGTTCGAGTTATCTAGTGCTATATCAAGCGCATCGTTTATCGCTAAGAGTTCAGCCGTGAATATCGAAGTGTATTCTGATGAGCTTTTCTGTACCCTAATATTGAGTTGCGGGCAGATACAAGCTGAGCCGACGCACTTTATTTCTGGGATTTTGCTGCCGTCAGTGTATATGGCATATGCGCTTTTATCGCTTAGAAATCTGTCGAAAGTGAGATTCGCATTTGTAGTTTTTTGTAAGTTAAAGCCGAGATCTTTATCGAAAGGGATGGAAGTCATAGTAGTTTTAAAATCGTACCATACATTCGGGAGTGGGCTTTGAATAAGAGTTTTTAGAGTAAGTTCATAATCATAATTTGATGCAATCGCGTGAGGAGGCGTGGGGTTTTTAGCAAAAGGATCTTTAGTTTTATATATGGATACTATAACGTTTTTTAAATAAATGACAAAGGGTTCTATTTGACAGGACTTTTGCTATAAAACACTCACCTATGACTATTCAATTTCGTTCTTTAATAGAGGTAGCTTTGGATCGGCTGTTAGGTGCGTTTATAGGAGTGAAATGCGATATCCCAGAAGCGGATCGATGCTATATTTTGGAATTTTAAAGACAATTTGTTCGCGATAGTTGGTGCGTTGAATGAAGTATGCGTACAGCCGTATTCAATGATCGCTAGATAAGGCGCTTTGTACAGCGGCGAGTAAGGGTGTCAGGATGGCAGCCCACACCAAGTTACCCCACTTAAGTATTTTATCATGTGAGCGCTCGCCAACAGTTTGGTTGATAGACCTGCGTGTGGGATAAACGAAAATGCGTGGGTCGAAGATTACTCCTAAAAAGCACAGAGCTTTTGGACAG
Organism: Pteromalus puparum; assembly: GCA_012977825.3. Classification (NCBI taxonomy): domain Eukaryota; kingdom Metazoa; phylum Arthropoda; class Insecta; order Hymenoptera; family Pteromalidae; genus Pteromalus; species Pteromalus puparum. The sequence continues at coordinate 15,434,735 of CM053172.1, read as the reverse complement.
ATTGAGTCGTTATCACTTTAGTCATGTTGCCTGGGAGATGTTTTTATTATAAGTGGACAAGTGACCAGTTTTACTTGGGATAGGTATCTAAACGAGTTCATTCGATTAGAAATTTCAATATTTTGATGGCTTTTTGAAGCATTTTTCTACCTCTTTGTGTGGATCCGAATTTCACATAGATTGCGAGGTCGTTCGGCGACTTGGAAACGGATATGTTTTTTTAACTTTTGTCGTTATGCGAAACGTATAGTAGGTATAGGAGAGGCCTAGGACCTCCTTGAGGCGGACCCTTGAAACAAGTCTGTGTCGTCGCCTGTGTGGTCGATGTATAATGTCGATGTCGCTCGTGTGTGAGAAATTTAATAAATTTGAGAAAATTTTTGGAGCAGCCTATGTTTGCCAGCTTTGATAGCAGAATGTCGATATTAACATTATTGAACGCACCCTCGACGTCCAGGAATGCGGCAAGTACTTCCTTTTTTTCAATAAAAGCTTCCTCTACTTTGAGAGTTGAATTCATTAGATTATCACTACAAGATTTTCCTCGTCTGAAGCCATATTGCGAGTTAGGAATGTGGTTGTGATACTCAGCCCACCACTGGAGACGATTCTTTAGAATGGTTTCAAACAATTTACAAGTACAAGAGGATAAGGATATGGGTCTTAAGTTGGTGCCGTCGCTTTTAGGGATGAAATGCATGAAGGACATTTTCCAGTTTTCAGGAAAATCGTTATTAGAGTACATGTCATTGAAAATGTCTAATAAAATTAGTTTGTATTTTATGGAAAATTTTTTCAAGATCTCAAAATCTATACCGTCCATTCCGCAAGCTGATTTTATTTTTTTGTCGTTCAAAGCTGTGTTGAATTCCGCGAAAGAGAAATGGTTGTCAAAAAAGGAGTTCGTTTCGTCGCATTTCAGGAAGGTTTTATTTTATCTAGAACTTGTTCGGCTTTTTTTTTAGTGTTTTGTAAATTTTCGGTAACGTTTTTAGGAGTAGTTTTCACCCAGCTGTTTTTGAATATTTTACATTGGTCCCATACTGTTAGGGAGAAACTTGAGGAGTTTCTCCTTCGTATATGAGAGTCTGTCTGTCTAGCACCTATACAGGTGCTCAGGGAGAATCTGGTCAAGATGCCCTTACTGCCCACAAACACACTCTCTAATCTCCTTATCTTGGTCTAAATTTAATAGAATAAAATCTTACCTTGTATGTGTGTTGACTTTTGTCCTATCTGAATTTGACTCGCTTCTCCTTTGTGTTATAATTGTCCTTGGAAGATAGTTAAGGGATCGATGTGTGCCCAAAGAAAAAAAAGATCGAAACCGACCAATGCTTTCTTTTGTGTATGTGTGGTTCTATTTATTAATCCTCCGTAATAATTAACTTGGTCCAAAACTTGTACAATGTATTCTCCTCGAATATAATTATTCTAGCTAAAGCGTTTTTCTGACTCTTAATGAATGATCAACTAAAAATGAAAATCCGAAAATGAACTCTGAATCTGAATCTACAAATCTATCGGTCCGCCGGCTTCAATGCCTGATCACGGAGTGACGAGAAGCTTGGCTTGGGGACGCTCGGAAGTCTTCCGGACCTCCCACGCTGTCCCAAGCTTTATTTCCCCGCCGCTACGTCACAGCGTCGACGCTTGTTGCACTCATTAGGCCTTACGGGGCCTGGCAACGGTCAAGCGCCGAAACTGCAATCGCAGCATCGCACGCGCGCAAGTAGCCATCGGCGGGGAAGGTGTTTAGCTCAGCGAGATTCTTGGTCACTTGATATTTTAGTGGCCTTGAATACTCGCTATGCTTTTTGTATGTGGAACTTTCTCGAAGCTATATTCGAAATAGAATCTCGAATAATAGCCACGGGAAAGTTGTCACATAACATCCTCCCCCCCTTGAGAACGTTTGTCGTCCTCGGCAAACCACGCGTTCCCTAAGGGTCCGGGTGCTTGATGGTCTCGTGAATAACAACATTCTTGGTAATATATTAAAAAAAAAGATAAATTTTGAAGAGGTAAAATATGCCGAAATAATACGAAAGTAGTGGGTCCATTTTAGAGGATAGTGCATTATTTGTGATGTCTTTGCGTTGGTATTGTTCATTCTTTCTCTCTCTATATATAGTCATTTGAGAGTTATTGCTTTACACATGATCTATATGATGTTTATCATGTGTTTGGCTTTGTTCTCTTTTAGTGTTTTTATTTGGCATCCTTTTTATTTTTATGATGCATGTGAGTGTCCAAGAGAGTTTCTAGAAAGAGATGAATCTTAGTTGAACTTTTACGTTCTTGTGTTTTCAGTTGGGTTTATGGATGGATCTAAACCTCGCATTATTTCGGATTATTTAAGAAATGTGTGAATTTATCGAGCTTTCCTTTTGTTCGTTGTTTTCACTTACTTTGCTGTTGGTTTTGGTCCGTGGTCCATTGGTCATGTACATTCTATCTTATGTATTAAATCGCTGCTACTATGATTAACCTATCTTATTGCACTTCGAACATTCTTACGTGTATCTAAATAATTCATTTTGTTAGTATTTTGTGCTTATATTATGTTAGTATTACATATAAACACATGCATATAATTAAATATATATGTATGTGAGGATGGGTCCATGATAGAAGGTCCGGGTCCATTTATAAAATTACAAAAATATATTTATTATGGTTCATAGTTTTGGTCCATGGTTACCTGATTGGTCCTTAAAAAAAAATTTGTCTATCGACATGAAGAGAATGATTTTGATCTTAGTTTAAAAGCTTGCGTTGGTGGACAGGCTAACTTGGCTTAGCCTGTCGAAAGTGTCGTCATCTTCTTCTTTTGGGTCCATAGGTATCAAGGGGTCAATTAAATGTTCGTTGCCAATTATGGATTGGTCCAATAATGATGTTGGTTCTTGTTCTTCTTGATCATTTTCATCTGTTTTTGCTTCCTCCGGTTTCTCCAATTTTCCTGCTGTGGTCCCTTTTTGGCAGAACGTGAGATGTAGGTCCCAGTTTCTATATTCAATTAAGTTCCTGCATAGTTTGTGTTCAATTTTGAAGTCCCCGTTTTGAATCCTACATATTTTCAGGTGTTCTTTCCATCATCTAATATCCACATTTCTCCTGCAGACATCGTGTTCTCGTCTTTGTTGATCCATCCCTTCTCTTAGTCTTGCTGGAGTAGCCCATGTTGGTCCATACCTCATGTCACAGCCTTTCATGGCTTTTTTGGCATCCTCTTCTGTGAAGAATGTTATGAAACCCATATACTTTGGATTTTCCTCGTCCTTTTGGTCTTTCATTGGCACAGCAGTTATACATTCAATGGGTCCAAATTGTGTGAATTCATTGATGTATTCATCATGTGTGATTTCTAGGGGTATTTGTACACATATTCTCAGTCCTGCTGTATCATCGTGTCGCTGGTTTTTATTGGGAGCTTGTGGTCTTGACTGTTCTGGTGGGTTGGTCCTTATGTTTGATGTTGGGATCAGAAAGTTCGGTTGGTAGAACTTATAATCTTTTATTTCCAGGGCTTTTTCCGCTTCCTTTGCTGTCCTGTATGTTATTTCTGCCTCTGCTAGGCCTGATGTGTTTGATGTCTCCTCGAATGTACAGGGTCCTATTTTGTGAAAGTATGGTGCCAACTTGTGACTTGGTCCAGTATAATTCACCACTAGTGTTTTTTCGTCAAGTAGTTCTAGCCTGGTCATTACGTTGCGTGGTAGTTCGTTGCTGTTTGGGCTCTTTTGGGTCCTGTGAGTTTTTGGTTTTGGGGGTATGAAGGGCTCCCTTGTCAGTGGTTTCTTTTGATCNTGTCCTGTATGTTATTTCTGCCTCTGCTAGGCCTGATGTGTTTGATGTCTCCTCAAATGTACAGGGTCCTATTTTGTGGAAGTATGGTGCCAACTTGTGACTCGGTCCAGTATAATTCACCACTAGTGTTTTTTCGTCAACTAGTTGTAGCCTGGTCATTACGTTGCGTGGTAGTTCGTTGCTGTTTGGGCTCTTTTGGGTCCTGTGAGTTTTTGGTTTTGGGGGTATGAAGGGCTCCCTTGTCAGTGGTTTCTTTTGATCTGGTCCTGTGGATTTTTCCTTTCTTGGTGCCTTCGTGACTTTTTGGGTGTCCGTGTCATCTTCTTCATATTTGATATGTATGGGCGTGCTCACGACCATTAGTGCCTTTTGTACATGCCTCATCATTTGGTATTCGATCGTGAATTTGTCTGCATCATCTTCTATTATCTTTGCTGGTCCTATACCCCTGAAATGGCTCTTTGTCATTTCCGTATCGCCCTGGTATTGCACGCACACTCTGCGATCCGGTTGATAAGTCACTCACGTTACTTTAAATGGTCCCTCTCCTAGGATTGATCCTTTTATTTCCTTTTTCTTTTCTTCTTGGGTGGTATGTGTTGTGTGAGATGTACCGTTGATGGGTGTTTTGTTGTTTTCAGTGGTCCTTACAAATTTTTCTAGATCTGAAACCTTCTTGGCGTGTTCAGCCTCCTCGTACTCTAGTGCGACTAATTGCGTGTCCTCTGGATCATTCTTTTGCATGATGGTGCACGCCTTGTTGTCTTCAGGGGTCCTTACAAACTTTTGTAGTTCTAAAGCCTTCTTTGTGTCTTCAGCCTTTTGATAGTTTATTGCAACTAATTGCGCATCCTCTAGGTCAGTTTTCTGAGTGATGCTGCATGGTCCTATGCTTTGAAAGATTCGTTTGATCTTTCGCACATTTCCTCTGAACTGCACCAGTAGGTGAGTGGTCCCTACTTGAGTGAATAGCAGCAGTGTGATGCTGCTCAACAGGTCCATTATTTGGGGGTCCATTCTGTAACAATTCAAGTTGGTTTGAATTAATATAGTCCGTGTATTGCAAATTTTGGGATTGCTTATTGTTTAACATGCTTTGGGTTTCGTTTTGTCATGGGGTTCAGGTAGTTGGTTAAACGTGGTTCGATGCACGTAAGCTGTTGGGTACCATTCATTCTTTCATTCAGAAAAAAAAAAAACTTTGTTGTTATGTTAAGATATCAGTCCGGCCGTGTGCTGGTCATCATTTATCTTTAGTTTTTGTATAGTGTGATGCCCTATTTAACGGGTCGAGAGTTTATTGTGGGTACTACCCGAAAGCTATTGCTGTTAATGTCCAGAAGCTACTGCTGTTAATGGTTTAATGAAACTGGTAGCTTCGTAAGGCTGGTGATATTTGTGGTGGTATTATCCAAATGTATGCTGCAAATTCATGAGGAGTAATGATTTGCAAATAGCATACAAATGGACTTATGCGCAATGGACCCACTAGATGTAGTGATGTCCTTTTGTGAGGTAGGTTTTAATAATGAGGGTTAAATCGTTTAATTTGGGTTTAATAGTGTCTCACAGAGTGCACAAAGATGCATTAAAGAGGAACTTTGTGTAACTAGGTGCTATGCGCACATGGAGAGTGGCGCTTTAGAGAATGGTCTTTTGAACCAGATATTGTAATAGTACTACCATTACAATATAGAAGAGTGTGTTTTTTGTTGTTTATGGGTTAAGTTTTAATATGTTCTCATTTTACAGATTATGGAGTTTTAAGCGAGTTAAAGTTTAAATGAGTTAAGAATCTTTTGTTTTATTGTGATGGTGTACTTATTCTGTTGTGGTATATTGTGTGAGTGTTTGGGTGTGTATTTTTGAAGATGTGGGGTACAGGTGCGGCGTTGGAGTTGATGAAGACATGTGAAAAAGGTGGTTTTTCATTTAGGATATAGTTTATTCGATCATACTCATTCATCTACACTCATACTTTCGCAGGTGTCTTCGGTGTCACCTCTATTTTGTATACGAGTTATAAAATATGTATTAGCTTGGTCCATTTCCAGGGTCAATTCTTTCTGGTCATCAGTGATCGCGCTTGCTGTGTCTGGGTCCTATGTGATTGGTCCATGTTCGGTTTTGGGCTCCTTTTTCTGGTTTGACTTTGTTTCTTCTAAGCTTTCTAGGTACGCAAGAGTGTTTTTTAGTTCATCCAAAGTTGGTGTTCGGATGTTCTGGTACTCAAATTCGGGATTTTTGGTGTTGGTCCACATGCTCTGTTTCTTGCATGTTATGTCATGTAGATTGTAGAGGGTCAGATCTACTTCTTTCTTACAAAATGGATGGAATTTGGTCTCCAGTCCATTTTCGAAGCGAGTTAACTTCCTTGGTTCTGCAATGGTCGCTTTGTATATAGGGTTACTTTCGGTCCTTGCTACTTCGGCATCTTTGTCTTTGAAGTATTGTACGTAGCCATATGACAGACGTCCTCTCTTATCTCGTACTGTCTCATAATATATCATTGGTCCAAATTGGGCGAAATGTCTAAAGAACATTTCGTCTTTTTCTTTGTCCTTGCCTTCCCAGGGTAACAGGCAGAATAATCTGTTCTTACTCAGATGGTCCTTGTGCTGCGTGTTGGTAACGACATGCACTTCTGATTTTATGATATTAGTCTTTTTGGGTGACTTAGGTATGGTTTCCCTTGTTGGTCCAAGCATCAATTTTGCACGTCTCTTGAACTTATTTTGTTTCATGAGCGCGACTTTAAGGTCATTGGCCTTTATGGCTTGTCTTTCAGTGTCGAAGGTTAGAGTAATTTTTCTACTCTTTGGGTCCGTTCTATGGTCCTCCACATGTACGGCATTTGGTGTGCCTATGGGTTCGAATTCTCTTATTATGGTCCATAGAGGTATTTCAATGTCGCAGAACATTGATGTACTGGTCCTTGTGGTCATCTTATTTTGTGCTGTGAATGAATATTATGTTTACAGGGTACGATTGAAGTTACATGGTGGTACATAGGTTGTATATACAGGGTCCTTAGATTTAATAATCGCCTTCCGCGGCATTATCGAATTGGATATTTGAACAATTTGGCAAGGGTTCTCTAATTCTATTCTTTTTTGATTTGGATTTGTTAGAGTTTCCTGGGGACTTGTTATGGGTTGTTTGGTTTTGAATGGGGATAGGGTTATCATTAGTCATTTCGATGGATTGATTCACATTATAGATTCGGGTCTTCATTTTTGGACAAGGTAACATCATCCCACACTGCATCCCCATAATGAGTGCTATTATTCCCACTATCATTATTAGCTGAAAGGTTAGACCACTATACAATATACTATTTGTGTGGTAATCTCGCCTCTTATGTTCTTTAATTTCATTCAGTTCACTGATCATTTGGTCCAAGGGTTTTGCTTGGGTAAAACCTAATTTTGGTCCGAGTACTTCAATGTTTTGGGGCATGGTGTTATCTAGATTTGGGTCTCTTTCGGTTAAAACTGGGTACATGTCCTGTATTTTTAGGTCGATTTCAGGCTTATATAGGTTCGTGGTTTGGCTGAATTTGCTCTCTTGTCCAATGATTATGGTATCTGCTGTTCTTCCTACGCATGTTGATGAAATGCGTATGATTCCAGCATCTTTTAGGGTAACTTTGATATCTTTTTGACCTTGGCATGAGAGTCTCAATTGTTCGGGGTTCATTGTCGAATATAGCCAAGACTGGTCATTCTCTAGGTACTTCCATTGGGTCTTGGTGCCGATTTTGTATTTGATATCGCAACTTCTCAAGGTCCGGGTACTGGGGTTCAGTAACATAGTCGCTTCACAGTCCTGCACAGTTGGTATGCTTCGAAGGGGTCCTAGCATAGGACAGATATGTCCATAATGGGTTTTCATGCATTTGGTTGCAGGATTTTCATCAAATTTTATGTACTTCTCTTCATCAGAACTTATGGCAATATATTTATGTGACGGTTCTATGAAGGCGAGTCCAGTGGTGCCATTGGCTTTATGTTGTGGTACTGCCAAAGCGTGTAATTTATATATTTGGTACGGATCTCTCTCGACCAGAGGTACTTGTACTACAGCTATCGTTCTCTCATTTTCATGAATGGCGTCGAGNCCATTTTCATGAATGGCGTCGACTTTCGATATTTTGATGACTTCTTCAACCCTCAGGTGTTCTAATGGTATAGCGAAATCCAAATTTCCGCTTGTCCTTTTTACATCAGTTGTAATTTGATGCAAAATGTTTGTTGTTAGAAGATCAGGATGCACTTTTCCTTCCTTCAATTGTCTTATTACCTTCAGAATCTTTTCATTTCCTCTTATCAGGTGATCTAAAGTTGATTCTAGATGTCTCGTGTAAGCGGTTACTTCTATTAAGTATCTTAACTTTTCTTCTTCTTTTAAGACTGTGGTAATTGTTTTGGTCATGGCTCCTTCAAAATTTTGGATGGCTCTTTGATGGTTCTTGGTTATATTGTACAGCTCCTCAAATTGAGCGGAGACAATGTGTGCATTTTTGTCTATTACTTGTACCATCTTTGCTTGATCTTGAAATAGATTATCGATGTTTTTGTTGATGTCTTCTACGTCATCTGTGGTTACTAGTCCAAACAAACTTTTGCTTAAGGTGCCTACTATGCCTAGGGGTGCTAGTCTTTTTATCCGGATACTTCTAGGATTTCTTACTGCTGGGAGACTATAATGTCCCATAGTTCTTATGGTCTCATTGATGTCCTTTTGGATGCTGTTCAAGGTTTGATGCTTGAGTTCTATCAGGTCCAGTCCTAGGGCATTCTTGCATTTTGTCTCTTCAATCTTTGTTATGCATTTGTTGTAAACGGTCTTATAGGAGTTCAAGGGTCCATGCGTTTGTATGAATTCATCCACGTTGATGTAGATTTGTATCTTCCAATCAGCCTTCTTGATTTTTATTGGGTCCAGTTTCTCAAAATATATTCCGGGGTTCGGAGTCAAAGGGTCTATTTGGTACAGGGGTCCGCATTGGGTCATAATTATGATATTTAAAATTGTAAAAATGATTAAGTTTTGAATATGCATCCTGCAAAATTAAGTCAATTAATTTGGGGTTCACGTAAGATTGAAAATATGAGTAATAAGATACATTATTCGGAATTCAGGTCAGAATTTTCTTCGACATGTTTTAATTTGTCAATGTGTTTTCTGACCTTCTTCCCATTGGGGTACTCGAGAATGACATTCTTTCTGCCAATGAACTCGATAATTTTTAAAGGTTTGTTTCTGTAACCATCAAATTTTCCGGTACGGGGCTCATTAATTAAACGTGCATAACCTCCCACTTTTCCCTTGAATTTCCTAACCTTTTTATCATAGGTTTCTTTGGATTTGTTCTTATTGATGATTTGATTTTCTCCCGCCATTAATTTCATCTCATCGAGTCGCAATATGAGGTCCCTTATATAAGTGTTATAGGTTCTTAATTTTTCATCAGAGGGTATTTTGATTGGAAAACGTGCAATTCTGCCGTAAACCAATTCAAAGGGTGTGAAGTTAGTGGCAGAATGCACACTGGTGTTATAAGTAAAGGTCGCAAAAGGTGCTAACTTGTCCCAATCATCATATTTTTCAGAGTAAATTCTGATGAATTCGACAAGCGGAGCATGACTTCTTTCCAGCGAACCATTGGTTTGAGGCCTGTAACCTGAGGTTGTTAATTGGTTCACTTTGAATAGTTTTAGCATGCATTGGACGATGTTAGAAAGGAAACTTGTCCCACGGTCAGATAGTATTGCCCTTGGGGCACCAAATTGGCATATTAAATGTCTAACCAAAGCATCTGCTATAGTGGTGGCATTCAAATTTTTGATCGGTATGGCAATGAGGTATTTGGTCAAATTGCACTGCATGGTTAGCAAATGACAATTTCCGCTTGGAGTCAGCCTGAGTTTGCCGACTGTGTCGATTGATACTTTATCGAACGCTTCTATGGGTGTATCAGTTATTAGCATGGGTTCTCGGGTTTTGAACCTTTCAATCTTTTTTTCTTGACAGCTGTCGCACCTCCTTATATAATTTAATATGTCGTTCCTCATTCCGGGCCAATAATATCTTTCTCTTATCTTCTGGTAAGTCTGGTTGACGCCCTTGTGTCCTCCGGTCAAGGTGTCATGTAGAGTAGCTATTATTCCTTTTCTTTCGGATTCATTGGGTAGTTGAACCTTTCCATAACAGATAGTTATTTTTATTGGCGTATTAATGAACGTTTTGATTATTAATTCACTCATGAGTCCAGGTTCCAGTTCATCCGTGAGGTCTCCACGTCTCGATATTCTGAAGCTCCTAATCTCTCGATCGACCATGATTTTTCTCAAATTCAGTAACGCTTCGTTCAAATCTTCAATTTTTATGGTGTGAAAGTATTTGTCTTTCAATACTATGGAGAAAATTTCGTGTTTCTTGTAAGGGGTTACCAAGATTTGTCCAATTTTCGGCTTCTTGCTCTTCAAGTTGAAAGGGTCAATGGCTCCAATTTCCTTTAATAATTTGCTTATGGAGCTGGTGCATTCACAGTCTTTTGACACGAAATGTACAATGTTGTCTTTCTTGTAGGTTAGACATTCTCTCACACTGGTTACATTCTCGCGTGTTGGTACGCAAATTTCACTTTTCCCGCTCATGGACCCACGATTAGTTTTCACGCTAGTTGCTGCTGGTCCATATCTTTTATTTATTGGCTCTAATGTTCCAGGTATTGGCCAAATGAAAGGTATGACTCCTTGTGATGGTTTGGAATACCTGATGTCGATTTCTTGGTCTTCATTTTCTTCGATTTCTGTCAATATACCTTTAATTTTCTTCTTGTTTCGGGTACTGTTCGCAATGGGTGGACAGTTCTTTATTTTTGATGTGTCAGAGATTCTTCCTTCACCAGGTATTATCATCTCATCGCTACTCATGTCCGATTCATAATTTGGGTAATTATGATTATTCTCCATTCTCCTTTGGAGTTTCATTTGAGTGTCTTCAATTAATTCTCTTACTCTGTCTCCTAAAACTTGGTCCATATGCTCCGTTCCGTAGTGTGGATTCAATTCGTGAATTCGGAACCGCATTTCTGGAGTTAATTCTTCTCCTTCTGAGAAGCATGACGGTACTTCAAGCTCTTCTTTAGCATCTGCCTCAATTTCTTCTTGATTCATGGTCTTCTCTTCATATCTCTTCATGCTTTCTTCGAACTTTTTACTTGCCTTCTCTACTTCTTCTCTACTAAGAGTGGTCTTGATGGAAGATTCTTTTACTGAGTCATCGTCTGTGCTCACTTCTGAGGTTGATGGCTCTATTGCCGTTACATTCACCTCTATATTGCTGATGGTTCTATTCTGGCTGTCCGTGGAAGATGCGTCATCGTCTGAATTCGCATTTTCGCTCTCGTGGTCATCGATTCTCAGACCACTGTATCTGGGATCTGGTAAAGGTGGTTTTTCTATATCACTACCAGCTAAGGCTGTCGATGATAGCCACGATCTACGTGTCGGCGAAAATTTACTGCTTAGTGATACCTCTGATTCAGCATCGCTTTGAGTGTCTTTGGTGCTTTCATCTTCACTGGTCACAAGTGTGTTTGGCTTTGGTTTTGGTAATGTTGGTAGAGGCTTTTCACTTGCCTTAGTACCCTTTATTGCTTTTGGTGCCTTCGATATGGCACCTTGTTTAATATATTGAGCGATGGGACTCTCCACTTTGTTGGCTTTTCCCCGAGTCCTATGGGCTATGACACTGTGGTCCAACTTAGGAGCCTCTTTGTCTGTCTTTGCTCCCATTGGTCTACCTCTTCATCTTGGTCCAGTTGGCTTATCGGAAGCTGACTTTATTCTATCTCGAATGTTTGTTCTCTCTGTCGGTTCCTTGCTCTTTGCCTTCTCTTGCTCGGATTTCTGCTTTTCTCCGATGATCATGACTTTGATTCTTGGTAAATTCTCGTTTATCTCCTTTTCGGTCATCTCCTTTTCTGTCGATTCTGGCGGATTTCTTGACAAGGCGTCGGCATTTTTATTTAACTTTCCTGGCTTGTATTTGAAAGTGTATTCATATCCCGTGAAGCGGAACATCCACCTCATTAATCTTTGTCCAGGGTCCTTTCTACTGTGCATCCAATTTAATGGTTCATGGTCACTCACTAAGGTAAATTTGCGGCACAGCAAGTATGGTCTGAATTGGTGCAAAGCGTACAACACTGCAAGACACTCTTTTTCGGTTGTAGAGTAATTTCTCTCCGCTTTATTCAATGCTCTTGACAGGTACTGAATAGGATGATCAAATCCATCCTTTTCTTGACTAAGAACGGCTCCGATTGCATAGTCCGAAGCATCCGTTGTTAGAGTAAACTCTTTGTCGAAGTCACATTTTGTGGTCCACTCAAATTTGACATTCTTCTTCAATAGGTCATTCAAAGGTTTTGCTATCTTGGCGAAATCTTTGATATATTTACGATAGTAGCCAAACATTCCAAGTACCTCTCTTATATTTTTAGCACATTTGGGTGTTGCTAGCTTCGCTATGGCTGCTACCTTTTCTGGATTTGGTTCCACTCCTTTTGCACTAATTATATGACCTAGGAATCCAACTTCTTTTCTGAAAAATTCCACTTTGTCCGGCTGAAGCACTAATTTGCCGTCTCTCAGTCTTTCCATGAGATTTCGAATTCTAATTTTGTGCTCTTTTAGGTCCTTGCTGTACACGATTATATCGTCTAGGTATACCAACATTTCAATGTTTTGTAGGCCTCTGAGGACCTTTTCCATCAGTCGTTGAAAGGTTGCTGTGGCGTTTTTTAAACCCTCCGGCATTCTGGTATACTCGTAGTGTCCATTTATGGTGGTAAATGCCGTCTTGTAACAATCTTCTGGCGCCATGGGTATTTGTTGGAAGCCACTGGCGAGGTCAAAAATGGAAAAATAGGTTGCACCTCCCAATTGGTCCATTATATCAGCAATATTCGGTAGTGGGTAGGCATCTCTTATTGTTTTTTTATTCAGTTCTCTGAAGTCAATCACCATTCACCATCTGGGGTTACGATGACTATCTGGCTTCTTGGGGACAATCCAGATAGGTGAATTACAAGGAGAATTCAATTCTCTTATGATTTTATCTCTGAGCTTCTTTACTACACTGTCTCTCACAACTTGTTTGTGTTGTGGAGGATGTCGGTACAGCTTCGTGTTTATTGGCACATCATTTTCTAGATGTATGTGATGTTCAATCATGTCCGTACATGGGAGTCTATCTCCTGGTAACAGGAATCGGTCCAAATAATCCTCTATTATATGGTCCACGATCTATAATTCCTCTCTGTTGAGATGACTTCTTCTGATCATTTTATTTACTTCTTCTAATCTCTTGATTTGATCCACGATCGCGTCACCATCAAAAAACTCACTATCAGTCCTCTTGTAAGAAGTCTGGCCAGTATCAAAAGATATATTCCTGGATCTACCTCTATGGTGATATCTTGCTATTTTGGGTATTTATGGCCATCATCCTATGCAGCTGTTCCTTAGCATTGGGTCACTACTCCTTCTCCTTAAAAATAGATCTTTGTTACCCAGGTCTATTCTTGAATAATCCCTCTTTCAAATTACTCTTAATCATTAATTTGAACCACTTGTCTGTCCTGGCTTTTAACTATGTGTTTCACTTTGTCTGACAGCCAGGTATCTTCTTCATGGTTCACGTCTCGTCCACTGGTTCAACTTTCTCATACACTTCTTGGAATCTACTTTAAGCCACTTCATTGCTTTGTTTACACTTGAATACACCTTTTTAGTTTCTGAGGATTATGTTCTTCTATGTCCTATGAAGGGTATAGGGATGCATGACATCAGCCGCTTATCATTAAAGCGTTTTTATGGTAAGAGATTACAGCTTCCTCTTTCTGAGATAATTCCTTACCAACATTCCATCTGCTTTAATTGAAAGTCGTCGTGTACAATTTGAAACTTTACTGGCGTCCCTCTTAGGTCTAGGTAGCACTGATCGCGGCAGTGAATACAGTTTGGTCTGTTATACCTCCCAGTTCTCTGCATCATCTACACTTATGGGTAAGCTGGCCTTCCAGAACTCCAATTGACAATGGCATAGAGGTATTCTGTGATACACTGGACAACGTTATTCTTGGTCAAAGAACCCAGAAAGAATAATCATTGGATGTGTGGATAACAAGGCATTACAATGGAAATAGAAAGTTTAATCCATTTAATTTCCAACATTTTAATATAAACTATATTTCTCTTTATGTGGATGGGGTCCAGATGCCCAGCAAACCATTGCAGCCTCGATTTACGGGTGGAAATCCACTATTTATCGACTCGTATCATACATTATATTCTGGAACTGGGATTCATTTTCTAAACGAATCATTACTTATCTCACGAACGGACTACGATGGAGGGTATACATTATTTGCTTTTGATCTAACACCTGATTTATCGGCAAATTCAGTGTCTCATTGGAATTTAATCAAGCACGGTAGTGTACGTGTAGAGGTAAAATTTGCGAAAGCACTTGAATCTACAATTAATTGTATAATTTACGCCGAATACGACAATGTCTTGGAAATAGATTCAAGTAGGCAAATAATAACGGATTTTAATGCATAATATCGTTGAAGCGATGGCAAAGTAAGAGGAGAAGGAGGAGAGTGAGGGGAAAAGAAGCAACAGCAGCGCCTCCACGGTATAGATGAGTAGTAAAGAAGCTGTACGTCTTACGCTTAGTATTGTTTGGAAAGCGAGCGAGTTTGGATCGACTAAGTGAATTGTCTAAAGTATCATGGATTACGTTATCAATATTCAGGGTTTGGTAGACCGTAACAAGAAGTTTACACCTAAAGAAGTTGGTGTACTTGGTTTAGAGCACAGAATTGTCGAACATTGGATAGTTAAGGAACCCCATAAATTTGAAGAACTTCCAACTGGAATTAAAAGATCTAACGAGTACATTTCTAATCATTTTCATGGAGTTCGTTGGCATGAAGGTGACATCACCATTGAACAAATACAACATCATTTACAACAAATAGCTAAAGTGGCTATACGCATTTTTACACGTGGTCATGACAATTGGAGATACTTGGAGACTGTGATGTGTCGTGAAATTGTGAACGTTGAAGAAATGTATGCCCCGAATTTTGACGATTCGAAAAAAACTTATCCTGGTAACTTTAGGTGTTTAAATCATGGTCTGCAAGGTATAAACTCTAGTCGCGATTGTGCTCTCAATTATGCATATGTGCTACGAAAGTGGTTACACTCTATAGCTGAGGGTATAACACAAGATTCTGCACAGAAATTCAGTGATGCATTGTACTGCAAACTACACTCACGGGTACGCACAGCTACTTCTTCGTCTATTTACGCGACACACTCGGAGGACGTAGTCGATCATTGCTGAAATAATAATGAATACTCGAGCAT
Source organism: Pteromalus puparum (assembly GCA_012977825.3). Taxonomy (NCBI): domain Eukaryota; kingdom Metazoa; phylum Arthropoda; class Insecta; order Hymenoptera; family Pteromalidae; genus Pteromalus; species Pteromalus puparum. The sequence continues at coordinate 15,419,466 of CM053172.1, read as the reverse complement.
TACTAAAAGCTCTTGAGCCGTTAACCGTCAAGACCGTTGGTGTGTACGCTGCAGATAGAATTCCAAACATTTTGGAATATCCAGCTGCCATCATAGCTAATACAGATGATCACACGAAGAAAGGGATGCATTGGATTGCTATCTACATAGACTCAGACGGTTATGGAACATACTTTGACAGTTACGGACTACCACCAATGTCCGAACATCATCTTAAACGACTCAAAAGAAATTGCAAGCGGTATCAGTGGAATAAAAAAAAGTTACAAAGCTTTGATTCACAGGTGTGCGGCCAGTATTGTGTTATGTTTCTTTATCATATGGTTAGGCTACCTAACTTACGCGCGTTTTGTCATAAGTTTTCGCGAGATTCACGAAAAAACGATGCCCTAGTTGTATCATTTTATAAAAAGCTGTTACGAAATAAAAATCATCGTGCACGCTCGAGAGATGTTAGGAGATTTGGACGTGAAGCCTCGCACGGCTCAGGATTTTGTAATCAAACATGTACTTCGAGAATATATATATAAATTAATAATGATTGACAGATATCATGTAGTGAAAAATATGAATAAAGTGTAATCTTTCATAATATAAAAAATGTTTTCATTTATAGAGCCTTACTCATTCCTTTAACTCCATACTGTAGTAATATGATATATTTTTTCCTGTTGCATGACACCTCGCTTTATAGTTCTAAGTATACATACATCGGTATTTATTAACATCCGGTGATATTTACTGTTTAATTTCATATTCCATTTCAATCTTTATCTGTAAGAGAGAGAGAGAGAGAGAGAGAGAGACTGATAAAACTGACAGTTGTAGTAGTACTAGACTAAACATCCTGTTCTTAGAACTCGAAGAAGTGTAACCGTAACCTTTGACGGTTAACGAATATGATACTTCCTTTGTGAAGTTCTGAGAATACACGTGTAGAAATCTCCCCCCACTGCTTACGATCATTTTAGTTTGAGATGGTGGGAGAAAATGTATAAAAGAGCTCGTAGAGTGAGGAGCTCCATCAGTTCTTTCGTGAAAGTTTGAGAGATTGCTAAGTGTACCTCTGGATATTGTGCTCCTTGTTTCTCGTACCATGGCCCAATCAAGTGCTGTCAGTGCTCCATCACGTGTGCAGAACGTTCTGCCAAATATGCTGCTCTCAACGTCCTACGCTATTAATAAGTCAAACTCGAAGCGAGTTACTATTGGCTTAGAAAGTTACCAGGGCAGCTATCGACCTGTGGTGAAACTCTCAACGTCTACAACATGTTTTAAATCCGTCAAATTTGATGCATCTGGCTGGAAGGCTTTCAAGAATTACTTTGATCTTATAAATTGCTATTTCCAAGATGCATACAGATTCCAAAGCGATTACGCTCGACCAACGAAGGTGTACATGGATAATCATGATGTGATGTTTACATCTTCATACAACACAAAATCCATATTGATAGAAGAAAGACCTGTCGGCACATCCATCTTCCTAAATCTTTTGATTGACGAGGAAAACGATGATGTAGTGCATACCGTTAGTGCTTCCCATTTCAACGTCTACACGGGTGGTGCTGCTGCTGCTGCTGCTGCTGGTGCTTCTGCTGTTGAGAATGTACGTCATCAACCACCACGAGCAAAGAAACAAAAAACATCTTATCCTCAGCCATCGATATGTATGCAGCAGGTCACTTTTGACGGATTGAAGATTGTCTCACAGTGTATTGACGAACGTATGAGTAAACTTGAAGAGTGTGTTGATAAAGTGAATGAAATTGTTGCTCATATTAAGAAGTTTATAATTGACTGTATTAAAAACGATAGTATTGAGAAAGACTCTAATTCTATACTAAGGACATATGAGTTGTTTCAACAATATTATACTTTCTACACTGAAAATATTAAAATTATAATTCACGACAAATTTAAAGACAGTATTGAAGAAATAATTTTAAGTATAATCTTATGTGAGATAGCTGCTTTTCAATTGTTTGATATATATAAAGACATTTATACGGTCATAATCAAAGCATAAATATACATCATGCTATTTCTTGTCATTACGCTTTGTACATATGTCTTCCTATCTTGCAATAAACCAGAAAATATTGAAATATTAATTTTTTGTTACATCATTCAAACCTCCCACCCTACCACCACTCCTACGGCGTCTATAAATATCAAGTTTGTATAAATATGTTCTCATTGCTTCGTGTACACTTGAACTGTCATAAACGTAATATAAACAATCGCAATATGGAGAAGAAGAGGAAAGAAGATTCAGGTCGAGAGGAGGTGAAATATAAACCGGCTTCCGGATTCCAAAAGTATCTACCTCAATATTCTTCCAATACTGAATCATTCCCGAAAAAAGAAGGATATATGGCCTATTGTCTTGATAAGGAATCAAATAAAGAATCCAATCATCAAGGACACAGCAATTGGGGATACCAATAATAATAATAAAGCCTTATTATAAGGCTTTTATTTATAAACTATAAAATCGGTCCTTTTTAGGACCACAATATTTATATAAACGTAGTACAAACTTATCATACATAAAAATGTCATTTTTCTTATGTCGTCATAAGAGGCGTTTGCAAGATAAATACTTGAGACGTTGGCGATAACTTATCTTTATTACTTGTTTTCATAATAAACTACTTGTTTTTATAAACAAACATGATACCTTATCATAATGGTTTGTTTACATTGATAAGATAGGGTGGCGCCAGTGATGACGTATGATACTTAAATACTTGATATTATGTATAAACAAACATGATATCTTATCTTTATTATTTGTTTACAAGTAATAAAGATAATGTTAATTACTTGTTTGTATAAACAAACATGATACCCTATCTTATCTTTATTACTTGTATACATGATACCTTATCTTATCTTAATGGTTTGTTTATATTGATAAGATAAGGAGGCGACAGTGATGACGTCATTTGTTATGTCTCCCCATAACGGCTTACTTACTACTAATACCCTTCCCATTAGAATGCAGCGTATAATGAGATTTAGGAAATTCAAAACACATAAGTCGAAAACGCGCCCGGCAGCACAAAGTAATACTATACTTGACATCAGAACGCTACCATTTTATAATTGAAAAGATTTTAAATAGAGAACGACAGTAAAGATTAACGAAATGAAAGCGAGAAACGACAACGTGATATGAAGTAAGAGTAAAACTATAATTTAATTCAATAGTTAATAAGTAAAATTATTTCTAATAATTAATAATAATCATAGACTCACGTATAATAATGACGATTAAACAAGACATAAATGTAAACGCGCAGAATAACTAAAAGCTCGAAAAAGTATAAAAGTAGAATCAAAGCCAAAAAACATCGATTCATAGAAACAATAGAGCAAGAGACGTAGAAAGTGAAAGGCCAAGCAAACACTACGGCGCTATAGCAGAGGACTACTACTAAGGAGACACACATATACGCATGCACACTACAGTGCTATAGCAGAGAGTAGCTAAACAAGGCGGGTTCTGCCGCCCCCCACTACTCGACCCTTCGACCCACCTGTGCAGGTGAGCATAGGCCCCGCCCACATCAAATGTTCTAGAAGCTTTGAGTCGTGACGTCATCAGCATACCTGTAAGGGTCAGTAAAGTAGAACACTGCAACCAGGTGTGCATTTGCGGAAGGAGGTGGGTAGGGAGGATACTCCGGATAGCCTACTCCTGACACCATCACCAGGAGGCTGCTCAAGGTCAGAGACAACATCAGCATAAACGCGTCATCGGCTGTGGCGGGGAGGCAGTATACTTCGGGCGGCATACTCCTGGCAGCGAGCTTTGTTTGCTGCTTAAGGTCAGCATCTCTGCGCAACAAAGTTCTAGAAGATGCAGAGCGGTATATAGCGAGGCTAACGTCAGCGAGCATACATCTTTCGGCGTGAGTCGCGCGGTGGCGAGATAGCGCGGATTAGGTTACACCTATTGTTTTCTTTGCGAGTGAATATACGCATCTTCCTACTGCAATATAGCTGTTGCGTATTATTGAGAGCTCTCTCTCTCTCTCTCTCTCTCTCTCTCTCTCTCTCTCTCTCTCATATACAAATCATATGCATAGCTAGTACGCTGCATTTAGGCAGCGCGCTGACACAACTCCAGGCAGCGTGCTCCGGGAGTCCACTCAAGGTTGAGTCAAGGCGTTGAATAATCTCTGACGTCACCGACCCACGTGCAACTCGTCGCATCTTTTCGTCGCGGATCACATTACACCTGTTGTTCTTTCTTTATGCACGCTTATTCGTATATACTCTCATCGGATATAGCATATACGCATCTTCTCACTGCATTAATAGCTGCTGCGTATTATCAGCAGCTCTCTCTCCACAATAACGTTATAGCTGCTTATCCTATGGAACTTGTTTACAGCCGAGTACGCATATGCATTGATTTTCTATGAATTAGCTCGATGACTTTGTATCGCACCGGCTGATATCAAAGGGTTTCTAGTTTCAAGACGATTTATTTTTTCTATGAATTATTGCGTATATTAAATATAGTTACATGTTGATCATGATGTACAACCAGTCAGGGGTGTCAGATTGCTCTAGAAAATTTGCCTGTAATGTTTGGCTCATGTATCGTGCAGGTGAGAAAGCATCGAATGTTCTAGAAATGCTTGTCTTTATGCAGAATATTGATACATAAGATATGATTCATTTTCTATGAATTGTTTTTTCTATACACTAAGTGCGTATATATTAAAAATTGTTTACTAGAAATAAGATACTACCTTCTGACGCTATATAAAGGGTTTCACTTGCTGTTCCAATTTAGTATGAAATTCTACTTTGTCCAATACACTGAGCAAAAATGTCAGCACTCGATTGCAAGAAGACTGTCAATGCTTTTCTAGAAGCTTACACACTTCTATCACACTCACCTATAACTCATTCGGAGGAAGTTACAAAATGGATAAAATTTACTGTTACAAGCTTAAATATATTGAGGCAGTTGTTACATAAACGTGATACAAATGTTCTTGAGAAACAAAAGTTTTTATCCACCATTTCGCTTGTGAAAGGTGTCCAGATAAAACTAAAATGTTTATTGAAAAGTGGTGAAGGACTACAAAGGCGTGAAAGAAGAAGTGATCGTGTAAGATTTAGAAAGTTGTTTAATGGTCGTATAAGATAAGGAGTAGTTACAAATTTGAAAAACTTAGATTTGACTGCTTTTTTGAAAGACGCTGAAGCTTTATTCAAACCTCGAATAAAAAATATGCTTAAAGAAGAAGAGGCCCTCAGAGTATACGTAATATTGGCTGCTGAATTTATTATAAAAAAAGCTGACGAAGAAATAGCTGAAATAAAGTATTTTAATACAAAAGCTGATGCAATTTGGCCGACATCTGACTTAAAGCAATGGTTGACAATGAACGTTCAAGAGCTCATTCAGCGAGATATAGAAGAATTCCAAGAGCGAGACTCAGGATGGACATAGCGTGAAATTTTAAATTTAAACGTACACATAAAAAGATATAATCCGATGCGTGCAAGCTCTTTCATAGATTTACCTGAATTTATAAAACGAAAAAAAGCATGCGTGAATGTGCAGAATTTAGATGACGCATGTTTCAAATGGGCCATACTATCTGCACTACATCCTGCTTATAGTTCAAATCGTGTATCAGAATACACAAAATATAGAAAAGAATTGAATTTTGATGGAATAGAGTTCCCAGTTATGCCAAAGCAGGTGCCTAAATTTGAAAAACAAAATAATATTTCTATCAATGTTTATATTTTAAAGATGAAACGGGGATCAAATTATTCTAATTTGCGATGCGGACTGCGTCCCACGATGATGCGGAGCCGGGCTCTACGCTGCAGTATCCCCCGATCAATGCTGCTCGGTAGCAGCTTCGCGACAAAGTGGCTTTAGTGTTTACCACGTTTCCTCACGTGGGCTCGGCTGCTCTTTATGATAATACGCGTTGCAAGCGGATCTTGCAACGCCCGCGGAGGCGGCGGTATTCGTGGGAAGGAGTTGGGATTCGGTACGCACTCGGGTTTCTAAATAACAACGCGAATATTAAAATGAACGTACTGCGTTATTATTGCGAGGTGTTATGTACAATCGAAAGACACGCGAGCCGTTATTAATGCAGCTTATTCGTTGAACGCGATACGCGCGCGAGAAGGTCGCGCGCTATCCGACGGGCCGCTGCCACGCCGCGTTCTCAACACCGGCGAGAATCCTTGCGCTCTCCGTTCGCGGAGAGCGTTTCGCACATTCACTCATACTCACAATCACTAGCCGCTTACACACCTGTATACAAGGGCGAATCTAGCCGTGACGTCCTTCCTCTCGGTACAGCGAAGGGACGCGGGTGGATGCGCTGGATCTCACTCACACCAGTCACGAGCCTTGGCACAGGCTTTCAAGTCGCTAGAACAAAACTCGGGTGTTGCTTCTAAGCTGGCCGAAATCTGTCTACCCGTCAGCGGCGCGTGTCTCGTCGCGTGTTCTCTCTCTCTCCCCCCCACCGGTCGCGCGAGTCCAGGTCCCCGAATTCGCGCACGGTTGACTCACGTTCGTCGCAGCGCAGTGGTGCTTACACCGCACACGAGTTCGAGCAGCGATGCTCAACTCAATATAAAGAAGTATGGTCAGAAATTTAAAGTAGTACCAATTTACATTACAAAGGATGAAAAAACGCTACATATTAACCTTCTGCTTTTACAAAATTATTACGTTGATGATGACGCTAATGAGCATGAGGTGGTAAACCGTGAGAAACCAATTAAATATCACTACGTTTGGATTAAGGATTTATCTCGTTTAGTTTCGAGCCAAATATCGAAACATAAAAATCGTAAATATATTTGTCATCGATGTCTACATTATTTTTCGGATCAAGATAAATTAGCCCTGCATAAAGAAGATTGTGCTCAAATTAACGACTGCTGTATAAAATTGCCTAGACTGCATGATCGATGTATGCAGATTTTGGAAGTTTTCTTAAATCCATAGAGGATAGTAGCCTCGCGTACCAAGAGCATGAAGCATCTAGCATTGGCTACTATTTAAAATGTAGTTATGATGACTCATTATCTAGTTATCACAGCTACAGAGGTAGTGAGCCTGCAAAGTGGTTTATGAAGGAACTTGAGACCATAGCAAAACAAGTTGATGAGATTTTAAACAACATTGTACCAATGCAAGCATTAACATGGGATCAGCCGCATGCTTTTCAAGGAGCAACAGTATGCCACATTTGCGAAAAACCATTTAATGATGGTAAACGAGTAAGGGATCATTGTCATTTAACGGGCAGGTAAAGAATACTTTTTACATATCATAAAAAAACTGATGATTGCATATCTCATTAAAAAATGTTTTTGTTTCAGATACCGGGGTGCAGCGCATGAAAAATGCAATTTAAATTGGCCAAGATGGCCGTGGCGAGCGGAGGCTTGCCGCGTGGTGATCCTACCAAAACTTATAAAAATCATCCAAATAAAAAAGTTAAAGTAGTAGTGTGTATTATTTTTGAAGAAGTATACTATACTAGTGATTTTGTGAGAAATGACAAAGCAGTGCTATTGAGTGAAGTTCTAAGAATCTGTCATGAACACGAGGACCTAGACCTAACCTCAATAGTAGACAATAAATTGCTGAGTAATGATGCGAGGATTGTAATTGCTCAAGTAAAGCACTTTGAAAAACAAGAAATTAGGAAACAGATACTAGAAGATTTTCAAAATGTTCTAACAGAAAGTAATAGTGAATCATTGGATACCAACTTGAAACTTGAAAATGCCTTTTTAAAGGAGATAAATACAGAATTAAGAGATAAAAATCAATTATTAAAGGAGTTATTAGATAAGAATAGAAATGAAATACCGACGATTAAAAGCAAAACTTTTGCTGAAGCTATATCAAGTACCAAAACTATCCTAAAGACAAAACGTGTTCCTAATATTATATTAAAAAAAAAAGATGATAGTATTGATGAATTAAACAAAAAGGTATCTCACTATTTGATAAAGGATAAATCAATACAAACGAAGAAGGTTATCAAGAAAAAAGATGAAATAGTCATAAACTTATTGAATGAGGAAAGTGTCACCAAAGCACATAAATTACTAAAAAGTAAACTTGCTGAGGTATGTGATGTAAATAAAGAACAAGTTATAAATCCTAAAGTTAAAGTTGTAGGATTAAATAACCTAGAAAAAATGGACAATGCTAGTATTGAACTAGACATCAATGAAAGGAACTTTGGTGCTTTCAAAAAAAAATGTGTTGTTTTGAATTCATACGAGAACAGTAAAACTGGATCGCAGTCTGTGATATTGGAAGTTCCTGCTGAGTTATACCAACACATTAGAGAAAACAAGAATAGACTTTTTGTAGGATACCAGAACTGCAGAGTATATGATTATTGTAATGTTAAACCATGCTTTAACTGTAGCAGATTTGGCCACAACGGTAGGAAGTGTACAAATAAAGCTGTTTGCCTAAAGTGTGCTGGTGATCATAAAACAATAGATTGTCAAGCAAATAAGGTCAAATGTGCAAACTGTGCTTACAGTAATGAAAAATATAAAACAAAGTACAATATAGAACATGTGGCAATGGATAGCCAAGAATGCGGAATTTTGCAATCCAAGATAAGGAAGTATATTGATTATACCGACTATACGATGAAATCTACTTTGCCAAGATATATCGGCAAAGTAGGATCGTCAGCGAAAGGTATGGTAGCTAAAGCTTCTGGTATTTCGGCAATGTCACTTCAGTCATTAAATAATAATATAGCAGACAGACTAAGGAGTAAGACATAACAATGGATCAAGATATCAGCACTGAGGACATAGGCAAGTTTGAATGTGAAGTTGAAAATCTGAAAGAACTCAATAAGTCATTAATGACAAAGAAGAACTTTATTTTATGCGTAAACATAAGAAGCTTAAATGCAAATTTTGTAAAACTAGAAGTGTTTATTGAGTCTCTAGAAAGAAAGCCGTGTATAATTGTATGTACTGAAACTTGGAACTTACAATACACTCAATATTATCAACTGCAAGGCTACAAAACTTGTTATAATGAAAGTAAAATTAATAAGGCTGATGGCGTCTTAGTTTATATAAAAAATAACATATATAGTAATGATAAAATTGAGGTTGTTGATAGATTGAGTATTGTAAGTACTGATATAAAACTTATGACAGGTGAATCCATTAGAATTTCTGCTATGTACAGATGTCATGACATACCAAAGTCTGAATTTGTCAATAGTGTAAAAAAATTCTTGGTAAGACATAGGAATGTTAAAAATCACTGTATATTTGGAGATTTCAATATTGATATACTAGAAAATAATGTAGCAAATCTAGAAACTAGCGACAAATCAATTAGTCAGGAATTTGTAATTAATTATCTTGAACGTGAATATGTACTGTACTTCAGGGAAGGATCCTTTCAGAGGAATTAAGCGGCCATCCTTAAATAATGAGAAGGGAACGTGCATTGATAACTGTTTCGCTAGAACTAACAATATAGAAATTGAATCTTTTAAATTAAATACACCGTTTAACGATTACTACCCGTTATTCATAAATATAGATCAGATTAAGATACACAAAGCAAGTGAAACAGTTAACAAATGCATAAATTATAAAAAGTTAAAAAACATAGCTGATAATTTTGACTGGCAGATATTATTGACAAAACAGGATCCAAATGATGCAGTAAATGAACTTATTCAAATGATACATAGTTGTCTTGAGTTAGCTACATATTCCAAAAAATTAAAGAAAAAAAATAAAGAAGCACTGCCAAGAAAAAAGTGGATAACTAAAGCAATCCAAGTCTCGTGTCAAACTAAAGAAAATTTATATAAATTGTGGAAATTGAACCCAACTAATTTGGAATTAAAAAATGAATATAAAAATTACGAAAAAATTTTAAATAGAGTCATTAAAGATGCGAAATACAAATTTGAGAATAATGAAATAAAAAAAATTAGTAACAATCCAAGACAGCTATGGAATACTATTAATACTAAACTTAATAAAAATATGCAACAAAACAAGTCACCTGATTACTTAGTCATAAACAGCCAAAAAATTGAAGACGAATTATTTATAGCTAACCACATGAATGATTATTTTTGCAAAATAGGATTAGACTTGAGTAAACAAATCCCTAATACAGATACAGATCAACCTACATTACCAGATAAAAATAGCAAATCAATCTTTATATATCCTACCAATTGTGTTGAGATTCGAAAAACTATAGATTCATTGAAAAACAAGACTGGAGGTGTTGATAATATCAATGCAAAAACGATCAAATTCCTAGTTAACTATATAGATAAACCATTAGAACATATTTTTAATACGTCTATACAACAAGCCTCCTGGCCATCTGCTCTAAAACAAGCTGACATAGTTCCTATTTACAAAGCTGGTGACAGGTCATGTATGACTAACTATAGGCCGATATCACTAATATCGAACTTAGCAAAGATATTTGAGAAAATCTTGTATAATAGGTTGTATTTATTTCTAATGGAATGCAATATCATATCGGAAAAACAATTTGGTTTTGTTAAAAATAGAGGCACAACGGATGCGTTAAATTATATCTCAGACATAATATATAAAAAAATCGACAAATCGAAGCCAATTATAACTACTTTCTTAGACTTAGCTAAAGCCTTTGATACGGTAGATCACAAAAACCTATTGGATAAACTAGAGAGATATGGAATAAGAGGCAGTGCCTTAAATTTAATAAACAGCTACTTCTCTGGTAGGAAACAATACGTTAAAATAAAGAATTTGAAAAGTGAATACAAAGATATACCCATCGGAGTTCCCCAAGGGACCATACTAGGACCGTTATTTTTTATTTTATACGTCAATGACCTACTGAGAGGTATGCAAGATGATACTGTTGTTTCTTATGCTGACGACACCGTTATCATTGCTAGTGATAACACGTGGGAGTCAGCTCAAGAGAAAATGAACAAATATCTTAGGGAAGTCGCAAAGTGGCTTACTGTAAATAAATTATCTTTAAATGTTAATAAAACTGTATATATTGCTTATGGTAGCTACTGCCATAGTGTTCCTGTCTCACTTAATATTGAGATAGGCAATAATACAATAAAAAGAGTAGAAAGTTATAAATATCTAGGTCTAATTTTTGATTATAACATGAAATGGGATAAACATGTAAATTATTTGGTTAAAAAAACAAAATACTTAGTTTTTATCTTTGCCAAAATTAGGAATATAATGGACTATAGAACTTTAACTATGATATACTATGCTTTTTACCAAAGTTTAGTAAATTATGGCATAATTGCTTGGGGTGGAGCGTACAATAATTGTGTTTATCTAGTACAGGGTATTCAGAGGAAAATATTGAAAATTATAAACAAAAATAATTTTCAGCGTCAAGACCCTCCACTTACAGTAAAGCAATTATTCCATTTAGAAGCTATATCTTATCATTATGCTACGTTAAGAAATAAATATATAAATAGCAAAAGCAATACTAGAAATAAGAGTCTTCAATTGCCAATAATTGATAAAGCTATAAGCAAAAAAAAATAGCTACTTTGTTGCGTTAAATATTTTCAACTTGCTAACAAATGATCTGAAAACACTTGTGATTAGCCAAGTCGCGATTAAGAAGAGACTAAAAGTATTTATAAGAGAGAAATATTGATTGATCAAAGAGAGATTTATTTTGTACTGTTACTTAACTTTTGAGTTAATATTTAAACTGTTATCAGGAAGATTGGCTCGACATCTTCCTGTACTTATTTAGTTTTTTTAAGTTTAGATTCTAAGTTTTTTTTTTATGTACCATCCCTATGTACAGACAACTAAGTTTGTCTCTATAGGATGTCTTTTTATAAGACATATGTATATGGTCTAAATAAATAAAAAATCAATAAAAAAATTATCAAGACTCGTGCATCATCCCAATCATTTTTCATAATTTTACCGGTTATGACTCACACTTTCTCGTATGTGATATTGCCACTGCTTTTCCAGGAAGAATAGAACTTTTACCACTAAATAAGGAGCGCTTTATTTCTTTTACTAAGCATATTGATGGCTGTGATATCAAGCTCAGATTCATTGACTCTTTTCGTTTCATGGCAACATCTTTAGATAAGCTATTATCATACCTACAAGAAATGAATATTCTCAAGCATGAATTTAGTCAAGATCAGCAGTATTCACCTCTGACTCAAGAAAAATTTGAATTGCTTAAAAGAAAAGGAATTTTTCCATATGAATATTTAGATTATGAGGAAAAACTGTCGGTTACGGAAATTCTATCAAAATATAAATTTTACAGCAGCTTGCATGCCAGTGAAATTTCCGATGAAGTGTATGAGCATGTAAAAAATGTTTGGAAAACATTTAATATTACAACTTTAGGAGAATATTCTGATTTATATTTGAAACCGGATGTATTGCTGTTGGCTGAAGTTTTCGAGAATTTTCGTAACTCTTGTCTTTCAGCATATAGCCTAGACCCTGCGCATTACTACACAACACCTGGATTACCGTGGGATGCTATGCTCAAGTACACGAAAATTCAACTGGAACTGCTAACTGATATAGATCAGATAATGTTTATTGAACGCGGTATAATAGGTGGCGTGAGTCAGTGCTGTAATCGCTACGCTCTTGCGAATAATAAGTATATGGTTGATTATGATCCGGAAAAGGAATCAAAATACCTCATGTATTTTGATGCAAATAACCTCTATGGATGGACTCTTCAACAGCCATTGCCTTACGTAGATTTTCACTGGGTCGATGTAAACACTGATTTTAATGTGGCAGATGATTCTGAATTCGGCTATATTCTCGAAGTTGATTTAGCATATCCACAGCATTTGCATGATCCGCATAAAGGCTTACCATTCTGCCCCGAGCACAAGAAACCACCAGGCTCTAAATTTGAAAAACTCTTGACAACTGTAGATACAAAGTCACGCTATGTTCTCCACTACAGAAATTTGAAACAGGCTCCCAAAAATGGACTACAGCTTACAAAAATTCACAGAATTTTGAAATTCAAGCAAAGCCCTTGGCTCAAAGCATACGTTGATCTGAATAGCAAGATGAGATAAGAGGCTAAAAATGATTTTGAGAAGAATCTCTACAAATTAATGAATAATGCTGTGTTTGGAAAGACAATGGAGAATGTACGAAAAAGAGTTAATGTCAAGCTGGTGAAATACTGAGAAGGTAGATATAATGCAGAGGCTCTCATTTCTAGACCAGAATTTCATAGTCGCACCATCCTTGATGAGAACCTCGCACTCATTGAACTCAAATAGACTAAAGTACTCATGAACAAGCCAATCTATGTAGGAATCTGTGTATTAGATTTATCGAAAACTCTAATGTATGACTTCCATTATAATTATATAAAACAGGAGTGTGAAATGCTCAGTTTTCGCATTTAAATAAAGCTAAGCAGGAAGACTTTAAATGGGTTCAAATTCAAAATATAGGTCAATGCCCTTCCCTATAGGATGACACGAGAGAGAGAGCAGCAAGCGCCGGGCTAAGAGCAGGGTAGTCGAGACCACACAATAGGTCATAAGGAAATTCTAAAGCGCAGCCGCTTGAATAAATTAAGGAAATAAGAGAAAGAGAGCCGACGACACGAGCAACGAAAACAAATAATATACAAAGGCGTATATAACACGTAAATAATTATCACGCGAAGAATCGAATATCAAAATAATAGTGAACGTCTGATAAGCAAATTAAATCCAGACATAAGGAGTAGAGTAACGTCGTGAGTTTATCATTAAGAGACTA
>CM053172.1:15338381-15397136 GCA_012977825.3 Pteromalus puparum | reverse complement strand
TATTCTCATCGTTAGAAATTACGAGTCATAGTGCGTGAAAAAGTTTCTATTTTATTAATTGAATAAATTGCACCGCTTTAAGAAAATCGAGTGTTCAGTGTATTTAATTCAAAACGAAGTCATTTGTCAACTCCATCACCAATCCTACTACAACGAATACCGAGGGTCGTTAGAAAAAGGGAATTAACGCGGTTCTAAAATATTCATACAGCATATTCATATAAACGACTCCGATTTGAAGAAGGAAGAAGACTTTATCCTCATTATGACGGCAGTTGCATTCATGTCTCAAATGTAAGGTTTCCTTTATTACAATCGTAAATACAGAATAGGGCTCTCTCTTTCTCTCTCTCGCATATCTCTTCACAATAATTACCGCACTTTTATTATTCTGCATTGCACCTAATGCTTATATGAACGAGTGCCCCTTTTCATACTTTCTATCCCTCGCTCAGCAATTGCCATGCTCTCGCCGTTAAGATCAGAATAGTTTCTCGGCGTCTACTGGAGGCTGTTTCCAGAAAGGAATCGCGAAGGTAGACAGGTACCGACGGCGCTAAGCTTTGTGTATTGAGCTTTGTCTCCGCCCGTACTTATAAAGATTTACAACCCGTAGAGTTACTGTCCGGTGACAACTATCATAAGTTTAGGACATAACAGGAGTTTGGTGAAAAATGTAAACTACTCTATACAGATACTGACAGTTTCTCTATGAAATTGGCTGTGAAGATATTTATGAATTAATGAAACAAGATATTCAGAATTTTGACACTTCAGACTATCCAGCTAACAATATTTTTGGATTGCCTCGTGTCAATAAAAAGATTGTTGGTCTAATAATTGGTATAACCCTTCTCAAATACTTGTTTTATTTTGCTCACGCGCACCTTATCTCCAACCTCGAATTTAGATTTTTGTCTGCTTTCTTGGCGAGAGAAACGTTTAAGGACAGTAGCTTCATTATCTTTGCTAACATCTTTAGGCTTCATCCTAATGGTGCGGTGTTTGCTATTATTGTACTCTGCCAGTAAATCAGGCAAGATATCGAGCCATTTATAATTGCCCCTTAAACTAAATTGTATCCACATTTTGTTCTTGAGCGTACGATTAAAACGCTCACAGATGGAAGCTTTAAGGTTGCTGTATGTTGAGTAGAAATTTATGCCATATTTTTTCATGAGGCTTTCAAACGAGGAGTTGTAAAATTCTTTACCTTGATCGGTATGCAAGTTCTTTGGCACACGGCCCTGTTGCAGAATAGACTTCATTGCTGCTGCAACTTTTTTGCCAGTTTTCTGCTTTAAAGGTACGGCCCAAGCGTACTCTGAGAAGACATCGATAACTGTCAGCATGTACTTGTAGCCTTTGATCTCTTATGCATAAGTTTGCATCTTCACGAGATCAGCTTGCCAGGTCTTATCCAAGCCACGCATTATGAATCGTCGACGCTGATAATTACGCCGAGCTGGTTTATGAAGTTCCTCTACTGGGCTCACCTTTTGATGCGTCATTATTATTCTGAGAATTTTTAAGCAGAATCTCATACAATTCACTAATAGCTAAATCTATTTTTCTCAGTTTTTCAGCATTCTCATCCTTTGCGATTTGTATAGCTAATTCCGCAGCATCAATTGATTGTCTCAGATTACTTGTAATTTTGTAAACGCTGCGTATTTCCGAATTAATTGATTGCTAAAGGACTGCTAAATTTACTGCATCATTCGGCTCAAGGGATTCTGCTACGTTACACAATCTTCTGCTTCCAATGCCGAAGTGCCCGTCGGCAGTTAGTTTATAGCCAACACCAGGAGGGCCACAACGGCCTTTAGAGTGATTCAATTGGCGTCCAAACACATCGACGCTCATCTTGCTACTGACTTCAACATGCTTGTGACTACGGTTAATATATTATTTTAGCTTCTCGCAACTCTTCCACGATGGCATGTATTTCATTCAAATGGCTATTATTGCCAGCTCATCGTTCAGCCATAAGCAAGCGTAGACGATCAACTAATTCGTTGGGATCATCCCAGTATATGTAGTCCATAAAAGTTCCTTTTCTTGCAATTTTATATCGAGGTAGTAGCCCACCACCGGTCTTTCCTGGGCTTTGTACTTTGAAAAGTGGAGCAATGATGTTATTATATTTCTTACTGTTCTGTTGACGCATAGGCTGATTGTAACTGTAATGTTTTCTATGTGCATTTGTAGCTTCAAGAATCTTTTTATAATTTTGAAAATCATCTGGCTTAATCAATGCCTGATCTGGATGTAGTCTAAAAAGTAGCTCTTGCCGTCCTTCAGTTTTTGGATATTTTTTATTCTGAACAATTACATTATTTCTAGTGATTTCTATAGGTGAATCACCAATCTTAAGCATTTGATCCTCTTGACGAATTCCGAATATCTGATCGAGATATCGTTGGCGATTTTGTTTCAACGACAGCAGATACTTGTTATTCATTTCAGTATCTTTCTCAACCTTCTCATCCTCACTATCCTCTTGAGCACTTTCAAATGAAGTATCAGCTGTTTTATTGAGTAGCGTATCATCCTCATTATCTTCCTCGTCATCAATATCATCGTCGAAACCTTTTTCTGTTTTCAATTCTTGTTTAATATCTGGCTTAACCTCTTCCTTCACTTTCACCAGTTTCTCTAGTGGATCTACTATGGGCTTAAAAGTCTCGCCTAGAGCTTTTTCCATGCTAGCTTTACCTTGCTTTAATAATCTATGTTTGCGTCTAATTGCTTCTCTAGCTTTGGCAATTTGCTGAAGAACTACCTTTTCACGTCGCAAGTCTGCCATGTTGACTATTTGACGAATCACAGTCTACTGCATGTACTTTCGTCTACTATACATTATATATTTGTGGCGAAGCAATCAAAACCTTTTCTATATCGTCCATCATTGATTCCTCGCTCCTTGTCGATAAAAAGAAATCCGTGTTTACCATCTTGCCAGCATGCTGAGCATAAAGCTTTGAAGTTTGTATATGTCATATCAGAATTCACATGATCATCGTATATGCGTTTGAGATTTATGTCATCTTGACGAAAAACTACTAGCACATTTACGTTATCGCGCACCAAATGTTTTGGAATGTGAGCGTATGACTGACAGAGATAGAAACAGTCTACGTTTTGTGTCTTCCCATGCAAAAGAAAGCCCTGACGTTGTCTTGTCTCTCACAGGCGCCGTCATCGAAAACCATAACTGAATCAGGGAGTACGTCGTCAGGTGACACAACTGTATCATGTTCACTGTAGGGGAAGTACTGTATACCAGGCAGAGGTCGCAAAAGCTGCTCGAGAAATTTATACTTGGGCTGTTTCAGCGACTTTGAATAGATGTACACGTTCTCAAACTTTAGTCCATTGGGATGCGTTATGAGAACGAGCAGTGTATTGGTTTTACCGCAATTTGATGGTCCACAAAATACTGCTCGAATATTGTCAGGCAGTAATTCCCCGTGACGTTTACGCACTTTCTGCTGCTCTACCAGGAAGCAAAATCCAAGTTTGGACTGGGCCTTAAACGGCGAGTGAAACCATCTATTTCACTGGCTAAAATAATTAAAGCTGCTTCTACTTCTGCTATTTGAGGCTCGACATCGCAGAGACTCAACGGCTACACAATAATGGCTACTTTGACGTATCAATTCCACTTAGTACGATCCTGGGTTTTGCTGAAGATTATCGCAAAATCGTTGTTAACGCCAAACATGAGCTCATTCTCACAAGATCAAATTCTGATGTGAATTCTGTTGTGCAGACGCCAGTAGTCGCAGCTGGTGCAAACGTTTACGAGGATTACCAAGTTGAATACCAATTGAATGGCTAATACCATATGTGGTGCTCTCGGATAAATATAAAATTAAATTGCTCAATCATCTGGAAAAAGATAGACCTGTCACCATGAGTTTTCGTAGCTGGGAACTATATGAGTACCCATTGTTGCCCAGTACATCAAAACACGTATGGACTGTCAAAACTGCTAATCAGCTGGAGAAGCCTCGCTTCATTATTGTTGTCTTCCAGACAAGTCGCAAGGGACGAAAAACAGCCAATGCTAGTCGCTTTGATCATTGTAACATAAGCAACGTTACACCTTTTCTCAACTCACAACACTATCCCTATGGAAATCTCAATCTCAATATTACTAATAATAATCAGTATGCTCTATTCTACGATATGTATGTTAACTTTTAAAATGCTTACTACAACAAAGAGGTAGAACCAATGCTAAAAATGGCTGACTATCTGTCATATGCCCCTCTCGTTGTCATTGACTGCTCAAAACAAAATGAGTCACTGAAGCAAGCATCAGTTGACGTGTGTCTCGAATTTGAGGCCAGAGCAAATATTCCAGTTGGCACCTCCGCATACTGTCTCACCCTACACGATCGGATTGTCGAATACAGCCCTATGAGTGGGGATGTGAAAAAAATCGTTTAAAGGGTGGTGGGAGAAGATGGTATAAATTGAGCAGCAGCTTGTGGTCATCAGTCAGTCAAAATGGAATACTTGCTCGATTTGCAAGGATTTAGAAAGCCTGTAAACGAATTTGTCGTCAAGGAACTTGCCATAGTTCCACTCTACGCTAATCTCAAGACATTGGAGTTTTTTTTTCAAGCCGCCCACACAGTGGCGCAGACTCACAGCTAAGTATAAGTCTGAAAATCTCTGGCTGGAACGCAATTATCACGGATTATCTTGGAGTTCAGGAGATCTACCGTATGAAGAGCTTGAAAACGTGCTGAAAACTGTTCTGCATGACGTGAGGGTTGTGTATGTAAAAGGAGCCGAGAAGAAGCAATGGCTCGAGAAGTTCAATTTTCACGTAGTCGATATGGGTGAAATGGGCTTTCCCTCACTACAAAGGCTGAAATATGATATCTTGGAGCCGCTCTGCCCACACCATAAATTAGCATTCAAAGCAAACTGCGCACACAGGAATGTATTGTTATTGAAAAAAATTTATCACGACAATACGCCCTCTTTTGAGAGATCTCTAAGAGAATTGTATCGCACAGAGCACCTGTCATTTATGACTTCGAGAGATATTGCATTTTTACCGAGAGAATTTCCCATAACATTTGCCGCTAATAGCATCGATCTAACTTGGGATAAGCTGCCAGAGCACCTAAAGCAGGACTCAGAGATTTTGGAGTGTCTACGCTGTCGAGAGCACAATTCCATTGAGAGTGGAGTTCCGCCTTTAAAAAGAGACTGCATTAAGTGTAAACTGAACAATAAATAACAATACAGAGAAGAGGGTGCATTTTCAAGAAAAGCCGACAGTTCATCTAATGTATACGTGGTGCACACAAAAATGCACGACATGGAGAGTGGGAGCAAGTTGCCCGAGATCGAGCGCGTTTTAGATGCAGAATCGATAGAACGGGTAAAATTATCGTACCAGGGCTTATGAAAAAATTAAATGAGTTATCTATAGAGCTACAGCATGAATCAGCTGTGCTAATTCTATAAAAGAGCAGCGAGTACATCAGCTTCAGTCAGTTCTCATAGATCGCTCGTTGCTTGAACGCCGTGAGAGACGGAGAAAAACATGGATTTCAATAAGATAAATCAGGTCGGACGCAAGGATTTCCTTCCGACAAGGAAACTAGCAAGTCTTGAGCTGGAGAAAAAATATCAAATCACTAGTGTGAAAGAAATCAAGACAAAGTATGGAGACAGAGTCTTTGTCGAACTGGAGGATTTGTTTGGCGTCTTTTTACCCTCAAGAATGAGCAAGATAATAGCTGAAGATTCTTTCAAACAATTGTGCTCAGAATGCAATAAAAAAACGTTATATTTGCAGTATTTTGGAGGTGTAATGAATAAGATAGAATTTGGATATTTAGAGCAATAAAAAGATGTTTTATTACATGCGACTATGATTATTTTTAACCCTGTTACTTCCCTAATCCCTATGCATGCTGTCATATTTAAGCTTTAAACTTCCAACTGATGTTGACTCATTAAAAAATGAATAATCTTAAAATAAATTAAAATCTGTGTATGATTCATGTACCGATATGATTTTGTACTGTTTTTCACTTATGTTTACCGAAAGTCCGTATATATATATATATATATATATATAGAGAGAGAGAGAGAGATAGAGAGAGAGAGAGAGAGAGATAGAGAGAGAGAGAGAGATAGAGAGAGAGAGAGAGAGAGAGAGAGAGATAGAGAGAGATAAAGCGGCTCGCGAAAAAAATAAAAGTAACTCGATCCGCGCGCGAGTCACCGCGGCTGTGTCTAGCTGCATGCTAGAATATTCTAATGCTGCTGCTACCTTTGACCTTGAGCGGAATCCTGGTTAGGAGAAGCCGCAGCCAACCCCAGCAGTATAGCTCTCATGCAGCAGCAGCCTCACCTGCTCCGCTGACGCATCGCGCGCTTATAAACGCGGTGATATAGCGCGCGCGAAAGAGAGAGAGAGAGAGAGCTCTCGATAGTACGTGCAATAGTTTTTGAGAAGACGCGCATATGCTGTCGAAGAAAGCTTAAGCACGTAGATAAGGATGCGCCCGCGCAACAATAGGGGTAACTTGATCCGCGCGCGCGCGAGTCACCGTGGCTGCGTCTAGCTACGGGTTGCTCCCTGGCAGCTCAGCGCTACAGCCTGCACTCTAGAATATTCTACTAGAATGCATAGAGATGCTAATGCTGCTGCGTTTGACCTTGAGCGGGCTTCTGAGCCAGAAGTACGAAGCTCTCCCCCAGGAGCCCGCAACCAACCACCCAGGAGTCTGCAGCCCCACCCCTCGCCTGCTCACGCGTACAGAAACTTCTAGAAGCTTCTAGAATATTCGATGCTTTCTCACCTACACGATACATGAGCCAAACATTACAGGCAATTTTTCTAGAGCAATCTAACACCCCTGACTGGTTGTATATCATGATCAACATGTAGCGCTTTTTAATATACGCAATAATTCATAGAAAAAATAAATCGTCTTGAAACTAGAAGCCCTTTGATATTAGCCGCTGCGATACAAAGTCATCGTGCTAATTCATAGAAAATCAATGCATACACGTACTTGGCTGTAAACAAGTTTCATAGGATACGCAGCTATAACGTTATTGTGGAGAGAGAGCTGCTGATAATACGCAGCAGCTATTGATGCAGTGAGAAGATGCATATATGCTATATCCGATGAGAGTATATACGAATAAGCGTGCATAAAGAAAGAACAACAGGTGTAATGTGATCCGCGACGAAAAGATGCGACGAGTTGCACGTCGGTTGGTGACGTCAGAGATTATTCCACGCCTTGATTCAACCTTGAGTGGACTCCTGGAGCACGCTGCCCGGAGTTGTGTCAGCGCGCTGCCTAAATGCAGCGTACAAGCTATGCATATGATTTGTATATGAGAGAGAGAGAGAGAGAGAGAGAAAGAGAGAGAGAGAGAGAGAGAGAGATTTAGATTAGATTTAGATTTTATGTGTTTATTGCTGTACATTATGTTGTACAAATAATATTATAGGAAATATTTACAGATTAATTATAGGTTTGAGCGATAGATGATATGAAGTATGTTAAATAATGGTGGTGAGATGAGATAGCGAAAAGTTATGCATGAGGTGTTTGTGTGATAGTTACTATTGTTTGTGAAAGTGTGTGAGAGAATGTTGCGAGCTCAGTTGTTTCCATTCGGTTCTTCTTGAGAGAGAGAGAGAGAGAGAGAGAGAGAGCTCTCAATAATACGCAACAGCTATATTGCAGTAGGAAGATGCGTATATTCACTCGCAAAGAAAACCACAGGTGTAACCTGATCCGCGCTATCTCGCCACCGCACGACTCACGCCGAAAGATGTATGCTCGCTAACGTCAGCCTCGCTATATACCGCTCTGCATCTTCTAGAACTGCGTAGAGATGTTGACCTTGAGCAGCGGACAAAGCTCGCTGCCAGGGGTAAGCCTCCTGGAGTATACCGCCCGGAGTATGCTGCCCGGAGTATACTGCGTCCTCGCAACAGCCGATGATGCGTCTATGCTGATGTTGTCTCTGACCTTGAGCAGCCTCCTGGTGATGGTGTCAGGAGTAGGCTATCCGAAGTATCCTCCCTACCCACCTCCTTCCGCAAATGCACACGTAGTTGCAGTGTTCTACTTTACCGACCTTTACAGTTATGCTGATGACGTCACGACTCGAAGCTTCTAGAACATTCGATGTGGGCGATGCCTATTCTCACCTGTACAGGTGAGTCGAAGGGTCGAGTGGTGGGGGGCGGTAGAACCGGCCTTGTTTAGCTACTGCAGAGGACCACTACTAAAGAGACACACCTATACGCACGCACACTATGGAGCTACGGCAGAGGGACACCACTAAGGAAGCACACTTATATGCACGCACGCCACAGGGCTACAACGGTGGCACGCAACCAAAGAGACACAGATATGCCGCACACATTATGACCGTGGAGCGAAAGGCGAAGCAAAACAGGCACATCGATATGCACACACACAAGCTAGGAAACAAGCACTGCCCAGCAGCATCGACGAAAGAATAGAAATCACGCATAGCAGAATAACGGAAGGCAAGAAGAAGAAACAGTGAACTAGATCATCATTCGCACATTTTAGCAGGAGAACGCAGCTCGGCAACATGAAAAAAGTGAAAGGGCCGCCAGTCGAAGGTTGCCTAGAACCAACACGTGCAGAGGTTATTGAAATTTGGAGGAACGCTCGAGCACGGCTAGATCATAGCTCGATGCCGCCGTAAGAAGAAACACTGCCTAGAGCATGTGCGATGGCTATTACAGACGAGAAAAATAAAACTCCGAAGCCGGATAGAAGTTGCCGCATGGCAAATAAAATCATTCAAGCCGGCATTAGAAAAGGCACCGCGCGGCGGATAGTAAGGTGCAGCAATCCAAATCCACAGGAAAAATTAGAGAGTAGCCCACCATAAAATGATAATTTACAATGGCTCTGGCAGCGAACAAGAGCAAAAAGGCCTAGAGCACGTACACGGAATGATTATCCATCGATGTCCATCGATAAAACGTATATCCGCAAAGTTTTGTGGCAAATAATTGGTTTTTTAGCTGTAAAAAGTCGATTTTGGGCTGTAAACTCGAGTTATAAGCATTTTCATGATTTGATGTTAACGAGAAAAAGTTTTATTTTTCAAAGATCTACAACTTTTTTATATATATATATTTTTTTTTTTTTTTTGTAGAATGCTTAGAATTCGAGTTAGAGCCAAAAAACCGTTTTCAGCGATTTTTTGAGGTGACCGCATTCTGCTTATACACGCAGGATCAAGCCCAAAACAGAACTGTCAGCTTACTATTATAAGAGGAGTTCGCACATAAATTTTTGGCCCGATTGATGAAAGTCTCTCAGAGATAATCGTGTAACACGAAAATTTTTATTCAAAAGTACACGTAAAAATCGAACAAATTGGACCCTCATTTCAAAACGACGTAGAGGATCGGGATTAAAAAAAATAGTTTTTTAGCTTTTGCGAAAGGAGACTTCTCCTAAAATTTTAGCCCGATCGGTCGAAAATTGTGTGAGATATCGCATGGTAAACATTCTTCCCACACGAAACTATAAGGCACTTCCGTGTCGCGGTCGTGCCTAATAATGGGTTTGAAGGGTAATCTAAATAAGCAATCTATTTCAAGATCATACATGACGATGTCAGCGAAGAAACCCGAAATTGGGGAGCCCATCGATGTGCCAAATAATTGTTTGTAAAATTTGCCATTGAATTAAAAAAAAAGTATTATTCATGAGTATTTCACAAGCTAGCAAGATTTCATTGAGCGGTATTTCTGACTTTTGGGCTATTTGTATGTACCTTTTTTCGATGCTTTTTTTGACTAGAACTTTGTCAATGTTTATGTAAAGTGAAGTTACGTGAAGGCAGATCACGCAATAGTCCGGTAGAATTTCAATATCCTTAATGTTTTCTATAAAGTCATAACAATTCTCTACGTGTGAGGCGGGTTTTTTTATGCTATTTTGTAGGATTCTAAGGAGGCTTTTTGACAAAAAATACGTGGGTGAGCCTATTGTTGAAATTATAGAGCGCAATGAAATGTCTTTCTTGTGAAATTTTGGTAGTCCATAGTATCTTGGCAGTGATATGTCTGTTTGAGTGAATTTGGTTTTGTTGTATTTTCTACCAATAAAGGCGTTTTCATTCCAGTTATTGACGAATTTTTTGATCTTATTCTGTATTTTTGATCCTGCGTTTTTGCATTACGGTGTATGTGTTTTTGGGTGGGGNGCTAAAATAGCCGAAAAAAAAGTTACGACGGATAAAAATGCCAATAGTTTAAAGTGCCGAAAAAAAAGTTACGACGGATAAAAATGCCGAAAACTAAGATTTGGTTAAAATAATTAAGTATAATTTTTTGTTTTAACCCATCAACATTTATTTTCGGAATTTCATTTTCAATATTTCTAACTTTCGGCATTTTTACCCTTCGTGACATTTGTTTTAGCACTTTTGAAAATCGTATATTTTAATCGTTGGTACTTTCGACTTTCGGCAAACCTAACCTTTGGTAAAATATATTCGGCATTTATACCTTATCTGTAAATTTAGCTTTCGTTACATTTTCCCCCACCCTGTGTTTTTGTCGGATAATTGTAGTTTCATCTTATTAATGATGTCGGATCTATTCATCGCAACCGTTACCCTTATCAGCTAGAGTGAACATGATGTTTTACCCTTATCAGCTAGAGTGAACATGATGTTTTACCCTTATCAGCTAGAGTTAACATGATGTTTTATCCTTATCAGCTAGAGTGAACATGATGTTGTTTTTGATGAAATTCTGCGTTTCCTTTAATTTATTATTAAATATCGTGTGCTCTATTCTTGTGTGTTTGGTTTTGTGTCCATGTTGTGTGATTTTTTTGATCAACGTGTTTCGTATGTTGCTGGCAGTGTTTTCTAGTAAATTATTGCTAGATATAAGTTATCAATGTTTTTTATACATTGTATGGTTTTGATTCATCGAGTTCACTCTTTGGATTGAATTTCATTCCTAGTGATGTCACAAGTTGTACATTAGTAGGTATTTCGGTGTCGGACAGATAGCTGAACCATTTTTCGCAGTTTGATTTAGTATTATTTTTTATTGTGAAGTGTTTTTGGAATTTTTTATCGTAAACATTATTTTGTTTTTCGCGATAGTGCGTGTTATTTGAGTCTTGTTTTGTGAAAATGCTCGCTGAAACGTCGAAAGAAAAATGAAATAGCTTTTTCGTTTGCGTACGATACATACACACACACACACACGGTTTCATCAGTAAGGAAGCTTGTATAGTCTGATGGTACTATTTTTAGGTATCTTAAATTCTATTTTCAAATTTTGTAAAGCTTAGGATGTAATTTGAGCTGTCTGCCTCTAGTGCCACCAATATACTACTATGAGATGATGAGCGAGTGAGATTTGTGGATACTCACCATATAGGCTTCTTGAAAGCCGTAAGCGTAGGCACGGCGAGCAAGTATACTGTTATGTGGTTATAGTTATTATAATAAAGCACATACTTTTGAATAAACTATTCTGCTCATTTTCACACCTTAACACCTCGTATCTTATTAGTAGATTCTATCAGACGGGAGGAGCACTGCAATAAAATATTCTTCTGCAGATACCAGAACTGAAATTTTGCAGAAGATGTACCTCCTTTGTCCTTATCTCTTAGTTGTAAAATTTTATAAACTGCTTCCTCCTAGAGGAAGCTTTGAAATAGTAAAATTTTCACTTTCGCTAAAACTTCGTAGAAATGCATTTTGAGGTGTTTGGAATTCGAATCACGTGTTTTTAGAAAAGGTCCGTATGAATGTGTGTGTGTATACCGCAATATTATCGAATCCAGGCTATCTCTACAAAAATTGGCATGTATACCCTTTTTTAGATTCTGAATTCGGGAAAAAAAGTTATTTTTAATTGTGCTAGCTAAATCTCATTTTATGACCGTTTATTGAATTTTGCAAAATTATTTTTCGCATTTTTCGTACAATCTTAATGTTACAAACAATACAGAATATAACGCATTTAAAAGAGATTAAAATTACCTTAATTTCCTCGCTTAGCCCTCGAGATCGACCGCACTGTTCGGCAGCAAAAAGGGATATAAGGGGAACAACCTATTTTGGATTATTATGAAAGGGCTGTGCCAATTCATGAGATTGAAGGTACTTCGTATTACAATCTATTAAACAAGCCGATAGATGTAATGACTTCTGACGTAAGTTATCATAAAATCGAAGAGTTTAGCAGCGAAAGGTACAAGCTTCTTTACCCGATGTATCATAAGTGGTTGCGGATCAGATTTGATCACGACATGATAGAAAAATGGTTACGATCGATTACCTATAATGAAGATATAACCTATAATGAATGTATTTAAATTTATTAAGAGACGCATTGGTTTGATCTCGAAATATTAAGATGTTTTTTAAGTAGTTTTAAGGTTTAGTTTTTAACGTGGGTAACAGTTCTGCCTCTTACATTACCTATTGGTAGACTCGCAAACTATACGACAATAGGAGCGTGCACGCACGTTATTGTAAAATTCGAAATAACGTAACTTTTGCAACGACCGATATATTGCGACAAATCAATACTGAACAATTAAGATGAGTTTGAGCTCTTGTAGGTAAAATTTTTTCTCCACATACACAGAAAGAAAGAAATGTATTGTTTACACGTGCCCTATTATTTTAACTCCTTGGAAAGGAAAATCCAAAACACATGCGCCAAAACAATCATGTATCAACTAAAAATCCGACATCATACAAGCATTTAGATTACACTACATTCAGCAGTAGCTCGTAATCAATATAGAATAATAATATTTCTTTTCTTGTACCGGTAAGTTCAACAAATGCGATATACAATCCCGTATACGTTTAGCGCGTTAGCTCAGCTACAGCAAATAGCTGGCGCCTATGATTCGTTATAAAAAGCCGATGCATACACAGCAATAGGTGCGTTTTCCAACGACCGTAATACCATCAATTTGCAAATGATTATGCGCGTGAGTAGAGCGAAAAAAACTGCTCGGGCTGGCGTTGCGTATCGAGCGTATCGAGCAAAATTATCAATGTGTAATCAGCGGTGGCGGCTGCAATATAAAATCTAAAACGCGTTGATAAGCGTTCAATGTTAAAAAGCGGTTAACCTCTTCAAAAAGGAAAATCCAAAATACATGCGCACGCGCGGTTAATTTTTAGCAGTAGCTTCGAGCTATTAAGGCGTGAATAAGCGAGGAAAGAGAGAATAGGAAGTGATTTTACACAATTAAGGCGTGAATAAGCGAGGAAAGAGAGAATAGGAAGTGATTTTACACAATTCGCACTTTGGAAATTTTAGTTTAATTTTATGAAGTATTGTTATCAGCGCGTGCACAGCCTATTGTAGTCCACGCATATACGCTTTTACGCATATTACGAGCTAACTAAAACCAAAGTTTTTACTACGACGAACGTGAGGTTGGCGAGCGAAGCGAGCAGGGGGGAACCCTCTAGTATGTAATAAATACATGAATTTATTAAAATTATATTTATTAGAGTCGTAATAATAATTTAATAGCATTTGATAATTTATCAATTACAAATAACTTATTACATTTATAATCACATTAGCATACAAATCATAAATAATAAAACATATTTAAAGCTTGCAGATATTTATTATATATATATATTATAACGGGGTTCGTATTACCCGTGTATAAATAATCGGTGGTTATGATCCCACAACGATTAACAAGCGAGAGGATATGAAAGCAGCTAGATGCAGGCTTCTTGGAGGCTGTTTGAAGCCTGGCCCGTAGCGCAGTATGCTGTACGTGCACGTCCTCGTGCACGTGAGCCCGCGGAGGCGTCGTGAGTAAATCTGCTACGTAGCTAGTTCGCGAGTAAACTAAGAGAGAATCGCGCGGGAATGGATAGAGTCAGGAATAAAGTGACACAAGCCGAGTAATAATAACAGTTGTACTTTATGTAACGATTCAGAATGCGTACAGAGGCAACACACGGTAAGAGAGACGGAGCAGAGCGGATAATGCCGAGAGAGAGAGTATTGCGATCGAACAGGTACTTACAGAGATGCTTCTCGGAACTCGCTGTTTGCCTCGTAGCTTCGACCGGAGCGGCGCAGGACGTGTGATCAGGGCCCGACGCTGGACAGCAGGACGGATGCCTCGAGGCCTAGTGTGTGGCTGGGTGCAGCGGAAAGTCGAGCGGCCAGGAAGAGCCTCGCTCGAGACTGACGCACAGTGCAGTAAGGTACTTGAAAATTCCACCCGGCGACACGCAAGGATTAGATCACTGATGCAGCACGGTCCTCCGGGATATACAATCGCACGCACGAACAAAAGCTTTCTCACGCAGTGCTTAGATGCGGAAAACAACGGTAGCTGATTCGGCGCGACTGTACAGCTCGGCGTTCTACTCACGAATCTACCGGCGCGACGCGCGACCGCATGGTCAGCGCGAGCTCTCTCTCACGGATGGCGCCACACGCACATACACACGCGCGGCTCTCTCTCTGTGTGTGTTAGGGCTGTCTGCTCCTCTCACTTACCTGCTGCTGAAAGCTAGATTACAAAGATATTTACAGTTCAATATTCATGTGAATTGTTATTGATAATATCATTATGTTTATTATATTAGTATATGAGAGAGAGAGAGGAACGTAACGAGTGCACAGAAAGGCGACTCGTTATAATATATATATATATAAATAACTTGAAATTACTAACTATTAATTTCAGAACAGAATGTTTCTTAGATAAAAGTGGTTTAGAACCAATATCATACTTAAAGAATACATTATTTTATGATTTCCTAGAAACTTAAAATTTAAATTATATCTGTGATAGTTATTTATTAAATATTTTACAATAGATGTTTTCACCAACCAGTTTTTATACTGTCACGTTGACCTCTTTGCCGTCCAAGGGCGAATTCAACGTAGGCCAAATATCCATCTTTATCCAAATCATCCTCTTCTAGCACTTTATCGATTAAACCTAAATATTAATTTTTTTTTAAATTTAGACACACATACAAACACACACACTCACACCCTGGCGAAAAAATCACGTGAATTATCACATGATTAATCGCGTGATAAATTACTTGATTTCTCACGTGATATATCCCGTGATTATTTTGCGTGATTTATCACGTCAGAAATCACTCGTAAAATTTAAATATTTTTTTATATTGAAATAAATTGTTTATTTTCCATATAAATAATTATAGTTATATATCTAAAATATAGTTAATAATATTGATAATTGAAATAAATAAATCGCAAAAAAAAGAAAAAAAAATTTCCCTTCCTAAGTGTTTGAAACTTGTAACAGGTAGTAAGACATTGGATTGTCAAGTGGAGGACGGGGTTCAAGTCTTGGTCAGGGAAATTTTTTTCTATATTTTTACGATTTATTTATTCGAATTATCAACATCATTAACTATTTTATACTTGTTTAGATGGAAAATAAACAATTTATTGCAATTTAAACAAATATTTAAATTTTACGAGTGATTTCTGACGTGATTTTACGCATGATATATCATGTGATAAATTACGTAAGAAATCAAGTGATTTATCACCCGATTAATCACATGATTTTTTCGCCAGGGACACACACACACACGTATGGGTGGTTCTCTGTGCAATCGGAGATAAAAATTTTCATTTTTTCTTAAACTGTGTGTGTGTATATATATATATATATATAAGATATATGTATGTATATATATACATATATATGTTCTGCATCTTTTACCTTACTCCCAAAAAATATTTCAGCGCGATTCCTTCACTTGGCATCGAGTTATAGCTGGTCAAATTTTTAATATGAATAAGAGTTAGAAGAATACATTGTTAATAAATTATGCCAATGAAAGCTGCCCTAGTCTGCCTAGTCAGGCCACGACGATGAGTATCATATAAATATAAGAGTATTCAAAGTTTATAAAAATATGATGACACAAAGGTTAAAATATCAATACCAGATTATTGCGTATAACCATAATTAATCAATTGGTATTCTTATTTTTTGCAACAAACAAACGCATGCCCCCTGCTATTTTGAGAATTATGTAGATACTTTTCTAGTTTCAGTAGCCATCTTTATGACTATATTGATAGTGATTAAATAAAAGTTCATGGGCACATAGCTTCCTCCAACTAAATTTATAGTTCCAATAAATAAAATATTGTTTAAATATACAGTATGTGAATGCTATTTTAAATATTTTCCTGTAGGAGCAATTGCTTCCTTCAAGAAAAAGCTTTGTAATAGTAAAATTTTCAGTTTCGCTAAAACTTCATAGAAACATGTTTTGAGATGTTTGAAGTTCGAATTACGTGTTTTTAGAAAAAGTCCGTATGTGTGTGTGTGTACCGTAATATTTCTAGAACTACTCCATCAATATCAATCAAATTTGACATGCATATCTATTTTTGGATCCATAATTCGGAAAAAACAGTTATTGCTTCCTCCTCAAGAGGAAGCTTTGTAATAGTAAAATTTTCAATTTTGCTAATACTTCGTAGAAACGCATTTGGAAGTGTTTGGAGTACGAATCATACGTTTTTAGAAAATGTCCGTGCGGATGGCTGTGTGTGTGTGTGTGTATGTACGTATACCGCCATAATTTTGGAACCATGCGACGGATCGTAATAAAATTTGACATGCATATATTTTTTCTAATTCTGAATTTAGATCATTTTTTGTTTTATGATTCTGACCATTTTATGGCCATATTATAGCCATTTTTCTATTTTTGAAAAAATATTTTTGCTTTTTTATAATGATATGATTTATACAATATGTTCAACAATAGTGTATCTAAAAAAACATAAATTTGTCTACTTTTTCCCGCAAGATTTTCTAGATTGACTGATCTGTTCATTTTTTATGATATAAAAGGTAATTTTTCGATTTAAACATATAATAACTCAATAATAAATAGTTAAATGTTTTGAAAAAATTCACGACAATAAAAAACAACGATATCATACTAGTTGTAACAATTTTAAGCAACTTGTCAGCACTTAGTTTTTGAAGATAAAAATCAAAAACTAAAAAAAAATGGTTTTTTTATGTCGTACGATTACGGGAGTAAAAGCGTTTATAATTGCAGTTGAAATTATTAGGACAAAGATTGATCTTTTTGATCACTTCAGCTAGGTTCTTTTTGGTAGGCTTAATGAAACCTTTTAGTTCATTTTAAAGATATTAAGATTCAAGATTCTTCAACTTCTCACTTGTATACTTCTGTGTGACTGAACATTATTATTTTTTTAAACCATATAATTTGATAATTAAAGCTTAGTAATATTTGAGCAGTTTCATGGTTTTTAATAAAATGTCCGTGCAGATGGTTTTTGCTCTGTGTGTGTGTGTGTGTGTGTGTGTGTGTGTCGTGTGTGTGTGTGCTGTTGTGTGTGTGTGTGATGTCCGTGTGCTGTGTGTGTGTGTGTTGCTGTGTGTGTGTGTGTGCTGTGTTTGTTGTGGCGTGCGTTGCGTGCGTTGCACGCTGGTGCATCGTGCTACGTATACTGTTATAATTCTGGAACTACGTGATCGATCGTAATAAGATTGGACGTGCATATATGTTATCTGATTCTGAATTCGAGTAAATTTTCTTTTAAGATTTAGACTAATTTATGACCATTTCATGGCCATTTTTCGATTTTTGAAAAAATATTTTTGCTTTTTATTATGATATGATTTATACAATATATTCAACAATAGTGTACCTAAAAGACTGCTACCCACAAGGTTGGAATATTTTCCCGCTTCTCCGACGCCCGCGCTCTCTCGTCTTAAGAGAGCTCGGGGCTTCAGTCCCGAGCGGATCTCCGGTGAGACCTCTCTCCCAGGAGCTATGGAATACAGAAAACTATTACGAGGGTCTAAAAGGCGACTGTGGGAGTACTGAAATGAGCTTTTAAATTTTAATAGGCGATTATGGGAATATAGAAAACAACGTCAAGGGTCTGAAAGGCGGCTGTGGGTATGTAGAAATCGTGAAAAATAATTTTTTTGTGAAAAAGTTATTTTTCACAAAAAAATTAAGCCACCCGCAATTTTGTTACTTGCAGTTGTTGACGTTATTATCGATTCCGCAATTACTGGTATTTTTTTTATTACGATATATGTAAGTTATTTTAGGAGTTCACGGAGCTCTATCCTTTTGATATCCACCTTAACCCCTACTCCCCTGATACCCCTCCCTTACAAGTGTCTTCCTAACCTATCCTTTTAGTATCGAATAGTAGCGAATATTTAAATCAAAGAATGAGTTGATTGTCACATGTAATTATCTTCCACTAGCAGAATAGGAGGAAGCTAAGTGCCAATGACTTGGCAGCGTTTTTTTTAAATTTTTTTAATTACTTTTTTTTATGGCCATTTTTTGCTTTTCAAAAAACACTTTTGCGTTTTTCTTCAATAATCCCATTGTTACAAACAATTCAGCTAAAATGCATTTAAAAGATAATAAAATTACCTACTTTTCCCCTGAAAATGCCTGAAACAGCTATAGTTTCCAGATGAATGTGGGGATTTAAAAAATAATTTAATTTAAAAAAGTTGTCCATATAGGATTTCTTAACCTTTGTAACAAATCTATGTAAAGCGCAACTATGCCCATTTGATTAATAAAATAAAATAAAATAGAATAAGTTAATACAAAAATTTTGTTCAAAATTGTATAAAATGACAAATACTATGCTTTAATTATAGACAACTTTTTTAAATTAAAATCTTTTTCAAATCCCCACATTCATCTGGAAACTATAGCTGTTTCAGGCATTTCTATCAAAGTAAAAGTGCCCTCCGAAGCCCAAATCTTTAGTAAGTCTACGCTGTAAAAATGAAAATCATGAATTATGGCGTTCGAAGACTTACTGTACCTGGTATATGGCATATACAGACATTGTTTTTGGTTTTATACAATGTTTCTGAGTTTCCATCATTGTTTAAACAATTTAATATAATTATAAATAAAACAATTAATTTTTTAATTTTTTAACATTTTAAGGTGTATCCGTCCCCCTAGGAAGGTTCATCTGGTACGTCGCTAGTCAAAAAGAGGATAATTATTATAAATTCTTATTTCCTTTTGATACAAGAGACATAATTTATTTAGAACTTATGAATAGCTAATTTATAACAAAGAATGATTTTAGATAAAGATATCGAACTCTTTATGTGACAAAAGAATTTAATACAGACGGCATTTCACTCCAATTTTTAGGTTAAGTGTACATTAGGGTGGCGCTTATTTCCTAAACTGCTTTAATCCGTGTACCCAAGCCTGAAATAGATTTGTTAGCACTAAAAAATGGTAAATCAATCTTTATATGTCCTCGATAAGCCATTTAAACTGGCCCAGTTTTCAAAAAACATTAGTTTTTTGCTCCTACGTATTTATTGATTTAGCATTCAAGAACAGTCAATCGTAAATTTCAAACAAACATGTAAGACATATTTTCGATGTATTTTTTCACGCAGAATACGATAATGCTGTTGATTTTATCATAAAACATAAGCTAAAAGCGCTAATAGCCACAAATCGTGTTTTCAAGTGTTTATTTCGTGATTTTTGGTACCTAGTGCTTTGAGATTATGTTTTATGATAAAAACAACAGCGCCATCGTATTCTACGTGAAATAATACATCGAAAACATGTCTTATATGTTTGAAATTGACGATTGACTGTCCTTGAATACTAAAGCAATAAATACGTAGGAGCGAAAAAATAATGTTTTTTGCAAACTGGTCCATCTTAAATGGCTTTTTAGGCACGACCGCGACACGGAAGTGCCTTATAGTTTTGTGTACGAAAAATGTGTGAGTTGTGATATCTCACGCAATTATCGATGGATCGGGATAAAATTTTAGGAAATGTCTCCTCTTGCACACACGAAAAAACAATTTTTTTCATCCCGATCCTCTACGTCGTTTTGAAATGCGGGCACAAATTGTTCGATTTTTTCGATTTTTACGCGTACATTTGAATACAAATTTTCTACTTACTCGATTATCTCTGAGAGAATTTAGTCAATCAAACTAATAATTTGTGTGCGGACTTCCCTCGCAACAGTAAGGTGCCATATTAATTTTGGGCTTGATCCTGTACGTATACCCAGAATGCGGTCACCTCCAAAAATCGTTAAAAACGGTTTTTTGACTGTAAATAAAATTCTAAGCATTCGTTAAAAAAAAGTTAGAGGGAAAAGTTGTAGATCATTCAAAAATACAACTTTTTCCTATTAACATCAAATCATGAAAATGCTTATAACTCGAGTTTACAGCCCAAAATCGATTTTTACAGCTAAAAAACCAATTATTTGCCATAAAACTTTGCGGATTTATATTTTACATAAAAATGTTAAATATAAAAGTTGTAAACATTTTTAAAATACAACTTTTTACCGTGGCAAAGATATTTTTAAACACTTTTTGACTTACAACATTCCTAGAAGCGATTTTTTCATACATAAATTCTATAATAACTTCGCTGCAATATGTCCTATCTGACCCGGCGCGAAAAATATGTCAAATTCGATATCTCAGCCTGCTCTAAGAAGCCTGACACGTCCCTCTAAACTATGCTATTACAATCCATTTTCTAAATGAAACCCTATCACTAAACCAAATCTTGATAAAATCTTGAATCTTCTGTTAACTGTCTTAAAAATCCTCTTGAAAATCCTTTTGAATTCTTCCATGTTAAATTGTTTTTTTTCACCTACAAGAAAAATAGAATTAAATTAATAAAACTAGAAAACAATGACTGTATAATTAAATTAACTGTTAAAGAAAAACCAGCCTCTAAAATACATGATTATAGATACGTATAGTAGAAGTATAGTAGTGCCAGAGTCTTGAATGAAGTTACGTTCCATCTCCAAGATTTTGATAGCTCAGTTACCAACAGTATCCTTAGGTTGACTCCGGTAGACGCAGTAGACCATAATCCAACAAATGCAGAAGTTTTTATACACCTAGACATACAGAAAAATATTACAAAATCAAACTCATAAATAATTATTGAGAGATTCAGACCACTGATCTCTGCATAAAAATTTGAAACAAGGGAGCTCTTAAGTATGAATACCGTCAAACCACATGTTTCAGTCACATAGTTCACATTTACAAACAGAAGATTATCATCATGAACACTGAAAATGTAGCCCTTAGACATCCATTAGACATCTGTTTACTGAACGTATCATAGGGGACAAAGCGCTTCAAGTTAAAACTTATTGAAGATACAATATAAATTCAACATACAGTTCAAGTTTATTCTAATATTTCCAAAATTACCTTGTCAGATTGTATAAATCCATATCCAGATTCGTATTAAAATAGTTGAAGTATCTAAGAACGCCAACCAACACTTCAAGACAGCATCAACTCAGTTGCAAGATCGTCTCAAGGTGATCCAATCAGCTGGCAACGCCAACCAGGACTGCCGGATAGTGGAAATAGAGCTCCAGGATCATTCGCAGATGGTTGAGCCAGCTAGAATCGCCAACTAGCACTTGCAGAAAGTTCAAATGTAATTTTAAGGTTGTCTCCTGGTGATAACATCAGCCAGAGATGCCTAGCAACACGATCAGATACCATAAATCCAGCTCCAGAGTAGTATTGCNGACAGCACAGAGAATGCCAGTAGATCGAGAGAGAGATAGAGAGAGAGAGAGAGAGAGAGAGAGAGAGAGAGAGAGAGAGAGAGAGAGAGAGAGAGAGAGAGAGAAAGAGAGAGAGAGAGAGAGATAGAAAGAGATATATATATTTAATCCAGTAATCCAGTCCAGGGTGATCTTGGGAGGCATCGGAATTACAACTCTAAAAAACAGATCACAAAATTACACTGATTATGCTGCACATAACACAATAGATATCTGTTATAAACATAATAAACACAGGAAATAGAACAAAGGAAAACCAGTCGTAGATCTTATGCGATGGTGAATGTTCATCCAAGCAGCATCTTGCAAGAAGAATGTATCAGCACATCAATAGAATGAGCAGGAGCAGCATTCGCAGGAGTACTCCAATCAAAAAAACAAAGGATAACCTCCAAGCAAAAACTCAAGTTTCTTGTTGGAGCTACATGTCTTCCTATAATGCAGCACTCCTTTATGAACTGACACTCACACTGCTCACACATCGCATCGTCGGTGCCATTCCGGGTGCATCACTTTTGAATACCGTTTGCAGTTGATCGCAGTGAGCAGATGTTGCTTGTAAACACATATAGGCACCATAGCAGCACTTCTGTTCTGATTTTAAAACTACATATAACATTGCTGCATCGCGTCGTTGTTTCCGTTTTTTCACTACGCACTCACTGATATCGCCGAAAAGTTAAACAGAGCAAAACATTGCAGCTTCAAAACGTCAAAACACACACGGCAGACGGCTGCATGGGCATGTTGCCAACCGGTCGCCAGATCGATGCGCACAATTTATGCGCAGTGGTCGAGTTAGCTGCCTCGCTTCGCCAGAACGGCTGTTCGGATTTGTTTAGCAGATAATATAATTAATACTTTTTCTGTTTAAATTATGTAATAAACTATCTTTGCACAAAATTCACGACTTTAGGAATGGGATGGAATTCGGTTAGTTAAGCGTGACGTCACAGCTTACATATAAATCAATGTATTTTCCACCAATAGGATAATTCAACCTTTACCTGTTCTGACTAAGAAATAAGAATGGGCGAGCGGAGAATTGTCGCATTGCCCGCATTTTTCGTCCAAAATTGATAACAATGATTAATTTTGAACGGGTAAAATTTTGTCTTGGGTTAGCTGTGGATCGAAACTTATATAATAGGTTATAAGGTATAAAAAAAAAAACACTTTTGATGACCTAAGAAAAATTTTATATAGTTTTAATAGCAAAAATCGAAAAAAGAACGGAAATACTGAAAAAAACGAGAAATAACGATTTTCTTTCGGAGGTAGAGACCTTAAAAATTCATCGCACAGCGCCAGGTATTAGTATACAAATTATATAACAATTATACTTTATTGCTTCCTTCCTAAGGAAGCCTTGTAATAGTAATTTTTGGAGTTTGTGTAAAAACATGTGGGAAGTGTGTTTTGATGAATTTTTATTCGAAAAATGGTGTTTTTAGAAAATGTCCGTACGGATGTATGTGTGTGTGTGTGTGTGTGTGTGTGTGTGTGTGTGTGTGTGTGTGTGTGTGTGTGTGTGTGTGTGTGTGTGTGTGTGTGTGTGTGTGTGCGTATGTATACGCCTGTTTCTCAGCTTCTACTTGGTGGATTTTAACCCACCAAGTCTCATTTTCTTTGTTTTTGCTAGAAGATAGTGGGACGAAAGTCCGTTTTTACAATTTATATACGCGTTTTTTTTTATAGTGATTTTTTAGTTTTGAGATTTCAGTTTTTGCCAACAAAGTTATCGGAAAAGTTAATAAAAGTAAATTGCTTAATATGTACCTAAAAGAGAATAAAATTGCCTATGTTTTTACCGTTAAAAAAGCCACTGGCCAATTCTTGGCAGCGTAGCTTCTTCCTCAACCTTAATGTATCGCTTTAATATCTAAATTGTTTTTACTTCATATATAATTCTATAAAGTTTTTATGCTTTTTCGTTTGATGGATAAAATTATTTCGAAAATAATTATATTACATAATCGATGCGTAACTGAAAATATTGTTTGTACAATTGGTTGCGTTAAAATTATATGCAATTTACAATATACTATTTATAAAATAGTATATTGTATATTGGCAACTAGGGGAAAATTGCTTTTTCTAGCGAAGGTGATATTTTGAGCACGAGTGGGAGTCGAGGGCGCCATAGGCGCCCGAGTCGGACACGAGTGCTCAAAATATCACCCGAGTCTGAAAAAGCCACTCCCCTCTTGTTAAACACCGTACTTGTTATGATACGTGCATGAATAGACCCTTTTCTAAGCATGCAAAAGGAGTAGGAAATTCAGAACTCTTTGACGCATAGCATATTTTCAAAAATTTTGAAAAATTTCAAAATTTTGAAAAATTTCAAAATTTTTAATTGCCGTAGACTACTTAAAATTAAAGTAGTCTATAGAATAACATTCGATAATCATGATGTTTTAACGAAAAGTTCAAAATTTAGTTTCCGAGATATAATGATAAGGATATAGTTCGCGGAACGTATCTAAAATCACCAGTGATCGAAAAATCGCCATGAATATACGCACATGCGTAACTGAAAATCTTATTTTTAACGAATTAATAAAACAAAAACAGCAAAAAACGGTCTGAGTGTATAGATTAAAATCATTAATGGAAACTAGATCGAAGCGATACAGTTTTCAGTATATAGAGTATACAGGGTAAGAATACAAATTTGCAGCTTAATATCTTTAAAACTAACTGGTATCATAAACAACCAAAGCAACAAGATAAAGATGCTATAGTAATGCTAACTAATCCAAATTTTATTTCATTGATTATTTGGGCCGCCTTTTTACTTCCAGTTATCGACATCACGTAGGAAAACGACTCATAGTATACAGGGTGAAAAAACAAAAAGTTTGAAGCATATCTTTGAAACTAACTGGTTTTATAAAAATTCCAAAGAAAGGTTTCATTGGTGCTATATAATGCTAACTAAATCAAAATTCGAACTTGATTATGCCTTTTTACTCCAGTATCGCGTCACGTAGAAAACGATTTTTGTCAGTTTTTGATATTTTTCTCAGGATCTGCCCCATGAAATGACTTTAAAATTTAAGTGGTATATTAGCTCTAATTACCTTCAATAATCATATAATTTTTTTAGAATGATTCGCTATTTAGTTTTTGAGTTTATAACGATTTAAAAAAATTGCACTGTATGGTGTATAATAAAAGAACGTCGAACGATAATATAAATTTTTCACGGTAAAACATAGGCAATTTTATTCTCTTTCAGTACATATTAAGCAATTTACTTTTATTAACTTTTCGATAACTTTGTTGGCAAAAACTGAAATCTCAAAAATAAAAAATCACTATAAAAAAAAACGCGTCATATAAATTGTAAAAACGGACTTTCGTCCCACTATCTTCTAGCAAAAACAAAAGAAAATGAGACTTGGTGGGTTAAAATCCACCAAGTAGAAGCTGAGAAACAGGCGTATACATACGCACACAAACACACACACACACACACATACATCCGTACGGACATCTTCCGAAAACACGATTTTTCGACTAAAAATTCATCAAAACACACTTCCCACATGTTTTTACACAAACTCCAAAAATTACTATTACAAGGCTTCCTTAGGAAGGAAGCAATTTATATTATCGTTCGACGTTCTTTTATTATACACCATACAGTGCAATTTTTTTAAATCGTTATAACTCAAAAACTAAATAGCGAATCATTCTAAAAAAATATATGATTATTGAAGGTAATTAGAACTATATACCACTTAAATTTTAAGTCATTTCATGGGGCAGATCCTGAGAAAAACATCAAAAACTGAAAAAAATCGTTTTTCTACGTGACGCGATAACTGGAGTAAAAAGGCAATAATCAAGTTCAAATTTTGGATTTAGTTAGCATTATATAGCACAATGATCCCTTTCTTTGGGATTTTTATAAAACCAGTTAGTTTCAAAGATATTGAGCTTCAAACTTTTGTTTTTACTCCTTCTCNCTAAATTTTGAACTTTTCGTTAAAACATCATGATTATCGAATGTTATTCTATAGACTACTTTAATTTTAAGTAGTCTACGGCAATGAATAATTTTGAAATTTTTCAAAAATATGCATACAGCAAATATGTTGCATACAGTTAGTTGCATGTAATCAGATGGAGATTCAACTCGTTTTTTTAAAGCTTTTGGCGATAGTTTAGACAATTTCGTGGTTCTAATAATAAAAGTTGGAGATAAAGAAACGTTCTATGTACTTTTTAACCTTCGTCAACTGTTTTTCTCTTTCAAAAGTTATGTATATTTATATCGATGATGTATATAGATATACAGTGTGCTGCCTGCAACACCCCGAATATGCCAAGAAGGCGGCGCTGTCGGCGGTACTTACCTAGCGTATAGCACCTTAATCCCATTCTTTGGGCTGTTTAAGAAACCAAATGGTTTCAAAGATATTAAGCTTCAAAATTTCGTTTTCTCACCCTGTATATTGTATACTCTATATAACTGAAAACTGCATCGCTTAGATCTTAGCTTCTATTTGATGGATTTTAATCTATACCTTGGCTAGTTTTTTTCTGTTTTTTGTTTTATTAAATAGTTAAAAACAATATTTTCAGTTACGCATTGATTATGTAATATAATTATTTCGAAATAATTTTATCCATCAAACGAAAAAGCATAAAAACTTTATAGAATTATATATGAAGTAAAAACAATTTAGATATTAAAGCGATACATAAGGTTAAAGTAAGCTACGTGCCAAAAAATTGGCAGTGGTTTTATTGTTATTATTTATAAGAAGTTTATTTTTCAGAGTTTCAAGGCGGTGTGCCCCCTTAAAAACCAATTATTTACAATAAAACTTTGAGGCTTTAAGCTTTACATAAAAATGTTAAATACAAAAGTTATAGATATTTTGAAAACACAACTTTTTACCGTGGCAAACATTTTTTTAAAATATTTTTTTGACATACAACAACCCTATAAGCGATTTTTTGATGTAGTATAATTTAATAATAACTTCGGTGCAACATGCCACATCTAACCCAAATATTTTCAGGAATTTTCCTATATTGTTAAAAGCTCAAATTTATATTTTGGCCTTTATCTCATAAGTACATACATGATTAAACCACTTTTTAAATTAAATTATAAGAAATGCGTTATTTAAGAAATACTCAATCGCCGAATACAAGGATCAGTGAAGCCGATCCGAGTATTACTTGGCATCATATAAAGACGTACGTACGCTATGATAATTATATCTTTTAAGCTAAATCAGTAAAATTCACTTCCGAAATTTGAGTGTATTATTATACTGAACTAGAAAAACCTAAATTCAATAAGGAAATTCGCTTAGATTGAAGAAAAGCTCTAAGTAGCTTACTGCATCCCTCTAAATTATGCTAAATTCCTAAACAATCAATTTTCTAATTGAAATCCTTAAAACGAAATATTATTCTTTTGAAAACTGCGATATAGCAGTGTTGGCTTATTTATCTGAAATTACAATAAAAAAAAATTAAAATAAGGTTTATTTCAAGAATAGGTCTACAAACGAAAATAAATAATTGATACAAATACAAGTAAGTTGCCAGTTTTCCAGTAGTTTTGATGGCTTTTGAAAGAATATCAATCAGCACTTGGCCACAATGTTGAGAAACTAGAAAACAAAAAAAAATCATTAGAAATTTATACTCACAAATATATATATATATATGTGTGTATATATATATATATATTCAAATCACTGATCTTACCTGATAAAAATACTCATCCATCAATAT
Source organism: Pteromalus puparum (assembly GCA_012977825.3). Taxonomy (NCBI): domain Eukaryota; kingdom Metazoa; phylum Arthropoda; class Insecta; order Hymenoptera; family Pteromalidae; genus Pteromalus; species Pteromalus puparum. Next base: position 15,369,649 of record CM053172.1, on the reverse strand, counting down.
AGCAGTATAGTAGTAGTATAGTAGTGCACGAGTCTTAAATGAAGTTACGTTCCAACTCCATAATTTTGATATCTCAGTTATCAGCACCATCAGTATCCTTAGTTTGACTCTGGTAGACGCAGTAGACAATAATCCAACAAATGCAAAATTGTTCATACACCTAGACATACAGAAACATATTACAAAATCATACTCATAAATAATTATTGAGAGATTTAGACCACTGATCTCTGCTTAAAATTTAAAACAAGGCAGCTTTTAAGTATGTATACCATCAAACAACATGTTTTAGTAACATAGTTTATATTTACAAACAGAAGATTATCATCATGAACACTGAAAATATATCCGCAAGCCATAAGAAATCTGTTGACTAAACTTATTCAGGGGACAAAGCGTTTTAAGTTAAAACTTATTGAATATACAATATCAATTTAAAATACAGTTCAAGTTTATTGTAATATTTTAAAAATTACCTTGTCAGATTGTATAAATCCATATTCAGATTTGTATTAAAGTAGTTCAATTTTCAAAGAATACCAAACAACACTCCAGGGCAGCATCAATTCAGTTGCAAGATCGTCTCAAGGTGGTTCAAGCAGCTGGCAACGCCAACCAGGACTGCCGGATAGTGGAAATAGAGCTCCAGGATCATTCGCAGATGGTTGAGCCAGCTAGAAACGCCAACCAGCACTGCCGGAAAGGTCAAATATAGTTCCAAGGTTATCTTCGGGTGATTACATCAGCCAGAGACGCCAAGCAGCACAACCAGATAAGATAAATCCAGCTCCAGGGTTGTATTGAGGCTGTTGAAGTACCTAGAAACGCCAACCAGCACCACCAGAGAGGGAGAGAGATAGCGAATACTTTTTCTGTTCAAATTATGCAATCTAAACTAATACTTTTTCTGTTCAAATTATGCAATCAACTATCTTTGCACGAAATTCATGACTTTTTAGGAATGGGATGGAATACGGTTTGTTAAGCGTGACGTCACAGCTTCCATATAAACCAATGTATTTTCTACCAATAGGATAGTTCTGAATATTATGGAATTTCGCGGGTATAATTTGAATTAAAGTACTATCAAAAGATAATTTTGTTTAATCTTACGAAATAATAATGGGTTTTTAATCATATTTAAAATAAATTTCGTTGCGATAAAAGAATAGATGTAAAAATTTATATGAATGTCTATATTCCAAAATCAACAATATTGAAAATCATGAGTCAACAAATAAAATAATTTAAAAACTTTTAAGCTATGCATGGCCAACACATTTTTAATTGTATACGACAAAGATAAAATACAATGTTTTTTCAGATAGCGAGCGCGCAGCACGAGCACCGACGGGCATGGCGTGTGCGGAGCACGAGCGGCGGGGGGTATTGCGAGCGCGAAGCGGGGGGTATTGCGAGCGCGAAGCGCGAGCGTCAGCGGTCGTGCCTTATACGCAAAGGCCGCGCGTGGCACGCTAGTTACTCCCGTAATCGTACGACATTAAAAACCCATTTTTTTATGTTTAGCTCGAAAACTAGTCGTCTAAATGGCTTAACATTTTCACAGCAAGTAGATATTATCGTTTTTCATAATGATAATTTGTTCTAAAACGTTTGACCATTTAGTTTTAAAGATATAAATTTTTCTTTCTTCCTAAGGAAACCTTGTAATAGTAATTTTTGAAGTTTGTGTAAAAAAATGTGGGAAGTGTGCTTTGATGCATTTTTAGTCGAAAAATCGTGTTTTCGGAAGATGTCCGTACGGATGAGTGTGTGTGTGTGTTCGTACATATACGCCTTTATCTCAGCTTCTACTCAGTGGATTTCAACCCACCACGACTCATTTTCTTTGATTTTACTAGTACATAGTAGGAAAAGAGAGTAGGTAGTGTTTAGTAGCTCAGTTAGTAGGGTATTATGCCAGAGACCTCGGTTCGATTCCCCGGCCCGGCAACTAGCGCTGCTCTGCCATGGGCTGGCACTATGTAAAATAAAATGCCGCACCTTACCCATACAGTAAAATAAACAGTGCCTATATGTTCATTACCTACAAAGGGCAACCATGCTCGTATAATTAAAAAAAAAAGTCAGTTTTTTTAATTTTTTGGGGATGTTATGTCCTAAACTGATGAGAGTTGTCAACGGACAGTAACTCTACGGGTTAGTTACTATCATAAGTACGGACGAGGACAAAGCTCCAACGCATGGAGTCTGAGCGCCGTCGGTAACTTCGCGTTCTTAATAGAATAGCCTCCAGTAGCCGCCGGATAATACTTTGAAATCGCGCTAAATTCCCTGATTTGCTATAAACACTCTAATTAACGACCCTTTAACAACACTTCTTATCAATCACTAAGGCGGGACGTTACTCTAGTCGTTATGCGAGAACCACGGACTAAATTGAATTTAATTCTTGTACAACAATATTAATTACATGCCCTGATCTATTGAAAGAGAAAGAGAGAAAGAGAGTGCAAATGGAGGCGCATAGCCTAGTGGCGTATATGTATAAGTCGCTTACCTTGTTCCTTTTCTGCTTCCGAGCTGCTCTGCTACCAGCACGTCCTCTCAGTAAGTGTATGAACTCAGCTTCCAAAGCGGAGCGAATGCGAAGGCGATTTGGGTTCGACAAGGATCGGGAATTGTCGGGTTTAAAGTACACTCGCGATATCAATTTAATTCGATTTCTTCGCTTTTAAACAAATTTCAAATAACGTTTGCTCGCAACTAACTGAAATCTCGCGCTGATTATAATTCTTTCAAGAAAAACGACACGACAGTACGACTACTGAGTCTCGACAATTAACAAGATCTGAGTTGATCGTAGCAAAAAAAATTCTAAGTCTCGATGATGACAAAATCTTCAAGTGTCTATAAGAGCGAAAAATTCGAAGTCCAAAGTATCGAAATTTTATAAGTCCAGTAAAGCCAAAAAATTCTAAGTCCCGAATGTGTTGGAAATTTATAAGTCCAATGAAGCCGAAAAATTCTAAGTCCCGAATGAACCGAGCTCCTGCAGAGCTTACGCACGCGACGATGTTTTTGATCGAACTGGAGTCCCGCGAATCTGTTACCGGGTCCTTATATACCTTTTGGACTATGGAGATCTGTTGCTTGCTTCGTTCCTACGGAATGGCTTTTTGGCCAACAGGAGGGCTCGGATGCATTACATCTCCTTATTTAGCATCTTCTAGGACGCAATCGCGACTCCGTGGTCCAATGAGAAAATTCGATGGATAATCATTCCGTGTACGCGCTCTAGGCCTTTTTGCTTTTGTTCGCTGTCAGAGCCATTGTAAATTATCATTTTATGGCGGGCTACTCTTGAATTTTTCCTGTGGATTTGGAGAGCTGCACCTTACTATCCGCCGCGCGGTGTCGTTTCTAATGCCGGCTTGAATGGTTTTATTTGTCGTGCGGCAACTTCTATCCGGCTTCGGAGTTTTATTTTTCTCGTCTGTAATAGCCATCGCACATCCTCTAGGCAGTGTTTCTTCTTACGGCGGCATCGAGCTATGATCTAGCCGTGCTCGAGCGTTCCTCCAAATTTCAATAACCTCTGCACGTGTTGGTTCTAGGCAACCTTCGACTGGCGGCCCTTTCGCTTTTTTCATGTTGCCGAGCTGCGTTCTCCTGCTAAAATGTGCGAATGATGATCTAGTTCACTGTTTCTTCTTCTTGCTTTCCGTTATTCTGCTATGCGTGATTTCTATTCTTTCGTCGATGCTGCTGAGCAGTGCTTGTTTCCTAGCATGTGTGTGTGCATATCGATGTGCCTGTTTCGCTTCGCCTTTCGCTCCACGGTCATAATGTGTGCGGCATATCTGTGTGCCTCTTTGGTCGGGTGCCACCGTTGTAGCGCCGTGGTGTGCGTGCATATAAGTGTGCTTCCTTAGTAATGTCCCTCTGCCGTAGCTCCATAGTGTGCGCGCGTATAGGTGTGTCTCCTTAGTAGTGGTCCTCTGCAGTAGCTAAACAAGGCGGGTTCTGCGTTACGTTTTATAACAAATAACTTTACTATTTTTAATATATCAAAAATGCGAAAGAAGTGAGCATTTCACAGGGACCTATTTTTTACGAGTTTTAAGTTTTGAGATTTCGCTTTTTCTAATGAAGTTAGTAGAAAAGTTGATGAAAGTAAATTGCTTGATATGTACCAGAAAAAGAATAAAATCACTTATCTTTTTACCGCGGAAAATGTATATTATCGTTCGTCGTTCTTTTATTATACACCATAAAGCGCAATTTTTTAAAATTGTTTTAACTTGAAAACTAAATGTTGAATCTTTCTAAAAAATTATAGGATTATTGAAAGATATTAGGACTATACTCCCATTTAATTTTGAGTCATTTTATGGGGCAGATCCTGAGAAAAACATCAAAAATTGAAACAAGTCGTTTTTCTACGTGATGCGATAACTGGAGTAAAAAGGCAATTATTAAGTTTAAATTTTGATTTTAGTTAGCATAATATAGCACCTCCATCTCTTTCCTTGGGTTGCTTATGAAAACAGTTAGTTTAAAAGATATTTAGCACCAAAATTTCGTTTTCTGGCCCTGTATACTCTATAGAACTAAAAACTGCATCTCTTTTATTTTTATTTTTTTTCTGATGGGCCGAGGAGGGGAATCTTATAAAGACACCCAAGGGAGGGTAGTGTCGGATTCGCCTTGCGGCGCCTACCGACTAAACCACCTCCTCGTTTGGTCACCAACCCGGAGGTTATCAACCTTGATAAGAAGGAAAAAGTGTGCGAAGGTTTTGTGCGTCTATTTAATGGATTCTAAATTATACTGAGGCTCGTTTTTTCTGTTTTTGTTTTACTAATAGGGAACAGACATGATTTTCAAAACCTTTTTTAAAATAAAGTTAAGGATGAATCTTACACAAAAGTACAAGAATTACGATTTTTACTGCAATATTTGTTAAGTAATATTGTTTTGAAAATTCGGTTTGCTAATGATACGTTTAAACGATTGAGAGCTCACGTGATCAATATGGCGGCGCGAAGGATGAAAATACATATAGATGTATAAACGCATGTTAATTCTAATACATAAAATCACCCTATTGTCTCCTCCAGAATCATCATAGAGATGAGAGATAATGCTTGAAAATTAAAATAGATTTATGATGACTGGATTTATGTACTCAAATGCCCGTACGTTAGGTTAGGTTTTTATCCTTCGAGCCGCCATATTGGAGAGCTGCCGTTTTAAAAACTACTCAAACATATGAATTTTTAATTAATCATATTAGGGCCCAGAGGTACTAAATCAGCAAAAAATTGATACATAACGTATTTTTACGCTATTTTCTACTGTATATAAGTATTTATATGTATATAGCAAAACCATTTCTGTTCCCTATTTGTTAACTAGCGTGCCACGCGCGGCCTTGCGGCCGCGGTGGCTTGCCGCCTTGTATCGCTTCGCGATGCAAGGCACGCGAAACGCTCGCGATTCGAGCTTCGCGTTTTACGCATAAGGCACGACCGCTAACGCTCGCGCTTCGCGCTCGTCATGCCCCCCGACGCTCGCACTACGCGACCATCATGCACACCGGGGTTTGTTGTTATATTAGTAAAAAAAACATTGATTTTTCATCTTTTTTATATCGTAAGATGTGTTTGCTATGCATAGCTTAAAAGTTTTTAAATTATTTTATTTTTTGACTCATGATTTTCAATATTGTTGGTTCTGGAACAGACATTTATATAAATAGTAACATGTTTTCTTTTATCGCAACGAAATTTATTTTAAATATGATTAAAAACCCATTATTATTTCGTAAGATTAAACAAAATTATCTTTTGATAGTACTTCAATTCAAATTATACCCGCGAAATTCCATAATATTCGGAACTATCCTATTGATAGAAAATACATTGGTTTATATGTAAGCTGTGACGTCACGCTTAATAAACCGAATTCCATCCCATTTCTAAAGTCTTGAATTTCGTGCAATGATAGTTTATTACATAATTTGAACAGAAAAAGTATTAGTTTTATTATCACCTAAGCAAAGCCGAACAGCTGTTCGTTGGCTCTGTCGAAGCGAGGCAGCGAGCTCGACCACTACGCATACATTGTGCGCATCGATCTGGCGACCGGTTGGCGACATGCCCATGCAGCCGTCTGCCGTGTGTGTTTTGACGTTTTGAAGCTGCCTCCCGGCTTCCGCTAACCCCAATGTTTTGCTCTGTTTAACTTTTCGGCGATATAAGTGAGTGCGTAGTGAACAAACGGAAACAACGACGCGAAGCAGCAATGTTATATGTAGTTTTAAAATCAGAACAGAAGTGCTGCTATGGTGCCTATATGCTCACCATGATCCCGCTCGCGTATCAGCTGCTCGCGGTTGTAAGACAGTGCAAAAAGTATTCAAAATTGATGCACCCGGAATGCACCGACGATGCGATGTGTGAGTGTTAGTTCATCAAGGAGTACTGCAGTATAGGAAGACATGTAGCTCCAACAAGAAACTTGAGTTTTTGCTTGGAGGTTATCCTTTGTTTTTTTGATTGGAGTACTCCTGCGAATGCTGCTCCTGCTCATTCTATTGATGTGCTGATACATTCTTCTTGCAAGTTGCTGTCTGGATGAAGATTCACTATCGCATAAGATCTACAACTGGTTTTCCTTTGTTCTTGTGTTCATTGTGTTTACAACAGATATCTATTGTGTTATGTGCAGTACAATCAGTGTAATTTTTTATTTGTTTTTTTTGAGTTGAATTCTAGGTACTTCAACAGCCTCGATACAACCCTGGAGCTGGATTTATGGTATCAGGTTGTGCTGCACGGCATCTCTGGCTGACGTCATCACCCGGAGAGAAACTTGGAACTATATTTGAGCTTTCTAGCAGTGCTGGTTGGCGTTTTTAGCTGCCTCAACCACCTGCGAATGATCCTCGAGCTCCATTTTCACTATCCGGCAGTCCTGTTTGGCGTTGCCAGCTGCTTGGACCATTTTGAGAGGATTTTGCAATTGAATTAATGCTGTCTTGGAGTGTTGTTTGGAGTTCCTGGATACTTTAACTATTTTAATACAAATCTGAATATGGATCTGAAATTTATAAAATCCGACAAGGTAATTTTCAAAGTATTAGAATAAACTTGAACTGTATGTTATATTGATAATATATCTTCAATAAGATTTAACTTGAAACGCTTTTTCCCCTATGATAAGTTCAGTCAACAGATTTCTTATTGCTTGCGGATACATTTTCAGTGTTCATGATGATAACCTTCTGCTTGTAAATGTAAACTATGTGACTGAAAAATATTGTTTGACGGTATTCATATTTGAAAGCTGCCTTGTTTTAAATTTGTATGCAGAGATCAGTGGTCTGAATCTCTCAATAATTATTTATGCATATGATTTTGTAATATTTTTCTGTATGTCTAGGTATATAAACAATTCTGCATTTATTGGATCGTGGTCTACTGCGTCTACCGGAGTCAAACTAAGGATACTGATGGTATTGATAACTGAGCTATCAAAGTTTTGGAGTTGGAACGTAACTTCAAGACTCAAGACTCTGGCACTACAATACTAGTACTGTTATACGTATTTATAATCATGAATTTTATAGAAGCTTATTTTTCTTTAACAAATAATTACATTGTACACTCATTTTTTATCTCGTTTTATTAATTCATTTCTATTTTGATTTTAGGCGGAAAAAACAATTAAAGTGGAAGAAAGGACTCAAGAGGATTTTCAAGAGGATTTTAAAAACAATTAACAAAAGATTCATAGAAGTCAAGACTTAATTCAGTAACAGGGATTTATTTAGAAAATGGATTGTAATAGCATAGTTTATAAAGATGTGTCAGGGTTCTCAGAGTAGCCTGAGATACCGCATCTCACATATTTTTTACACGAGTTAAAGGCATGTTGCACCGCAGTTATTATTAAATTTATGTATCAAAACATCGCTTCTAGGGTGGTTGTATGCCAAAAAGTGTTTTAAAAAAATGTTTTCTACAATAAAAAGTTGTATTTTGAAAATGTTCACAACTTTTACATTTAACATTTTTATGTAAAACGTAAATCCGCAGTTGTATGGCAAAGAATTGGGTTTTTAGCTGTAAAAAATCGATTTTGGGCTGTAAACTCGGGTTATAAGCATTTTCATGTTTTGATGTTAATGAGAAAAAGTTGTATTTTTAAAGATCTGAAACTTTTCTATTTAACTTTTTTTGTAGAATGCTTAGAATTTTATTTACAGTCAAAAAACCGTTTTTAGCGATTTTTAGAGGTGATCGCATTCTGCGTATACGTGCAGGACCAAGCCCAAAATTAATATGGCACCTTACTGTTATGAGGAGAGTTCGCACACAAATTTTTAGCTCGATTGACTAAAGTCTCTCAGAGATAATCGAGTAAATAGAAAATTTTTATTTAAAAATACGCGTCGAAATCGAAAAAATCGAACAATTTGTGCCCGCATTTCAAAACGACATAGAGGATCGGGATAAAAAAAATTGTTTTTTAGCTTTTGCAAAAGGAGACTTATACTAAAATTTCAGCCTGATCGGCCGAAAATTGTGTGTGATATCGCATGGTACACATTTTTCGCACACGAAACTATAAGGCACTTCCGTGTCTCGGTCGTGCCTAAAAACAAGATTTTCAGTTACGCACATGCTTAACTGGAAACTGATTAATAATTTTTATTTTTATTTTTATTTTTTTTTTATTCTTTTATTTTTAAGAATTAAACGGGCATAGTTTCCCTTTACAAAAGATTTTACATGACAATTAAAGCCAGATAAGGTGACGCTCGCAGCACGCGCTTTACATAACGGTGAAGCGCCCATTGAGGGTAAGCAGATAGCAAATAGCTACAAAACATTACATTTCATCGACCGACAAAGTAGCATGAGTAAAAAGAGTGAAGTTAATAGGTAATGCGAAAACAAGAACCGGCTCAGGGGAGTCCGGAAGGCTAGGTCGAGCAAGAAAAGCTTGCGACGAATGGGAAAGCCTTTTCCTTAAATTCGTTGACAGAAGAGGCTGATTTTATGTTGTCAGGCAGAGAGTTCCAGACTCTCCTAAGCCGATTCAGGGTCGAGAAGAATCCAAAATTGGTTCTAGGATCTCCCTCAACTACCTCGCGGGGAAAGCGGAGAAAGTATTTTAATTCGCGCGTTACAAAGGATTTGTTGAACTCCATGAAATGGAATATAGAGTTCTTCAACTTAAAAGTTAATACACAGTCGTAGAAATGCAGGAGAGATCGCACCGAATTAATTCCAAAGACGCTCGCAATGTCATCGTATACGTGGTCGAACCGGTGCATTGGGGTGCCGGATTTGAACGCCAGGTACCGAAGGAAACGGTGCTGGATCGATTCGAGCCTTTTGAATTGATAAAGAGTATACGAAGACCAAATTTGTGAGAGGTAGAAAAATGCGGCAAAACAAGGGATCTATAGAGATGAATAATGGCTTGGACGTTTAAGAAATGAACGGTGGATCTTTTGATGAATCCGATTAACCTGGCGGTGGTAGATGTGACATGATCGATGTGAACGGAAAACGAAAGGCTCGAATCGAACCAGATGCCTAGGTCCTTTACGGAATCCGTCCTCGACAGGGGGATACGGCCGTCAGAGTAGTCGAACAATGCAGGGCTGCGACTCTTGTTGTATGAAAAAATAAAAACATTTAGTTAAGTTGAGTCGCAGCCCAACACCGTCCAACCGCTCCGCAAGCGCATCGAGGTCCCTCTGGAGGAGCTGGGCGTCGGCGCTGGATTTAACGATAGAGAACAATTTTACGTCATCGGCGTACAACAGGACCCGAACGTACCGAAGCTGCTTAACGAGATCATTAATATATACGCAAAACAAGAGTGGGCCCAGGTGACAACCCTGGGGAACACCAGAAGTGACCGGAACAACAGCGGAGACGGCATTATTGATACGCACCGAGAAAGAGCGTCCTGAGAGATAGGAGGCAAACCATTTAAGAAGCGTGCCACGCATGCCTATCTGATAGAGCTTATTCACGAGAATGCAATGATCCACGGTGTCGAAAGCCTTGGAAAAGTCCGTGTAGATGGAGTCAACCTGATACGAGGACTCCAAGGCTTCCGACAGGTAGTGATTAAATAAAAGCAAGTTTGTCAGCGTGGAACGCCCCCGAATGAAGCCATGCTGGTCCCTGGAAATATGTGTTGCAATTGTCTCGTATAGTTAGTTGGTTACTATAGCATCGAAGAGCTTAGCCAGAGTACCAATGATTGATATTGGTCTGTAGCTTTTGACATCGTTACGGTTACCATTTTTAAAAATAGGTAGAACGTATGAGAACTTCCACTGATCCGGAAAGAGACCAGTTCTGAATGACTTGTTGAACAAGTGCGGCGCTTCCAGGGTGGACCAGCATCGCTTCAGCATGTATGGGGAGATAATATCGGGGCCGCAATTCGCGTTATCGCTTAACCTATTGACGGCGGCTGAGGCCATCTCTCTGGTGAACACGAGGCTAGAGACAGTTCCGTCCTCAGAATCCACAGCAAATATCGATGGATCAATTTGATCAAGGCCACTGCGACGCGCGAAACCATCGGTGTAGACAACTCCGAAATAACGAGCGAAAAGATTTGCGTTACCGAGATCCGAGGAGGAGAACTCATCGCCAAGCCTCAGGCACGAAGGGAAGCCATCGTCCCTATTCAACGACTTAACATACGACCAGAAGGATCTTATATTATTCTTAAGACTATTTTCAACGGAGAGTATATAACTCTTGTACTTGGATCGCGAGAGCCTGATGCAACAGGCACGGAGACGCTTGAAGTTAATGTGATCAGCTAACGATCCCATGAGCTTCCATTGACAGTGCGCTCGCTTCTTATCATTAATTAAACGCATAAGTTCATTATCGTACCATCGTGGATACGAGCTAGGAGAGACCGAGGACATGGGGACGTATCTATTTACAACCTTTACCGACGAAGAAGAGTGCAGGCACGTGGTGTTCATCCGTGGAGACCAGGCAGTCGACAGCAGCACTGCAAGAGACGAGGTCCTCGGAAGCGAAGAGGAGGTCCAGGCTGTAGCCCTTGAGGGGATGGGCCGGGTACAGCTGGCTGAGATCCAGAAGCGACATAGTATCGCAGACGGCAGCAGCACAGGCCAGGTTGGGCCAGGCAGTTGGGGTCCAGATACCCTTGCTGGGAATATCTGAGGGGATTCCTGCACCAGTTGACGTTTGGAAGATTGAAGACGCCCAAAAGGACAAACTGATGATCAGCGAATCGGCCGGCGAGGTCGTCCACGGATGAGTTGAAGCTCTCGTAGACTGGAAGGCTGGATCCGGGCCTTATGTAGGCAGCCCCAATAATGATCCTTTGGCCAGGAAAGGAAAGCCTCAAAAACAGCTGCTCGTTGTCCAGATCAGTAGGAAGCAGGCAAGAGGTTATATGGCTTCTTGCTGCTATAAGCACGCCTCCACCCCTCGAGAAGCCAGTGCTTGCACAGTCCCTGTCAGACCTGTAGACAGTATAGCCAGTTAGACCCAGTTCACTTGATTTAATATTAGAGTTGAGATACGTCTCCGTCAGAACGATGACGTCAGGCAAGCATGATGAGTTGAAGAGGTTGAGGTTGAACTCTCTGAGCTTGGAGCTATTCTTAATGGATCTAACGTTCTGATAATAGATTGAGAATTTGGAACGTACCTCTATGTCTAGTTTTTTTGCTACGACAGGAAAGGAACCCCATTGGAGTATTTTACAAATTTCTTGCTGCCATTGGGGTGACTGTTGTTGTAGGCTACAGCCTCCTCCTTCAGCCTCCTGTAAAGATCACGCTGAGCTCTGGTGCGGTCCGGAGCAGCGTTCAGATCATTAGGCAGGAGCTTCCAGTTGCGAAGGACTCTAGAAGCTTCATCGGCTGACCCCATCCTGACTATAACCGGAGGTGGAACCCCAGGTCTAGTAGGCTTGGTGAATCGATGGACACTGATATCGGAGAGGTCCAGATTGTTGATTGCACCCAGAACAGCACGCACCCTGTCCAAGTCAGACTGCTCACTGGATGATGAAAGGTTATATAGTATAATATTGGATGCTCTGCGCTGGCGATCCTGGAGCTCGGAGGCCACAACCTCCACAGAGGCACTAGGGGCGCTGGCAGCAGCACCCGAGACAGGTGGGCTGGCAGATGCGCCCAGCTGCGATGAAAGGCTGTCCAGCCTGACGTTGACCCTGCCAATTTCCGTTGAGTTGCTGCAGATCCTCTCGTCGTAGGCAGTTAAACTCGCCTCAAGGGTGCGCAAGGTGGTATTGGTCTGCTCAAGGGAGGTGTTAGTGCCAGCCACGCTGGAAGACACAGATTGCAGCTCCCTTCTCAGCCACTCGGACAGCTTGTGGATCTCCTTCAACGTGGCGGACTCCTGGTTGTCTGTAGGTGTAGATTTAGATTGAGATGGTGCTCTGGACGAGGTACCGGAGTCAAGCTCGACGGTGTTGACCAAGGCAGGTACACCTGCAGCAGTCACAAATACGCCATTGGAGGCGAGCCGCAGGGCAGGGACAGCCTGGGCCTGCGCGCCAGCAGGCAGCTCTAGCTTCTCCCCGGATCACGACAAGCAGAGCAGAGAATGGAGTCTTGATCCCCATCCAGGACGAGGGCACCCGCCCTGAGAGCGCACCGCTCATGGTACATAGCAGAGCACCTCCGACACTTCCTGTTGCCTGCACCGAAGCAGTCACAGTCAACAAGGTCCTCAGCCTCGGCCTCGGCCTCCTCTTGTTGACCCTGGAGTCGTCAATCTGGGTGAGCGTCCTGGCACACTCAACAGGCGGAAGGAGGCCAGTGGACGTAAACCTCACTGCGTAGAGAAATCAGGAGGGAGAGAGAGAGAGAGAGAGAGAGAGAGAGTGAGAGAGAGAGAGAGAGAGAGAGAGAGAGAGAGAGAGTAAGAGCCGATGATTGAGGTTAGGGGCACCAGTCGACCAGAAGGCAGGAGTAGTATATGTACAAATATAGGACCAAGATGGCGGCCAAAAAAGTGGAGGGGGCAATACCTCTGCCAAGCGTACAAATATAGGACCAATATGGCTGCCGGAAAAGAGGAGAGGGTATATACCTCGGCCAAGCGTACAAATATAGGACCAATATGGCCGTCGAAAAAGTGGTGGGGGAAATACATCTCCCAAGCGTACAAATATAGGATCAATATGGCCGTTGTTGGTTCTACAGCTGATTGGGGCTGTGTGACGTAGTTACAGGGCCTATGCATAGAGAAAACTCTACCCTTTAAATGCTGACCATGTATAGTGTACATATATGAAAAGTCATACTAATACGGTGGTAAGGTAGGATTCTTTACCTCGTATGAATGTATAATATAGCCGTATTAGAGGGTATGATTGTATTTATTAAGAATAAATAAATGATTATATAAACAATTGGTAATAGTTTTTACATAAATTTATTTGGTGAATATTTTATTATGAAAATTTACAATATTTATTTCTTAATATTAATATTAGTAATAGTAATAAATGAAAAATTATATCAAATTTGTTTATAATATGTTAGGTTTACATGATTGAATACAGCATTTTGAACGATAATTATACCCACGGCCTACATGATATTTACGTTTATTATCATTTTTAAATTTTACTGTAAAACCACGAAGTCTGTTATAAAAACGATCTACAATTTTATCATTCCTTCTATAATCAGAGGTGAATAATTTACAAAATTTCTCTAGTGAATAACCGCGTTTCATATAATCTAAAAACATCAAGCAAAATTGTCCACATACTTTGGAGTTTAAACTTTGTAGTTGTACAGTATTCCATTCATGAAAAATAGTATTCCGCTGTACAGCCCGTATATGGTATGGAAAAATGGGTGGTACCCCGTAGCTATCGAAAAAGATTCCGCGGCCTCGTCTGTCTATGTATAACGCTACCCAGTGAGAACCAGTCCGTGTATGTATGTCTGTATTAAACACACACCCCGTCGGTCTCATCAATGTCCGAGGAATCCTGTCTGCAGGGAATACACCCGGTGAAGGTATTCTTAATAGCCGTAGAGCATCCTGTATTTGAATCGTGTTCATCTTGTATATACGTAGAGTGTGTTTTAACAGATGTTGTAGGGAATGTATAATAATCACTGTTTGAAATTTCGTCGTATAACGGTTCTTCTTCTAAGGCGTGTCCTGGTGTCGGGGGTCTTGAATACTTAATACTTTTCCTCGGTTGTTTTGAATAATCCTGAGCTTTAGATACGCCGTTGTGTGCACTCGTTGAACCACAGTCGGCAACTGCTCGATCGGCTACTGTTTTGTAAACGAGTCTTGGGTCTGAATAGCCGTAGTGAGCGTCCAAAGCCGTTAAAAGAGCAATATTTTTGTTTACCCAGGATTTTATCCTGTAGGCATTATTTAAAGCACAGTTGTGAACGGCCCGGTGTAGAGAGCCGTGATAGCAGCAGAAAATATCCCGTTTAGGTAAATGATAAACAGATGGGCAGTTGTAGTCCTCCAAATTTTCTACGTGTCGTGTAGTTATGCTTTGTATAAGGCGTGTCTCTTCAGCACCACGAACAAAAATTTGCCGTGCTGTTCTTGCTAATTCCCTAAGATTAGCGTGTAGTTGACGGTATGGTATATCTCCCTCAAACCACTCTATACCGTGAACGTTACTTGTGATCCAGTTGTTGTGTACTTGTATTTTAATAGGTAAGTCTGAGAACGAATGAGGTGCCGTAGCAATCCAGTGAGTGATGTGTTCTTTATTTAAAGAAACTACAGCAACTTCTTTGATCATGAACTTATCGGCACTGTCACGGAAACCCAACATGTCAACTATTAATCTAATTTTAAATTGGTGAAAGTTTGTGCTAGGGGTCGAGTTCGAAATACAAGATCTTTCAACTACTCTTCACGTAAGAACGCTGTAATTTATACTAAATAGCCGGTGTTCATTCTAACGTGTCTTGTCATCGGTAAGCACCATAGCTTTCTCCCTGGAAACATTCATTAGTAGACCTTATTTAATGCAGTAAGGTGAATCAATAAATTTCTAATAGTTAGCTCAAATAACGATTGACTTGGCGCGTTTGAGTCATCGAGAATATATGCTATTCAGGCAATCAATGCCAGTTAACCTGATTGTTGTATGAACACTCTCGAACCGGTTTCTAAACGCATAGTACCATTTTTTACTAGAGTCCAGTGTAGTATTACAATTTGCCAGAAAGAATCAGAGGTGAGGTCAAAACTCACCACCTTTATCGGTTTGAATATTAACGGCGCGTTCTATTATTACTTCTTCAGAATTTTTTAAACGACTCGTAACAGCCCTAAACAAGTTATTGTCTTTAATAGGTTGCACGGGAAAGCACATTACTTAGAACGTCAATTACTACTAGTAATATTTGAGCAAATCATCGTTATAAGTTTTTAGAGACGTAGGCTCAATAGATCACCCTGCCCATCAGAATCCATGTTCTGTATATTATAATGAAGGTCTTTGAATTTCGGTGTACTGGTTCTATGTAATGTATAAGTTATTTGAGCCTTAGCCATTTGTAAATATTATTTTGTATCTACTTTTATTTTTTTATTTTATTAACAGACGATAGGCTTCTGCGATAACCTGCTTCATCTTGGGTTATAATAAATTTTTTTCAAAAACTGTTATCTTTATCCTATTTATTTTATTTATCTTACAAATTACATAGCAAGCTTTAACCATCACCGTTTCTTGCATATTATCCACTACTGCTTTTGTTGTATTGGTTTCTGCTTATTCTTTTATTGCGTACTCTGTATGAATTGTCGTTTCGTCGTCCGCGTCGAGGTTCGTAGTGGTTTGCGTCTTTCAGTGTTTATTATCGTGAAGCATCCGTGTATGAGCCTATTATTCAAAGATACAGATTTACTAGCTGCTTTTCTATTAGTTATAGGTGTCGAGGTGTAGGGTGATTTTTGAAGAGTCCCTTGTTTAGATAAAAAACTACTGTTGTTACCTCTCGAATAAGGTACAGAGTGAGGTGTAAATTTTTGTCCTTCTTTATATAATTCAGTGTTTCCGATAAATTCCAAAGGCATCCCAACATCGAGCAATAACCAAGCGAAATGTTCACGTCCAGTAGCCCGCACTCCTTTTCTACTACGTACAGCATCGTTTATAAGATCTATGATATTTGAATTTTGGACAGCAACTCCATCTATTGTTACGGTACCGCAATCATTCCAAGTTAATCTTGAGGCGTTATTGGAGTTTTTCAAAAACTGTAGCATTAACTCGGCTTTATGTCTATAGGTTACTGGCACGGACATAGCAATGGTCGCCGTATCAATACCGTACTCTGGATCTTCTGTTATTTTAACTCCTAATGTATTTGAAGTTTTGGTGCTCTTCTTTATGTCTTCTACAAAAAATAAATACCTTTGTAAAGCTCGTTTGTATCTTTGCCACTTTTCTCTCTCGTTTTTTTCAGAAGAATTTAGAATTTCACTCATTTCACAATCCAGTCTTGAGAAATGATTACCCGGAGTTTGTACGCTATTTAAGGTTGCCGTGATCTCATTTTTGTTTAGAACCTCACCATCGTCCAGCTGGTGTTGCTGTTGCTGTTGTTGTAGTTTAGTTATACTGTCATGTGGTACTAACACCATTTTACGGGCGTGCTGCATTTTTCACTATCTGCTGGATATTAGTGCCGAAATAATTGTACCTATAACAGGTGCTAGTAATGCTCCTATAAAACCGTCTCCTTTTTTAACAATTAAACGTTTTTTATTTTTCCAGCTTTTCGCCTTTTTATCCGATAACCGACGTAAAACTGTTTTATGTTTTTTTAACTTAGCTTTTTGTGTTGTATTTAAAGGTACGTTACCTTTCAGGGTGTTTAAAGCACATTCGCATATACCTTTAACTAGTTTCCGATTCGCTTTTTTTAGTACTGCTTTACGTTGTTCTTTACTCAAGTGGTAAAGAGTGTGCAATGCATTCGCCGTTTTAACGGCGAGTGATGTTCTAGATGTTGACAGGGCCATTATATACGTAAGACTGGTAGATCTGGCTCGCCTGCATTTCGTTTTATATTGCGTGGTATATAAACATATTGATGAGGGTCATCAGGAAAAATACAAGTGCGTACTCTACATGTTTCGGGTGTACTTTGTTTCAAATCTAATAGCAGGTAACCGTGTGGTACTGCTGCGGTGTCAAAATAAGCTTCTTGTAAAAATTTTGAATTTTCAGGATAGACCTGTCGAGCCATATGTTGAATTTGAGCTCGATCTCGGGGGTTTTTGAAAATAACAATATAGTTGGCATTTAGTGAAATATCTCTTTGTTTTGGCCCTTGATGAAATAAATTCTGTGAGATTAAAATACATGATAAATTTCTGTGGTGAGAGCCTTTTGTAAAAAGATCACAAATTGTATTATTGGACGATTCACGCATAAGGTCATCAATAACTATTAATTTGGGTCTAGAATCTGACGCGAAGTCTTCATCCTGGGGTAGTCCTTCATGGAACTCCACGTCTTTACCGTATTCTAAATAACCGTCTTGCCATTCTGAATAATAAGTATGTTTTTCCGCAACCTGTCGGGCCATATATCATAGATGTCCATGGATGCTTCCATGGTAAATTCATTTTTACTTATAGTGAAAAGCTTATTTCACGGGGTGTCCACGCGCGCGCTCCGGTCACACTGTAGCTAATACTCTAGCTAATATACAAGTTTACACCGTGACGGTTATGAGCGTAATGTCCGCGTTCGTGCAGCTTATTTAATTTTGCTAATATACAAGTTTACACCGTGAAGGTTATGAGCGTAATGATCGCGTTCGTTCAGCTTATTTAATTTTATAAGCTTTTCAGCGGTTCATGCTAATTGTTTTTGTTTTTCAGGCACTGGAAATGAAAACAAAATAAATAAAATTAACACCTGAATAGTGGTTAAATCTTTTAAACTTTATTCAATATTATTTTTTATTTTTAAACATCAAAATAACATCTACGAAGAGTCGCGCCATTATCGTCGTGCATAATCATATACCTATTACTAGCTTCATGCAGTGGACATAGATGATTATCAGTGTAATCAGGATAATCAAATAAATTATCGACCGCAAATTGAATATTCGATACATTATCATACTTTAGTCTAAGTATTATAGACTCCGGGGTCATGCCATAAATGTAGCGAATTCCTTCATAAGTAACTGTTTTTACGGTTCGAGGACAATCTTCGGCGTCACAAAATATATTTTCGCATATAGTACACCAGTCACGTTGTTCTAAATACGTCAGTTGCAGGCTAAATTTTAAGTAGCATACTTTAGAATAGGTGTATAAGGCATCATAGTATTGTCTAAAACCGGCGCTATTATTTATTTTAAGTCTAAATAACTGTTCTATAGCATGTCTCCAGGCAATACCCTCCAAGCTTCTTTTATGTTCGGGATAGTACGGGCAACGTGGACAATTACAAGTATCAGTTTGCCCTGCTTTTAATGCTAAAACAAAAAAGTGTACTGTCACAGACGCACACGTCTGCAACGCGAGCTGCGAGACGAGTCAGCGATAAGAGCTGGCCGAGCTGCACTTCGATGCATGCATGCGCAATGCATCGTAGGCGGTAGCTCAGTGGTAGAGCTCCAGGCGTCGCAATCTCGGGGTCCCGGGTTCGATCCTACCCACCGTCTACTCTTTTTCGCTTTCCGACTCGTCTCCTCTCCGTCCGTTACACTTGGCATCCCTTCGTGCGGTAGATCGCCGGTTTAGAGCCCGGCTAAATAGATCTACTGAGTGTCCGAATCCCACAGATTCCTACATTACCCTCCAACAACTCCTCTGATCAGCTTGCCCTCAGTATCAGAATTAAAAAAGGCCCGCCTCTGGTCGACACACGCAGTATGTGCGATCAAGCGTACTGGCATCTGATCTGTGCGGTTAAGTGCAGACTGCAGCCTAGTGTCTATGCTACACGCAAGAGGCATACGCAGTACCTGCCGATCGGTAAGGAAGTTCACGAGCCGAGGTCAGCTCGTCTCAAAGGGGGATGGTGTCACAGACGCACACGTCTGCAACGCGAGCTGCGAGACGAGTCAGCGATAAGAGCTGGCCGAGCTGCATCGTAGGCGGTAGCTCAGTAGTAGAGCTCCAGGCGTCGCAATCTCGGGGTCCCGGGTTCGATCCTACCCACCGTCTACTCTTTTTCGCTTTCCGACTCGTCTCCTTTCCGTCCGTTACAGTACAAAACTTAGTATTATTATATTATGTGTATAAAATTATATTATACACATTATGTAGCTAAAATTAGAGATACTTTTTCGTGATTTTCTCAAACGGCTTTGTGAAAAAAGGGTATGAAAAACGCACATTATTTACATGAATAGGTCAATGCGGGTTATTGGTTGTATCAACATCGTCCGGTTGATTAACAGTAAAATGTATATAATCTATACTATGACAACTTACATCCCCATTATAATCTATCCAATCGAGCATTGTGTTTGCTATTATACCCTGCATATTCTGTACATTATAGAAAAATGTGTTGTACCTATGTCTAGAATGTCTAGTATCAGTACAGCACGTAATTTCGCATATTCCACACCACTCAATCATACGTGTAACTTTCATATGTACATTAAATCTTAATCTACAAGTATACGCTAATATCTTTAAATCACTGAAGTATCTGTTGTAAGCGGGTGATAAAGTTTTCTTCAAACGATTCAAATACAAAAAACCTCTCTCCAAGACAATCCTTTTGTGACGAGACATAAGTCTCGCACACGAGATCAACAAACACGGCGCCGAGTAAACCAGCTGACGCCAGCGAGCGCACGCGCACAGCGAACAAAGGCGAGTCCGCACGAAGCGAGGTGAGCGCGCGCGCGCACCAACCGAAAGGCCAGTCCGCACGAGCGCGAGATTCTACTAGTAACTCAGCGACGACGCACCAGGCGGCGCGAGCGGCGCGCCACGAACGCACCTATATAAGGCGGGCCGCGCGGCATAGCGAGGCAGTTCTACTCGAGCTGAACTCCTAGCGGCATCGTGCGCACGTTACCGAGAGGAACAGCTAGAGCTAGATCGACGCCAACAACGTCGGCTCGTGAGCACACGTGACGACACTGTTGGCGAACCCGAAACTCCGAGTTGCCGTCGTGCGCACACGAGACAACCAGGAGTAGCCGAACAGCGCCGAGTCTCGTTTACGTGAGCACACGTAGCCGATACTCGACGTTGCCACCTGCTCCTGAACATCCATCCCAAGGGACTGGTTGTTCTCCCGGCCACCGTGCGCACACGGGGCTGAGAAAATAACTAAAGCCCCGCCGACGATTCCCCAGGTCGTGCGCACACGTCCTGGTGAAGCACCGGCCAACTCCTGCCTGTACAAAACCGACCACCCGCCGACCGCTCGGGATTCGCCTGGTCACTGTGAGCACACAGGACCAGGAGAAGAACGAGACGAGCGACCTCGATCCGTAGGGCCGTGCGCTCACGACTCCATGGACTCGAGGGAAACCTAACCTCCGAAAACCCGTCGTTAACCCGAACCCGTTTGACCGTCCGAAACTCCGATACCGCGTCCGTAAAACCGATAACCGCACCGAAACCACGTAACTCCGACTACGTCGTGTTAATGTAGCGTAATCCGCTATAGATTAAGCTAAACCGATTGTGAAGGCGCAATATTCTAAACCACCGCGATTTCGATTTCCGTTACAGATGGAGACTCATATTTGAATTATCACCTTGTTAACCTAATTATTAGAATATATCTTTATTATTATTAATTGCATAAACAAGTCTCTTCAATTAACCTTTCCCCTAACCAAATCCTGGCGTCCGGCCGACTACTCAACACACGGGGAAAGTCGAACCGTTACACTTTCAAAGTTTTCTTATAACAGGGGTAGCATTGAAAGGTCGGTATGTTACAATTCTCAACACCGTTAATGTATACTTCTATAACAAAAATATTTACAATGAATTTCAAAATAAATTATCTAAATCAAATATTTTTACATATTTTTTTAAATCCATAAGGGTTAGATGTATTAGCACTACTCGAACGTCTTTTCATACTACTTAATTTACATGTTTTTGTTTCATCGCACGTAACAACATCATGCATCGCAGTACGTCTAATTGAACTAAAATTATGTATTATTCTATTTTCTTTATTCATAACTAATGATTTTATTTTTGTGTAATTGATTTTACTATTAGTTGAATAATTTAAAGTTATACCCTTGACTTTACATACTTCACGTGTAGAACCATCGGGACGTTTTACTATATAAGAATAAAATTTTGGTCCTGCTGTGACAAACGATTCTATATAGCTACTCATACCGTAAGCTTCAAGCTCATCTGTCATATCACCTAAGAAACAACCTGTAGGTACTTTGTACTCTCCAGGTGTGTTTTTATTTAAATATATACAAGAGTCTGTGTCATAGTACAGTACTCTTTTACCGAGTTTTTCCAAATAACTATATAATTTTAATCTAGCTTGAGCTGCAGTATATGCAGCGATACTAACGTTGGTCACAGCAGACGGTTTATAACTATCGTTTTTGTAAACCCAATTAATGTAAAATGTTTCCTGATTGACAGGTAAAACATTTTTCAACTCCCTATCGGTAGACTGTAAAATTTCTATTAACTTAGTTTGGTCATGCACAACTTCTGTAATACCCATATTCTCACGCTGGCCGAACTTACCCCAAAAAGAATTCAAACAGAGTTTAGCTAAACATCTTAAACCAGGATTTTTAGCTATTTTTTCCTTCTAATGTAATACCCTCCATCAATGTAATACCCTCTTTCCGCTCATATTCTAAAATATAATTTTTCCGTGACTCTTCATCGATACACTCACTTGGGTATCCTGAAGCTTGTTGTTTGAGTTTTAAAAAGGTGTTGATATAGTCTACAAATAATCCAGATTCACCTTTCTCAGGATTATATTGCTCGACTTTGTACTGCCATATTTCATATACAGCAGTAACTTTATACCCTAAACTAACAGCTTTTTGGAGTTCTTCAGATACCCATGTGCCTGTAAACTCGCGATCTTCTAAGTTTTCATGGGTGCAATCGGCCTGCTCCAAGTTTTCGCAGCATGTTCTGCAAAGCGGAAACATCAAGCGCTTATGCATCCTTACAGGAAGTACCGGTAAAAATAGATCGCGGGGTGGCAGAATTCGGCATTTAACAAGCCCCTCGACTTTAGCTAACGAATTATCAGGCCCTGTCAACCGTTGACAGTCATCCCCCACGAAAATTTCCGGATGTCCCACGGGGAATTTACCGGTTTTACAAATATAAGGATAAAGGGAGCATATATCTACATAGTCAATAGTCTCACCTTCCCGAATTTCGGTTATATTAACGGTGTTTTCCGTTCTACCACCGTAAAAAGCATCACGCGGATTCAAGGTATCGTTTAGTAACATCGGGTGGTTCTCTATATATTTTTTTATATCAGTCGAAAAACTATTTTTTATTTTTTTTAAATCACACCCCCAAATTTCATTTAATATATATCCGGAATTAACTATCAACTCCGATGTATTTAAGGTCCTATTATACTTCTCAAAATTAATACCCTGAATTGACTGTAAACGCACGCTACCCGTATAACATTTTGTACAACCATGATAAAAGCATCCGTGGTACTGAAAAACGTATCGTTCACCAGCGAACGACTCGTAGTAACCATCAACTAAAATATTTTCTGGAAGGCGCACTTCTGCACCTTTACCAGCGTGTCTAATGTCAAACCCTGTTTCCTTTTCTTTAAAAAGCAACCATTCAAGCGATTCTCGTGAATGGATACTTTTTTTTCTATAATTACCTGTGGGGATGATACCTATTTTGTCGTGTTTCAAAAAATTTTTGCGAAACACTTTGGAGCAGGCACTTGCAATTGTTGACGCTTCAATAAATGGACATGTGTTCCCTACCTCTAAAAAACTTTTTCTAAAAGCTGAGCATGCCTTCCTAAGAATATCGACATCCATCTTGCAATATTTTAAAATTTCGTCTTGAATGGACTTGAAATTTAAAAATATAACTAGATGAACGCATCTCTCTATGCCACATGTGAAATCTCTCTCTCTCCGAAACGCTCATGGAATCAGGAGAGAAAAACTTCGCGTCAGGTATAGGACCTTCATAGTTATATCTCTCCTCTTTGTTAAATAAATGTGGAAACGTCCCTTTAACGAGGTCATCAGAAAAACCAAAAGCTTTTGGTAAATCAGATAACCTCATATGAAAATAATTTAAACTATCAATAAATTTAAGACCTTTGCCTACAGTCATAAGCATGATACTAGTACCATTCATTATGACTTTAGGCGTAGTTTTTGTCTCCTCTACAAAATATTTTAATATAAATTGCGCATCAAAGCCTTTGCTATTTGTGCGCTATACACACAATTTGTTTAGTTTAATGTTTTTAGGCTTCGACGCCTCCCCATTTATTAGATAACTGACAAATAATTGTACAGTTTTCTCCCCTTTAAACGCGACATTCACACCACCGCCACAAAACACACATTTTCTATTCATACCGGTATCTATACATTTCTCGCAGCACATTTGTGCTACAGCCAAGTTTACCCTATGTTTAAAACCTTTTTTACTAAAAACCTCAATCTCTTCGTCCTGCGTTGTCTCGAAATCATAAAAAAGAAAAGCATGTTGTGGCATTTCCTGGTCTTCGCCATCTTCACCGCTCCCAATATTTTTTGTTTTTATTTTATTTTTTATTTTATTTTTTACGACCGGTACATAACATAAGTGGTTATAAGATCTCACGCACGTGCAAGTGGAACAGTATGATTTACCACATTCATGTTTATTCTGCTCAATCGAGATCATATTACTACAGATGCTACACTTCTTTAAAGCAGCACAAATACTGACATTTTTTTAAAATGAATTTACTTCTAGGTGTCTATTGTAGCAAGCATCACCGTAAAAATTTAACAAACAATCATTACATTTAACGAACTCGGTATTTTTAGCACACATAGGGGTGGCCATGCAACGACTACACGTGTGCTCGAATTTATGTGTCGATTTACGGTTTAATTTTTTATTACAGAATTGACAATAATATCTACACACTGTTAGACCCGTTAAACTAATAATGACGTTAAAGTGACCGATCTCGTTATCATTCTGGGTGAATAAAATATTTAAAAAACGTTTAGGGATTATGTTTTCAGATTTTAAATACTTAAGACCGTCAAAAAATAAAGATTTACTAGACCGTAACTGCTCGGATGTATAAACATTAATAATAGACCGATCTATTTTCAAGTAATCCTGAAATTTTTTTATTTCAGATAACCCGCACCTCACAGCCTCATTTATGTCAATATCTGCACTGATTATCAATTCATTCGCTTTTTCTAATTGAAATTTGCGGTTACTTTTCCGAATTCTGTCGCACTCTAATCTTAAGGCATGCGTCGGCTGTTCCTGCTTTAGGCTATGTGCTAAAGCCACGACTAACGCTCGTGGAAGACATTTAGCATCATCGTTTACAATTCTAATTACAGATCTTGAATTAATAAGATCATAATTTGAAATACGTCCTTTCCCGGTAGGTGGTCTAATACTAATAACTCTAATCTGTAATGACTCGACAATATTTAATTCACGAGAACTTTGAGAGACGCGATCTATTAAAGCCCACAGATCACTAAACTTGTAATCAGCTAATAATCTGAAAGTGTGCAACGGGCCTTTCGGTAAGAGATTACTTGAAATCGTAATCCCTACGTAATCGGTTGCCTCACAGTTTTCAGTTATAAACTGAAACAAGCAACGCATGCAATTCTCTAATTCAGACGGCCTAACACGAGAAACGTCATAGTAAAAAACTACGAGTTGTCGATTTTAAATCTTAATTTCAGTCAATCGCTTTGAAAAATACAAACTACACGTTTTTTGACACGTAAATCTGTACCTAAATTTTAATTTTGTCTTATTACACAGTTTTCAATTCTTCCAAACACTGTAACAAAACTAAAAATTATAAGAAGTGAATCGCTGGATATTTAAAACTGTAATGACTAGTTAGTTTTTCTCACTCGCATATAGTAAGATAACTAATTTACTTATTACATTTTTAAATATTCAGTAAGTTATTTCTTATAGTTTTTAGTTTTGTTACAATGCTTGAACGATATTGAAACTGACTAGAAAGACAAAACTAAATAATTACGTAAAGTATGAGTTTACTCGAGTAAAATCAAATGCAAATTGACACCATACGATATATCTGCATAAAATCAGTCGATACATTTTAACTTTGTTATTCTATTCAGTATTAAAAATCGTTTCAACACTAACAAAACTAAATCATAGACAATAAATCATTAAATATTTAAAAATGTAATAACTCGTTAGTTTCTCACTCATATACAGTCAGATAACTAATTTAATAATTACATATTTTAAACACTCGGTTACTTATTTTACCTGATTTTGTTTTGTTAGTGTTTAAACGCTTTTTAAAACCGAATAGAAAACAAAGCTAATATGTATATACAAATTTTATACAGGAGTACTTATACTTTCAAAAATTTACACAAGCTTTTATACAAATAAACAATTTACATTTTGAAACGAGTCTATCAATCCTAACAGCCCTAACAACCTAACTCGAGTTCGGACTATCTTGCTCGCGCCCTAATTGCAAGATAGCTGTTTATCAGGCGATGTAAAAAAAGGTTATTCCGACGACGACACACGCCTACGATGATAAGCAACGACACATACACTCAATGGGAGTGCATGATACTCAAGGCCTACGTAGGAGAACGTCGACTCTAGCGAACCATCGGTTCGGCCGGCCCTCTTCTTAATCCCCCAGATAAACACCACTTATAATTACGCGTTTTGTTAATAATACAATATTACTTACGTTTTCTCATGTTTTCTAATCCATTCATCAGCGTGGCGACTCTCTTGTTTTTTTCGTCCCCTCGCGCTCTAATTTCAGTAGCTACCAGCTCCAGTATGTCTAACTGGCCGACGAATAGTTTTCTT
Source organism: Pteromalus puparum (assembly GCA_012977825.3). NCBI lineage: Eukaryota > Metazoa > Arthropoda > Insecta > Hymenoptera > Pteromalidae > Pteromalus > Pteromalus puparum. Next base: position 15,343,553 of record CM053172.1, on the reverse strand, counting down.
CTATAAAGTAGACCCAACAATTCCGTTGAGCTGTTTCTTATAAAATCCATAAATATAGTCCACGCGTCCCTGATTGCTCTCTTCCGCACCACCGCTATAGTCCTGTTTTCCAGCCCTTGCGTACGGGGTGACCTACGTCGTGCATCAAGTTTTACCTCGTACATTCCGTTTCGCGCTTTACGGATTCGACTGATGAGGTCCAGATCACCACGAGCCTCGGTATGGGCCTGATCCAACACCTTTTTGAATACTCTAAATAGAGGTTCCTTATTGAACTCCATGGTATCGATAGGACACAACACAAAACAGAAGAAGAAAACTACGTGAACCGTCTTTGGACAGTTGAAGAATTCAAATAGTGGCGTAAGCTTCTCTCCAAGACCTTATATACAGCTCAACAGCTGACCACACTTTGAAAATTTTACAACTAGTGTCTAGCGATTGCATCCTTCAATAGCGACGATGTCTCTTTAGACTAGACGTCTGCTTACACAAATTATTTTATTGATATAGCAGACATGTAATGCATATTAAAATAATTTCAAAAGAGCTTTTTGACGGTCAAATCAGTCTGATAGAACATCGTAATTACGTAGACGTCCCAGGTAGCTGAGTGACTGTAACCGTAATTAGAACTATGCGGTCCGAAAACGGCGCATCAGGTAACCTACGTTAATGACACGCCGTAGATGAATCCTAAATTTCCCTACGGTGCATTACTTAAAACTCACTAGCACTGTTCGTCCTAGAACATTCAGGTATAAACGAGGCGCCAGTTAATTGGTTTCAGCGACGCATCAATTCAAAAGTATCAATGACTATCGGCACCTACTCGGTATACAGAGACAGTATAAAAATGGCTCGACTATTTATTCTTTTTAATGGCTAGCAGACAAACGCTGTCTACAGACACGACTCGAGAAGACACGGTACACAGAGTCATGTATAAACGATGCGTTAGTTTATGGGCTGCAATACCGAAAAACTGAGAGAAGCAAACGGTAATGACTTGAGGTGACACAGTAGCATGACTAGACGATGAAGACCTTAAGATAATGCTATTACGTCTGCCTAATGTAATATTAATACAGTCCTTGCATACGTTATACTTTCTTTCTTTTAACGAACAGTCATACACCACTTTCACTATCTTTTACATTAGAAGACTTATTCAGCCACACTCCTTCCCATGCCGACATACGTGTTTCACGTAAACTAGTCATTAACATGAGCATATTTAAAGGCTTGAATTTTGAGAACCTTCGAGTATTCGATCCTCTACTGTGTTGAGTAACACACGGTTGCGTGTACATATTAATATCAATTTTTTCACAATATTATTACAAACGACAAACATAAACAGCACTCATCTGTCAAGAAACACAAAACGCATAGCGATGGCTTCTTATAATTCACGTGAAGACGCGTTGCAGTATTTACTATATTCAAGAGTATATCCGTTAAACACATCGTGCACTAAAAAAATTATAGTTGGTCTTATACCTCAAAAAAATAACGCTTTTATGTGTGGTGTAAAAATAATTAATCAAACATTTTTTGGTATAAATTTTACAACCGAGGCATGGCACACATTTAAACAACATTTTGCTAAAATTAACAACTATTTTACCGATGAAGGACAAAATAATTCAAACGTTTTTGACAAGATTTCATTCAATGGTATTTTTACTACTCTACGTTAAGTTTTACAACTCGTACTCGTGTAATCTACGTTAAGTTTTACAACTTCATATGGGACCAAAGCTATATTACTTGACAAAATCGAGGAAAAGACCACTGTTAGCTACACATCGATCATAACTGATGAAGTTGTGGAATATCAAGTGAACAAAAAGAAAAAGGCGTACTCTCCAGCAATTGTCCTACAGAAGCCTACGTTCGACGGAATTGTTAACATGACGGAGTGCATTGACTATTCAATTCAGGCTTGTGAAAAAATAGCCTCTACAGTGACTCTGTGTAACAACAACATTATTGATAATATTTACAATAAATTTACCGAGAATACCACACTACCACAAACTAAACCCTATGTCAAACAGTATTTACACTCAAAAAATACTGCTATTAAAAATACAATATCAACTAACTTTGACGAAAATTTTATTAAAAATTATTTTGATGTAATTTTTAGTGAACTAACAACTTTACATTGTAACATAATATAAGAATCAGTCATTGAAAAAATTACTATGTCTACGTAAAATATCAATATTGATTGTAAATTATTCAATAATTACTGTACATACTATGCATGTTTAAAATATAGACGCATAAAGTTAATACTGCCTTTCTCTCTTATTCATTACAACAAAACACCTATCCATCAACTATTTATTATTATTATTATTATTATTATTATTATTATTATTATTATTATTATTATTACTATTATTATTATTATTACTATTATTGTTATTATCGTCAGTATACTCATAAGACAAATTTAAATATGTATATGTCATACTAAAAAATACTAAAAAGTAAAGAATACTGTCTTACCGACGTATTAGTATGACTCTTCATATATGTACACTATACAATGCCAGCATTTAAAGGGGAGAGTTTTCTCTATGCATAGGCCCTGTAACTACGTCACACAGCCCCAATCAGCTGTACAATCAACAACGGTCATATTGATCCTAATCTCACACAGCCCGATCAGCTGTACACCCAACAGCGGTCATATTGATCCTATATTTGTACGCTTGGCAGATGTATTTCCCCCACCACTTTTTCGACGGCCATATTGGTCCTATATTTGTACGCTTGGCAGAGGTATTGCCCCCTCCACTTTTTTGGCCGCCATCTTGGTCCTATATTTGTACATATACTACTGGCAGGCGACTCCAAGGGGCGGCACACAGCCCTTCGCCAGGCACACACAACACAGAGCACGACAAGCACACGAAAAGCAGCTCCAGAGCCGCACTGACGGGGAAGTTCTGAACGTCGCGAGCACAGACACAGGAGACGAGGCACAAAACTCGAGCGGGTGGAAGCGGAGCACTGCGTCACGCCATGAAGCGGAGCACGGCCACGCGGTTGGAGCGAGCTGCACGGAGAATCACTCCGTCTCGACGTAATCGGGCCGAAATCAACCCGGATTTTTGCTGCACCGAGAAAATAGGACTGCCGGAGCAAGTGTAGGCGGTAATAAAGACCAAAAACGATAAATAACGTGTTTTATCGGTCGAAAATGCGGGAGCGACGTTGCTGCGCGTCTGTACAATATATATCTGTAAGCTTATGGGTTACCAAGCTTGGCTTTGTCACTTGTTGACATGTGAGTGAGAGCCAGTATGTAATAAGACTCCGAGCCGTTAGGATCGTTATAAGTGAGGTTATTGAAACTGATGTACTTAAAGGTTTACATTGTAATATAATATTGTAATTGTAAAGGCAATTGTATAGATTCAGGTTGGTCTTAAGTTTATACGTTCACTTTAATATTTTTAGCCTTTACTAATTTGTACATATTGTTAATATTACAGTTGCTTATACTACATCATACAGGTGTTGATTTCTAACCTAAAACTCCACTCCATTGAATTTCCTTGAGCAGTGGCTAACAAATCTATACAATGGAGATTAAAGCAAAATTTTATTTTGTCTCGGAGGCTGGCACAGATTCGAAAAGTACTGTAGTTAAAGTGAAGAGAATTCAGCTGCTTGGTCGAGAGGAAAGTTTTATGTTTCCAGTAGATAAGCAGACAAATGTTTAACATAAACAGCTTTATGAAAATTCAATTGTTAAAAATGTCGTGAAGAGTTTAAAAGTTTGCAATAAATTTCGAAATGTGGTGTTGACCTTATCTGACGAACTTAAGAAAATTTACTTGGATACAGAATGTAATGTTGTGTTATATGACGAATATTTGGAAGAGATTACTACAGTTCAAGAATCCAATGTAAACAGAGAGTCAACTATAGCATCTGAAAGAAAAACAAGTTCTCTAGTAAAAGATATAGTGATTGAAAAGTTTGATATAGGAACAGTAAAAGATTACGAAGCCACAGTGAAACTGACAGAAAATAGTTATATTTCAATGAAACCGTATAAATGCTCTTTTGAAGACAAACTAGAAATTGAGAAACAAGTGAATGAGTTGTTAAAAGCAGGCTTAATAGAGGAGTCAAGCAAAGCAGTCCTTTTGCAGCTCCTGTAACCATGGTTTTCAAAAAAACAAACAAACAAACAAAAAAATCACGCTTGTGCATTGATCTTACAGGGTTGAACAAAATAATAGTTCCAGAAAGTCAACCTTTTCCAAAGATAGATGATCTTATTGTACGTGTCAGAAACTGTAAGTTTTTTTCAAAACTGGATATAAATTCGGCGTTTTGGTCGATTCCGATACGTAAAAAGGATAGATATAAGTTGGCTTTTGTGACTCATCATGGACACTGGCAGTGGAACTGTTTATCTTTTGGTTTGAAGACTGCTCCTGCTATTTTTCAAAGAGTTTTAGCAGGAGTGATAAGAAAATATAAACTAGATTCTTTTACAGTAAATTATATAGATGATATATTGGTGTTTTCTAAGAATTATGAAGAGCATGTAGAGCATGTAGAGCGAGTACTACAAACAATATATGAACAAGGCTTTAAATTAAATAAAAATAAATGTCAATTTGCTCAAGAAAAGATAACGTATTTGGGTCACGAAATTGGAAACAATATAATTAAACCACTGAATGACAATTTAGTGGCTATCAAGAAGTTTCCTATACCTAAAACAAAAAAACAAGTTAGACAGTTCTTAGGTAAGATTAATTTTTATTTAGAGTTTATACCAAACCATGCTGCTTTACTGGATCCGTTGAGAAATTTGTTAAGGAAAAATGTGTTATTCGAATGGTCTGCAGAGTGTAAGAATAGTTTTAACTCGACAAAAGAATATTTATGTACATCACCAGCTTTAGCAATTTTTGATCCGGAGGCACCAATCAATATACATCTTTACTGATGCAAGTGTTGAAAGAGTTGGAGCAATATTGAAGCAACCACAAGAAGATAATTCTTTGAAGTCGGTGTTTTTCTTTTCCAGAAAGTTGACCGAGGCTCAGAAAAAGAAAAAAGCTATTTTTATAGAATGTTTAGCTATTAAAGAGGCCATTTTATATTGGCAATTCCATTTGATAGGAAAAA
>CM053172.1:15282677-15337468 GCA_012977825.3 Pteromalus puparum | reverse complement strand
GGAAAAAAATATATGCATGTCAAATTTCTGATTAAGCGATCGCGGTCGCCGATGGGTTTCCAAAATTTGATGCGCGGTATACGCTACAACACACACACATACACACACACACACACACACACACACACACACACACACACACACAGCCATCCGCACGGACATTTTCTAAAAACGTATGATTCGTACTCCAAACACCTCCAAATGCGTTTCCACGAAGTATTAGCAAAACTGAAAATTTTACTATCACAAAGCTTCCTCTTGAGGAGGAAGCAAAAGTTTATTGTATTTACGGACCATAGACCATTGGAAAAATTTAATATAAAAAAAAGTAATGATGTGGAACTATTGCAGATTCTAAATTACATCTCACAATTTAATTTTGAAATTGTGTATAATCCTGGTAAAGATAATATTGAAGCTGATTGTTTGTCTAGAAATCCGGTTTTGGAATCACATGAGGATACATGATATATTGTCTCGGGACTTAAACTTTTTACGTGTAACTTCTTTCAAAAAATTAGAATATTTTTGACGGTTCAAAAACTTAGAATATTATTGTCGTTTGTGTCGTTTGTCGTTTCTGAGGAAAATTATAATTGTCTAGGATACATCAGTTAGTTACAAGCGAGCGTTAATCAAATTTCGTCATGAATAATTCTTAAAAAAACTTGCTTGTAATAAATAATTAAATCGTGAGTGCACATTTTAACCTTTAACTCCTTATTCCTGACGCGACCGTTTGCATTCGTATAATCATTCCGCTTTTTAAGTCGAGCCAACGCCCACTGAGAGGACGCGCTGGTAGCAGAACAGGTCAGAAGCGAATAAATGAAAGGTAAGTGATATACATATCAACAGACTGCATATCGCAATAAATATTCTCTTTCTTTCTTTCATAATCCATTGCACGAATAGTCGATCGCATCTTACAAAAGTCTAAAATGATATTAGTCCGTGGTTCCGTCTTAACGATCGGACTGACGTCCTACTTTACTGACAGTTAAGGGAAAGTTAGTTACTCTTAGAGTTCAGGGTGTTGATTAGGACTAAAATACATAACGATTTATTGCGGGTCCAAAGTAATTCTCCGCCGGCTACGGGAGGGACTTTGCGTGTCGAAGCTTTGTCATTGTCCGTGCTCATAAAGCTTAATCAACCCGTAGAGTTACTGTCCGGTGACAACGGTGATAGCCTTCACATACATATATGAGTTGAATGTATTTTTATTGCGATTTTAGAACATTTAAAAAAAAAGTCTTTGAATGATTTAAGGGTACGGATACACCTTAAAATGTCAAAAAATTAAAAAATAGAATTTTGTATTTATAATTTTGTTAAATTATTTAAAATATTGTTTAAGCAATGGTATAAACTCAGAAACATTGTAAAAAAACAAAAACAATGTCTGTATATGTCCATATACTAGATACAACAAGTCTTCGAAGGCCAGAATGCATGATTTTCATTTTTACAGCTACCGCAGACTTACTTAAAATTTGGGCTTCGAAGGGCACTTTTACTTTGATTGAAATGCCTGAAACAGCTAGCTACAGCTGTTTTAGGCGTTTCTATCAAAGTAAAAATGCCCTTCGAAGTCCAAATCTTGTGTAATTCTGCGGTAGCTGTAAAAATGAGAATCATGAATTCTGGCCTGCGAAGACTTGTATCTTGTATATGACATACACACTCGGCGGTAAGGTATTAGAACGTTTTGAGCCAAATGGCAACGTCGCCCAATTTTTGACGGGTTTTGATGGTTTTTGACGGTTCTGACGATTTTAGATTTGCAGAGGTTATATGGGCCGGTACCGTCAAAAACCATGCGACGTTGCCATGCGGTTCAAAACGTTCTAACAGAATACGTTACCGCAGAGTGTACAGACATTGTTTTTGTTTTTTACAATGTTTCTGAGTTTATACGATTATATAAACAATATTTTATACATAATTTTTCAATAATTTTTAACATAATTATTAACATAATTATAAATACAAAATTTAATTTTTTAATTTTTTGGCATTTGAAGGCGTATCCGTCCCCTTAAGTGAAAAATGCATCCCTAAACAGGTATAAATCATGGAAAAAAATGCAAAAATTGCTCAAACCCCCAACTTTGACTAGCTATGACCCGAAGCCAAGTGAAGAGATCTCGCTAAAAATAGTAGAGGCCATAATCAAAATTTTTATTTTCGATTTCACAGATATATATATATATATATATATACACACACACACACACACACATATATATATATATAAGGCGTTTCGCGTCAAAGGAGTTACCTGGCTTAACCAAAATTAGGAGCTACCAAATAAGTCGTTCAATGGCCTACTATGTTCATATAAACACATATTTTTTAAAGTAGACGCGACATGTTAAAATTCATGATGGCTAATCCAATATGGCCGCTGGAGTGGCACCCAATGGCAAACAATTTTTTACTGCGAGTTTTTATTTTGGTCAAAATATGCTCGTCTGGTGTTAAATTTTCAAAATTTGAAATTGTGACCACTATGTAGCAACGCCTTGCTAAAAATCGTCGATACAGGAACTAAAAATTACAGAAAAACACACAAAAAAATTTGATTTTGCGACCGAAATAGTGTTTCTATATGTTTTTTGGGTCGCTAGACCCTGGATTCGGATTTAGCGATCCCAAAAACATTAAGAAATACTGTTTTAGTCGCAATATAAATTTTTTTTTATAGTTTTTCCGTGATCAGCAGTTCAGCCACTCTCACTACCTTGACGCGAAACAGCCCGCGCTCATCAACCGGCGCTAGCTACACTTGACATAGACACTAGACGCAAAGGGACCAAGCTGCAAAATCTGCAGTCATGCCTGGAATGGACTGCAGCTGAACGTCTGAAAGTGACCAGTGCAAACTTTGGTGTTGCTTGGGCTGTACTTGTCAAGCGGTATAATAAGAAGAGAGTAAGGTTATCTGCTTACCTCTACAAAATTCTGTCCCTACCCACTTCACTATAGAAGACTGCCGCTGGGATCATAAGCCTGCTGGATGAAATTAATGAGGCACTACGAGCCCTATTATCGCTAGGCAGGCCTACTGACAAGTAGGATAACTGGCTGGTCGAGATTGTAGCCTCAAGATTGGACGGACAGCTACAAGAGGATTAGGAGAGAAAGCAAGATGGCTCAGGAAAAATCTAGGCAGTCTCTAATGCTTCCTAGGCCACCTTAAATGGACAATCATGGAACGAGTTCCTACACACGGGACCAAGGCTGCAGGCGGACACTGTGGCCATTCTTCTGCATTAGAGACTCTTTCCATTTGTTTTCTCGACGGAAATTTTTAAGTTGTTTTGACAGTTCCTGCTGGACGAGAGAGACCGAAATTGACTTCGCATATTTTGGTGAAGCTCACCTGAGCAGGAGCTTGAAATTTACCGTATGCGCGCCGTCGTATATGACATTGCCTTTCACACCCTTTTAAGCGGTTTGCACACCAAACCGACTAGCTTCAGAGGTCTCAAATGTATTGCCGAAAGCTGCCCACATCTTACATCATTGTATGTATACGGACGATGCATTGGCCGAGGCGGACAAGAGGCTCTGCTTGCACGAAACGAGATCATCAAAGTACTGAGCTTAGCTGGCATGGAGCTGGACAAGTAGTAAGCGAATCACCCAGATCTACTCAGAGACCTACCAGGACTTCTCCGCCTACAAAGTCATTCTACCTAGCCGGCTAACAAACCCCACATAGCACGAAAGCTTGCCGACGAAAGTTTCAAGAAAGATTCCCACAGAAGCTTCTTGTAAGAACTTTAGAATTAAAAAAAAACTTTCTGGAATCTTACTTAGAAGTCTTACTTCAAAATCTTCCTGCAAGATTAACAGAAGATAACAACGATAGATTCCATTTATCATTTTTTGAAACATGACATAGAATCTTAAAAGAAGCTTTTAAAAAGCTTTCTTTGAAAGATTCCGTGCAATATTTCGTGAACCTTTCTCGAAAGATTTTCGTTAGCATTTCTAATAGCTAACCGTAATACAGCATCGAAGGTTTCAGGAAGAATCACCGCAACCTCTCTGTAAGCTTCATATAAGATTTAAAAAATGTTCGACTCTGAACGTGGCAGTTAATCTACCAAAAGCTTCCAGTAACCATTCAGGAAAGAGTCCGTACAATATTTCTTAAACCTCTCCAGAAAGATTTCCGTTAGCATTTCTAATAGCTATCCATAATATTACATGGAAGGTTCCAGGAAAAGTCACGGCAATCTTTCTGTAAGCTTCATATAAAATTAAAAAAAATTTCAACTCTGAACGTGATAGTGAATCTTTCAAAAGCTTCTAGTAACCTTTCAGGAAAGATTTCGTGCAATATTTCTTGAACCTTTTCACAAAGATTCCCGTTCGCATTTCATATGTAATTCAGATTATTTATCTTCATGAAAGTTAATTCAAGCAGTAATTAGAATTTTGGTTACTTTATATATCATCATACATTATTATTATTTTTTGATTAATGTTTATTTATTATTAGTTTTAGTTTACGCGTTGAGGTAGCTAATATATCAGATCTGAACTTTTAAACATAACAGTTCTGTTTAGGTAAACGGATAGCATGTTTGACTACCACGCTGGTGATCCAGGTTCGATTCCCACCGCCGGTGAAAAATTTAATTTCATTTCTTTGTTACAGAATAATACAATATGAATAATAAATTAATAAAACTGAATAATAATAAGTATTAATAATAAGTTTAAAATGAATTAAATAAATAGAAAAATTAATTTTGATGCATCTGATACTACAAATTTTTTCTTAAACCTTCATAGAAGGTTACCTAAATTTTTCTAACAATACTGAAAGATATTGGAAGATTATTGGAATCTTCCAAAAGATTTCATTAATATTTCTAGAACCTTTCAGAAAACCTTCCAAAAAGTTTTTGAGTAATATTACAGTAATGTTGTTAGCAACCTTCCTGACAGTGATTTGAAGCGGACATTCTCAGCATCCAGGAAGATTCCATGGAATATTCTTGTAAGGTTCCTACACTTTCAAGGAAGCTTCCTAAAAGCTTTCAAAAAGCTTTCATGCTATGTGGGACTTTACAAAACTAGAGATACTCCATGAAATTTCTCGACTATATGATTCACTAGGATGGCTCCCTTCAGTGATCGTAGTCGGCAAGATCCTTATACAGAAGCCGTGGATAACTAAGCATGCTGGGAACAGAAGGTTCCTGAAGAAGTTTGTACCGAATGGATGATTCTCTGAGAACAGCTGATGGACTTGGAGAAATTGCATATCCTTCGCTGGGTGGGCACAAGAGCCACCTTAAAAATCTTTATCCACAGATTTTTGATGACACCTTCTCGCTGGGTACACAACAGTTCGCCCAGAAACATTTGACCAAACGACATTTCACTTAGAGACATTTCAGATTTAAAACACGGTAAAATTGAACAAAACATTCGATTGTATTACAACTAAAGTTTAGTTATGTTTATAGATTTCTATATTAAATTATTTATTTATTAATTCCTTAGGTGCATGTAAATATTGTATATTTAAATGGAATTTATACATAAATTATATGTATATATATATGTATATATATATATATATATATGGGTGGTTCTTTGTAAAATCGAAGATGAAAAATTTCGATTTGGCTGAAACTGTATATATATTTTCTACAAGTCGTACTCCCAAACATACGATGACCCAAAAGTTTAAATATTAATACCAGATTATGATGGATTACCTTAATTTATTAATTGATATTTTCATTTTTTACAACATACGCATGTCCCCTATCATTTTGAGAATTATGTAGATACTTTTCTAGTTTCAGCAGCCATCTTTATGACTAGTTTGATAGTGATTGGATAAAATAATCCAATATTACAGGTATAGGTATAAAAGTTAAATATTCATTTTCATTACTGTTTCATTAAAACTATATCTTGATATGTTGCTATGAGCGAAGCCCAGCTTCGGTAGTGGTGAACTACATGTTGTGGACTGCTCTTCTACTTGTACTTAAAGCTAGCTGCAAAACTTTGTTGGTATTGATAGACATAAAATGTACTAGGTTATACGTGTCAAATTTGCCTAAAAAACCAGATTTATTTATTACGATGACATGTAATCCTAAATGGAACGAAATTGTCGAAAATTTATGTTTTCATGAAGATGCTATTGATCGACCGGATATTGTAGCTAGAGTTTTTCGTCATAAAATAAAAGAATGTTTAGAGTTAATAGTTAAAAAGGGTATTTTTGGAAAATGCATTGCATATACGTACGTTATTGAGTTTCAAAAAAGCGGTTTACCACATATGCACATGTTGCTTTTTTTAATTTCTGATAATAAAATTAATACTGAAGAGCAAGTAGATAAATTAATTAGTGCAGAAAAACCTGATGAAAATAAACATCCGAGGTTATGTGCTATAGTACGATAATTCATGATACATGGGCCATGTGGTGATTACAATATGAATTTGCCATGTATAAATAATGATAAGAAAAAATGTTCAAAAAATTTTCCAAAACCATTTAATGACAAAACTAATTTTAGCACATCTGAATATCATATAATTCCTCCAAAAAGTTCATAATTTTTGCAAATATCACGAAAAAACCTATCTACTGCATTAAAAGCGCATTTTGGAGTCATAGATATTTCGTCCGAAATTAGAACTTTTGTTTTCTGAAGCTTAACCATATACTCTGATTGTAGTGTAATATTGCAACATGTTTCTTCAGTTAAATCTAATGGAAATTTAAAAGCTAAATGCGATGTTTTACCATCTATTAATAAATTTGCCGCTATATTCGTCCATGCAACTGGTAAAACTGAAATATTTAATTGCTTTAAATATAAAATGAAATAGTTTAATAGAAAACTTTTTCCACTACCTCCTGGACCATCAATAAAGAAACATTTATTATGATTATCACTTTTATCAATATTTCCAATGCTCTCTTTAATAATATTAAAAATTTTAAGTTGTTTTTTAGATAATGAAGTGACTTCATATTTATCCATTAACTGTTCCGTAACAGTCATGTCTTCATTTTTCTTATTTTCTTCTATGTCCGAAAAATAGATAACATCAGGTAAATTAAAATCATTTAAAGTATGTAACACCCCACACCGGCTCCACAGGGTTTTCAATTAAAAACTATAAAAAACTAAAGTCTCGCGACTTGTTTTTTAGAAAAATTACACGTAAATAAGCGTACTCTCCCATTTTTCTCACCGACGCTACGGGCCACAGCTGATCAGCCAGCTGCAAGCAACAACAGCAGCGCCATCAGGCAGTAGCGGCGGCAGCGGGAGTCACCACGCGGCTGCGGCAGCAGCTAGCGCGATATAGTTATACTCAGCGGCAGCGGCGCGCGCATCTCCGTATGCTTGTATGAATGGCTTTTGTACATAGGTGTGAATGTGTGTGTATATATTTGTATGTAAGCGTTTTTTCGGCGGCTCGAGTCCCGCTCTCTCCGTAGCCTATATAAGGACCTGCGCGACCTATGGCCAGTCACTAGCTCCAGTGCAATTATCAGCGCACTAGTCCTACCAAGAGCAACCATTAAGCCTTGGTAGTAAAAATACTTAGAATATTTTCTCACTTTTGAAGGACTTATAAAATTTTCTAGTCAAGCAAGATATCGCAACTTTAAGCGTATCAGTCTTAGACTTAGAATAATTTCAGTTCTTTTCAAAAAGACTTAGAGAAATTTCCGAAAATTCTTATACTTATAAAATTTACGAGTCAGGCACGATAACGCAATTTAACGCGTATCTGTCCTAGACTTCAACAAATTTCTCTAATTATCAAACATTTGTAAAACTTCGAATAAATCAGATAACGCAAATTAAGCGTATCGGTTTATATTTTCATTTGTAAAAATCATAAGCGGATTTACTAATTTATTTCATTTTGTGATATTGAATATATGCAACAATCAAGGCAATATTCTCAATTCTATTTGAATATATTTATGTTGTTAAAATCATAGTCTTATTATTGTGTTAATTTCCACTACCTCGTATCCCGGACCTGACTAAGAAATATAAATACTAAATAAAATCATTCTATTTAGTCTGCTGTCAGAAAGACGACACAGACTAGCAAACATTCACTGCTTTTCTCTAGTAAAATCATTAAATTATCTATTTTTTGCATAAATCTACATAACTACAGGACCGAGAAAAGTCGCGACCGTTTCAAGTATGACCATTGTTTGTTAAAATGTTATTTATAATTACTAAAGCAGAATTTTCGCCAATTTCTTTTGTTAATGATGGATGATGAAAATGATTTTTATATTTATCAAATAATTTCCTGGCATTACGTGGATTATGAAATATACAAATGTAAGCAAAAAGATTACATTAAGCATTTGGAAATTGGAATTGTGTACTTATGTACTTAAATATGACTTTAAAAGTATTTTTATTGAAAAATTCAAACAATTTCACAAAAAAAAGTATCCGGGCAGTTTTAGTTAAAAATTCATCCCTTATGAACTAGAAGTTATTGAAAAGAGGCAAAAATACAAAAATTGCTTGAAACCCCAAAATTGACCAGCTATAACTCAAAGCCAAGTGAAGGAATTGGGTTGAAATTTTTTTTTGGGAGTCGGGTACAACTTGTAGAACTTATATATACAGTTTGGGCCAAATCGAAATTTTTCATCTTCGATTTCACAGAGAACCACCCATATACACACACACACACACACACACACACACACATGTGTGTGTTTTTATTTGGCGTAGGCAGAGCAAGCTCTGCACATGTGGCCCTCCGACACCCAAACCATACAGGCACCATTTTTAAACAATACTTCCGTGGGGCCCGTTAATTAGCCTAGTTGGCTTCTTCTTTAGGGTTTGACATTTCCATACATCCCCCATCCACCAAAGTGATTAGGGGTTCAGGATCAAACTCGTCTTCTTCTTTCTGCATCATCCAACCGTCTGTTTCTTGCAGCATCGTCCGGTCGTATACTTCTTGCAGCATCGTTCGGCCATCTTCTGGACAGAATCTACACTGACACCTACGTTCCTCTGCATCTGGTGAGGGAGTCTAGGCTCCAACTCAGTTACCTACGTTCCTCTGCATCGGTCTGAGGAGAACTGATAGGTACTCAACCCTAGCTCCTACGTTCCTCTTCATCGGGCAGGGGAGTGAGAGCTCAACTTTGTGACCTACGTTCCTCTGCATTAGTCCAAGGAGCATTTCGTCTTTACGGCTCAGTGGTCTTCATATAGCATATTTTACTCGCGGTTGTTTCGCCTTGTCTTTCTCTTCTCTTTTCTTGGATGAAATGAAATATCAAAAAACCGACCTACAAACGAAATTCTAGAACTTCCTGTCTACTTCCGGTCAACTTTCGGTCCACTTCCGGTCAACTTCCGGTTCACTTTCGGTCAACTTCCGGTCCAACCCAACCCTTAGAAGGGGTCGTTTAGGGAATGAAGTGAAATATCAAAATTGTCGCGCCTACGGCACGGCGCCTCTATAATACAGGATTCGGTATACCATCAGGGCCTTGAGCTTTGTTATTTCCGACTCTCCAACAGGCTGAAAGTAGCTCATCCTCCGTAACTGAGGGTGTATCATATACATCTGCTCCTTCTTCTATAGCACGTGAGAGGTCTGGCTGGCTCAGGAAAAGTGTTATTACCACCCTGTGTAGTACCTCTGGGCACTTTGGTGGGGGGATGTAGCTTCCTTTGATCTTCTCCATTACGATTTTATAAGTTCGGCCTCAAGCGTCTTTAGCGACCTCATCTTGCAGCTCCTTTAGGCATCTTTGTTTACTTTCTTTTATGCAACCTTTTAGATTGCGTTTAGCTTCCTTCAATTTTTCATCGCAGCTCCTGACCACCTCCTTTTCTCTACTCGTTCAGTAGAATTTCTTCCTTGCTAAATTTAATGTCCCAAAACGGGCATAATTTTGCTCTGTTGCCTAGCCTAGCAGTGATACGGATACCAGCTTAGATGGCGGCTAAGATCACTAATCTACAGAAGACTAAAATAGGATGGGTCAACTGTAGGATCCGGGTGTCTAACCGTAAAATCGAGCCGCTTAGATGTTATAAATACCTAGGTTTTGGCCATATTGCCAATAAGTGCACAGAACCGCAAGATCGTAGCAACTGCGGCTACAAGTTCGGTAACACGGGCATAAGGCGATTATCTGTCGCACACAACAGCGATGTGTACTGTGCCATGAAAAAGGCTACAGTATACAGACAAATCATGCTGCCGGTAGTTACCAATGCCCAGTCAGTTGCCTGCTCCTGACTTTTTTTGCCCGCTGACAAAATTTTGTTTAAAAATGCAAATTTTGAGTTGATGAATCGTATTTTCTAAATATTTATAAGTGTGTAGTGGCCGTGTAAAAAAAGGCTTATTTACTCCCGCTTTATAGCCATGAAAAACGCGAAAATCAATACATGCGTCACAAAAAATATGGTGTGCACCAAGGGCTAAGTGGGCTTTTTGACCTCGTGTGGTTGCAGTACTCGTCATTGGCTCGTATTACCATCTACGACTCCGCGTACTGCCAACTCCACACTCGGTCTAAAAAAGACCACTATACGCCCTTGGTACACAATATACTATTTAAATAAGATAACGAACTTTCTGGCGTAGCGTTCAGTTCAAAGAATCGTTTTAGCAAAACTAGAAGTTAATCTGACTTTTTGTTTTGCTTCCTCCTAGAGGAAGCTTTGTAATAGTAAAATTTACAGTTTCGCTAAAACCTCATAGAAACATGTTTTTAGATGTTAGAAGTTAAAATTACGTGTTTTTAGAAAATGTACGTATGGGTGTGTGTGTGTGTGTGTGTGTGTGTGTGTATGTATACCATGATATTTCTGAAACTACTCCGTCAATATCAATCAAATTTGACATACATATCTATTTTTGGATTCTGAATTCGGGAAGAGCATTTATTTTTTTATTTTTCAATTACTTTTTTTTATGGCCATTTTTTGATTTTCGAAAAACATTATTTTCGTTTTTTTTTAAATCATTCCATTGTTACAAACAATTCAGCTAAAATGCATTTGAAAGATAATAAAAGTACCTACTTTCCCCCGTTTGGTCCTCGGGATTGACCGCTCCGTTCGGCAGATAAAATGAAAAAGGTGATTTAAAAAAAAAAATTCATATCTCTGAAACTAAACATCATAACCTCACGAACAAAAAATTGTTGATGAGTTACGTGTCAAACTATATTCCATTAAAATTTCAAGTGATTTGACTACTTATTTTTTCAGTAATAAATCAAAAACTGAAAAAATGAGTTTTTTTTATTCTCGATTACTTACGGGCGTAAAAAGGCCTTATTGCACTTGAGATTTTGGGAAAAGGTAAGTAGATATTTTATGTTTTGGCTAAGTTCATTGCGCAGCTTTGAAACTTCTATAGTTCTTAAGATATCATGGTTTGAATTTTTTTTGAAAATTTTTTGATTCCTTATATCTCTAAAACAATGTAGACAAATGCTTCAAAATTTTATTTGGTGATTCACCATAAACGAAGATATCTGCTGTTAAAATTTCAAACGATTTCGTTGAGCGGTTCTTAAGTAATGAGCTGAAATGTAAAAACCGATTTTTTTTTAAATTTGGCTTCCTCTTATAGGGTTGTTGTAATGTCCCACGTTTATACACATAAAATACGTATATTTATAACGCATGTGCGATGGCATTCATGCACACGCACAAACGACGTGTACCGAAACCGACTGCGACATTACGAAACCGATCGCCGAAAATCGGAGCAGTGATTGACCTGCGAGACAGCACTGCTCGCGCGCGGTTAATTACAACACCTGCATGCGTGTATCCTCGTAGTGACAGATGCTGATTGGTCGCGTAGTGCCTTTTCAATAAAATCGTGTCAATTGCATGTATCGACACCGAGGCTTTATATGCTCCGGGATCGATCCACACAGGGCCTTTCCACGTATACTCTTCCTACCGGCAACTGGACCTGGTGATTGAATACGAGTGCTGTATTCCTGCTTGCATCGCTTATTGCGTGCTTAGAACCCACTCAAACTCTGTGGGTAGAGTATAGTATAACTCTTCGTTACTATACGTGAGTTGAACGTAGATATGTTATAGTGAAGGACCGCCGAGTGGAATCTCCCGCGAAAGCAAATGAAGTAACCTTCATCTGTGCAGTTGACCAACCTTACTCATTATTGCCACAAGTAATCGTGTAGTATAAGAACAATCAGCACTTGCCACGAACGAGTGATTAGAACCATTCCTAGTGCGCAGGACAATCGTAATTGTAAGTTGCTTTAGTATAATCATCTAAAACTATTCTAACAACATCTTAGCGAATAAACAATAGAATAAGTCAAGCGAACAACAAAACTCTGTAACATCAAACTGTCTGTGAAGTGAAGTACTCGAGTTCCATGCCAATAAAACCAAACATAACAATTTAGATGAATCTTGTGTCGATTTATTCCTAAATAATAATAAATGGCTATAGAATATTAAATCCCTAATAAACCCTTCTGCCAAGGACTTCGAAAAGGTAAGGACACGGACAGCCAACAAAGTCCGTTCAGCCATCGCAGCCCGGACAAGTTCCAGCTCGGACAAACAAGTGTCCGACTGAGAGAGTGCGGACACGAATCATCGTCCACACGTACGACCGGACACACTGGTGTCCAGAAGTAACTACACGCGTCACGAATATTATCTAGTCACGCGTATTCAGTAACAATAAGGCTCTCGAGCCTATGCTAGTTTCCGCGAATAACATAATTATTTGTAGAACTCGCGGAGCCCGTATTCATCCTAAATACGGTCTTTACATTGTCGTTGCACGTCGTAAAGTCCCTCCCTACGAATTATGTCATACTGATAATATTAAAATAGTATTCACATACTGTATTTTAAAATAATATTTTATTTATTGGAACAATGAATTTCGTTGGAGGAAGCTACGTGCCAATGAATTGGCAGCGGTTTTTTTTTGGCATTGGAAATACGAAATGACCCGTGGCAGCGTTGCGAAGCTTTAGATCCGGCCTCCCCTTAAGGGGACTAGCCACTTTTAAATAGTGAAAAATAAAAATGCTTCCTTCCTAAGGAAGCCTTGTAATAGTAATTTTTGGAGTTTGTGTAAAAACATGTGGGAAGTGTGTTTTGATGAATTTTTAGTCGAAAAATGGTGTTTTTAGAAAATGTCCGTACGGATGTGTGTGTGTGTGTGTGTGTGTGTGCGTATGTATATGCCTGTTTCTCAGCTTCTACTTGGTGGATTTTAACCCACCAAGTCTCATTTTCTTTGTTTTTGCTAGAAGATAGTGGGACGAAAGTCCGTTTTTACAATTTATATACGCGTTTTTTTTTATAGTGATTTTTTAGTTTTGAGATTTCAGTTTTTGCCAACAAAGTTATCGGAAAAGTTAATAAAAGTAAATTGCTTAATATGTACCTGAAAGAGAATAAAATTGCCTATGTTTTTACCGTGAAAAATTTATATTATCGTTCGTCGTTCTTTTATTATACACCATACAGTGCAATTTTTTTAAATCGTTATAACTCAAAAACTAAATAGCGAATCATTCTAAAAAAATATATGATTATTGAAGGTAATTAGAACTATATACCACTTAAATTTTAAGTCATTTCATGGGGCAGATCCTGAGAAAAACATCAAAAACTGCAAAAAATCGTTTTTCTACGTGTTTNCAAAAATAAATTATAATTGTTATATAATTTTTATACTAATATTAGGTTATATTACCTGTATTTTCACCATGGTGAATCCATATTTGCATCTATTTACCCATATTGACTCTTCGTATNACTCTCCGTATACTGTTTTGAGCATTTTGGCACTCTCCGTAGGATTCCATGTGACCACATGGTTTGATTGGGCTAAAATTTTAGGAGCATGCTTTATACGCTTATACTTTTGGTATGAATGAAGGGATTTTGATTTGAATGCTTAGAAAATGTTTAACAATGAAAATACTTAATTTTTTACCTTTTTTTAACCTTTTTATGCCATATTTTTTCATAAAAGATTTTCTAAGCATTCAAATCAAAAGCCCTTCATTCATACCAAAAGTATAAGTGTACAAAGCATGCTCCTAAAATTTTAGCCCAATCAAACCATGTGGTCACACGGAATCCTACGGAGAGTGCCAAAATGCTCAAAACAGTATACGGAGAGTCAATATGGGTAAATAGGTGCAAATATGGATTCACCATGGTGAAAATACAGGTAATAGAACCTAATATTAGTATAAAAATGATATAACAATTATAATTTATTTTTGTAATTATTTATAAGAATTTTATTTTTCAGGGTTTAAAAGTGGCTTCTCCCCTTAAAACGAACAAAAAGCCGAAATGAGAATAGTCCAGCTAAATCTCAACCATTGTAAAACTGCGCAAGATTTTTTCCGTCAATTTGTACGGGAGCGCAAGGTCGATGTCGCTCTTGTCAGTGAGCAGTACAAGGATTTAAACGAGCCATCCTGGGAATCCGACGCCGCAGGTAAAACAGCAATCTGGGCATGCAAAGATTTTACTTTCCAAGACAGAGAGATGACCGAGGAAAATGGCTTTGTGAGAGCGAAGATTAATGGCATACATATATACAGTTGCTATGCCCCACCTAGCGAATTAATAGAGCAGTTTCAGCAGTTAGTAGACTGGCTGGTACACGACGCTAAGAATAGAAAACCAGCTATAATAGCTGGAAACTTTAATGCATGGGCGACTGAGTGGAGTAGTCACAGAACCAATAGAAGGGGACGGGTGCTACTAGAGACATTTGCGCTACTAGACTTGGTGTTGCTAAATCAAGGCGACACGTCCACGTTTAGAAGAGGAGATGCAGAATCGTTCATAGACTTGACATTTGTCAGTGACTGTCTCGTAAGACAGGTGGAGAAATGGATAGTAAGTAAGCAGTACACTCATAGTGACCACTATGCCATAATACTGGAGCTAGGGATTCTAAAAGAGATGCCATGTGCAAATTCCAGCAGTGCAAGAATCGAATGGAAATCAAAAGACTATAATAAGAAGCTATTCTTGCCGGTGTTGGAAAATATGTAATTGACATGATCAGCAGACGACAAGACTACTCGAATGACGGGTCAGCTTACCAAAGCCTGTGACGCGGTAATGCCAAGAAAAGTTTTTAATCATAGATGGCTGCCAGCATATTGGTGGAATGATAAAATCAAACAAGCATGCAGTGCTTGCCATCGAGCAAGAAGATTGAAACAACGGGCTAAAAAGAAATTGTATCGAACGGGAAGAGGAAAGGAGGTGGTCAAGAGCTGCGACGAAAGATTGAAGAAAGCTAAACGCAATCTAAAAAGGAGCATAAAAAAAAGTAAACGAAGATGCCTAAGGGAGCTGCAAGATAAGGTCACTGAAGACCCTTGGAGCCGACCTTATAAAATCGTAATAAAGAAGATCAAAGGAAGCTATATGCCGCCACCAGAGTGCCCAGAGGTGCTACACAGGGTGGTAATAACACTTTTCCCGAGCCAGCCGGACCTCACGTGCTATAGGATAAGAAGCAGATGTATAGGATACACCCTTAATTACGGAGGAGGAGCTACTTTCAGCCTGCCAGAGAGTCGAAAATAACGAAGCTCTAGGCCCTGATGACTTACCGAATATCACATTAAAACATGCCATTCAGGACCACCCAGCAGAATTTATAGACATCTACAACACTTTGAAAGAGTCTTATTTTTCCAATTACTTACAATCGCCGAAAAATAAGATTCGTGAGTTCGTAAGAAAAATTTGTTTAAGGACTTGTGGCGCAGATATTATTTCGTAGTATAGGAGTAGATAAGGAGCAGTGGGTCGAATAAAGTATTACACAGATTTATGAGTGAAGAAAATGATTGTGGCTAACAGCCTTTATTCTCTTTATTTATTACTCAAAAGAAAAAGCTTACTCAAGAATTTACCAAGAAAATGTTACTAATATAATATTAAAATGAGCTAAGCGTAGAAAATCGACACCTAGAAAAACTCCAAACACAACTGACAACAATTGCGGTGGCTCGACATATCAAATCACTTTATAAACACGGATTATAATATTATTTGAACATGTTACAATATTGACTCCTTTTGATATAAATCGAGAAGAACCTATTGCGCAGGAAAAGATAATTTATAATAATGATTAGTAAAATGTGGATGAGTTATTAGATGAAATGTCCTGGAATGAATGAAAGCTGGTGCAGAAAAGAATGAGCATATATTTGAGCGATGATATTTGACTTTACTGTTCAAAAAGAAAATACGCGGCGAATACTCTGGTTTTCTTAAGTATATGTCTGAAAAATTATATTATCCGATTTTATTATATATATGATTACTTATTTTCCACTACCGTGTATCCAGACACGTGGATAGATTATGTGGGAAATAAGTCTCGAAAGTACTAACGTGGTTCGATGAACAGAAGAGAAAATATTATTACACATATAATAAGTTATTAACGAATGTAGAGTAAGTGATCTGCAAAATGTTACACAGTGAGAATGAAAAGAAAGATGATATGTGATCTTCGCGATTGTCGTAGATTAATTTGGTTAGTGATACGAGGTGTTACGATGAGAAAGTTTATTGTGCGTATAATTCGCGAGATGCGACCATGGGAGAACCTACTGAGCTAGCCCAGTAGGATAGCATGAAGCTATCTTTTTATGACCCGTCGGTGGCAGGGTTAGTGAAATATATAGAAGCATGAGTCTTTCCCGGAGGAATAGACTCCCCGGATCAGTCTGGTGTAGAGATCCCCGGGTGCGAGAAATACACTAAAAGAACAAATGTTAGTTTGTTAAGCTATTAGGTTAAAATTAGAATACATAGAGTCCAGCAGCGAGGCGAAACGGCAACTCGAGCAGCTAGGACCTGACTTCCTCTGGAACACTCTGACACGTGGTTTCGTCTGTAGAAGCATCATGTGGAGTGTTGTAGTCTGTTGAAGGAAGGAAATGTACTGATCCGCTGCTTCGCTCGAGCTGGTCAGCGAGGCGACGAGCGAAGGGGGAACACTAGGAGAGGGGTATGCGCAGTGGACGAAATCTCGTTTGCGGCGTAGATCTGCTGCGTCGGCGGCCCTCATACGATCGATAATCGTATGGGAGCCGCGTAAGCGCGAGAGAGAGAGAGAGAGAGAGAGAGAGAGAGAGCGAGGCAGCCCTGTACATACGCTCCGCGGCACCTGAGCTAGTAGATCAGGGCCGTACCTGCACGGACCCAAAATGTGGCCGTTGCAACTTGTCTCAAAAAAGGGTCGTTTCCATTAATCTGGAAACAGCAGAGACTTGTGTTGTTACCAAAGGGTAGCAAGCCACCTGAAGAAGGGTCGTCGTATAGATCGCTCTGTATGCTGGATACGCAGGGCAAAATATTTGAACGCATAATCTACGTTAGGATGGAATGCACAACTGAACGAATAGGAGGGCTTGCGGAGCACGAGTATGGTTTCCGGAAGTGCGGCTCAACATTAGACGCGATCGGCCATGTGGTGAATACAGCACGGGCAGCCATAAGCGGTAAAAGGTGGAAAGGTGGTACAATAAAGTACTGCGCGATTGTTACATCCGACGTTAAAAATGCTTTTAACTCGGCAAACTGGAGCTGAATACACTAAGCACTGTCGTGACTAGAAGTGCCTGTGTATATAAAAAGAATAATAACCGATTACCTTAAGGACAGAACCTTCTTATACGAGACTGAGAAGGGCATAATGAACTACAAGATAACTGGAGGTGTTCCCCAGAGATCAGTACTTGGCCCATCGTTGTTTTTTTTTTGACCTTAAAAATATTGTCACGGTGAAATAATAGTATAGTTACAAATTGGTACCAAAAACCCACTAACAGTGGTAGAATTTTAAATTTTCATTCAAATCATCCTATTCAATTAAAACGTAACATTATTTTTAATCTTATTGATAGAGCATGTTTACTTTCACATAATAAGTTTCACCGTGACAATATTTTTAAGGTCAAAAAACTGTTAATTGATAATGGTTATCCTACGGAATTTATTGATAGGTGTGTACGTCAGCGCTTAAGATCTCATCAGTTTAATAAATCTAAGGAAAATTGCAATAGTTTGTCTCACAACCTTACTAACATAATATCTGTGCCCTTTCATAAAAAATTCTTTTTTTCATTAAAATCTTCATTTAAGAAGTTCAATTTTTCGGTTATTCCTGTTTTAAATAAAAAACTTAATCACATAATTAAACTTGGCAAAGATAAGTTGGATAAGTGGAATGAGACAAACATAATTTACGAAATTCATTGTAATAACTGTGATGCTGCTTATGTTGGCCAAACAAAGAGAAGTCTCAAGAAAAGAATAGATGAGCATAAAAAAACTCCAGTCGATAAACTCTTACCTATTCCGTCACATTTAAAAAATAACAATACTCATAGTTTTGCTTTTGACAATGTTAAAATTCTAGATAGAGAAAAAAACAGATATAAACGGTTAGTTTCTGAAAGTTTTCTTATCAATATGAATAGCAATAATATTAATAGACAAGAGGACTTCCAATTTATTAGTAAACAGTATTGTAGATTAAAAAGTTTGTTTAACAGAATAAATAAGTAATAATTGGTCTATTTTTGCTCACTATTAATTTCTTGTATTTGTTGTTTTGCGGTGTACATATTTATTGGATTAAATTATTAAATTATTAAATTATTAAATTATTAAAATCGAATTATTAAATTAAATATTTATATTTATATTACCTTTATTAAGTTTCTGTTTGGCCGATGTTACAGTTTCCTCAGTTATCCGTATATAAGAAAATTCGCTTAATACGTATAGATATGTTCTGTGTTAAGTTACGTAAGAGTGTATTACGGCGTTGTTTCATACAGACCTATTATATCTATATGACATACACAGTACTGACCATACCTTCGACATGTGATAACTCCAGGCTGTGCGCCTGTCATATTGACAATGTTTTTTTGATTAAGTTAACTGTTTATTTGGTAAATAATTTATTGCTTTGATTATATTGGTTTGAATATTTATATCGACGCTTTATTTATTGTATAAATTGTTTGTTTCTCTCATAATAAAGGCTTGAAGAGGTCCCTCCATAGGACGAAACGTCGCAATCCTCTAAAAAAAGTGATGGCCGGATGTTGTGAAGCCTATAAAAGATGGACGATGGCCGTGATTGGTCGACAGATGTGTATCCGGTTTAGATGGCGCCAACATTTAAAATTCAATATTTGAATTTGAATGGTAACGAGTTTAATAATAAATGATCGTGTTTTATTAGTTTAAATTTTGAGATTAGGTTTGTAACAATTAATTATTTAGCTATAAAATAAATAACGAATATCTGACTTCAAAAATTAAAAAGCACATAACCTACATTATATTGGGTGACATGATTGGTGAGACAAGATACATATATACAAATGTATTATATTATAGTGAGGAAAATGTTAACATTTGGATTCTGTTTAGAATGTAAAGAAAGAATTGCGTAACGATATTATTCGCGCGAAGCGCGGTCGATTTTCCTAGTTGTTTCAAACGAATGATGAGTGTTTTATTTTAATGCTCCGAAGGGTTGCTTCCCACTATTGTTTTTTACTTGTTGTTCTTGCATGTAAATTTCTTTTGCAATAATAAAACAATATTTAAAGTTGAATATGACCTAAGTGATGCACTTTTAATTTTTTTCTAAAGACCCATACGTGAATATTTAGACAAAGTAATGACAATTTTCTTCGTGTAAAAATATAGTAAAAATCAAAATTATAACTCTTCTGGGTTAATAAATTCTTTGTATCAATTTCATTAAGAAATATCACTCGCCAAAAATACAAAACAGGTTCATATAATAGGACTCGGATGATAATCCAACTAAGACTTATGTAAAATCTGACATGACAACTTAAATCTACATAGTTTAACAAATATATATATGAAAATTCAGAAATTTAGCACCAATACATTAGTATAATGATACATTTTGATTTAGGCATACTCAGTGACAGTTGTAACCACTGATGTTAGGTTATGTTTCTTACATCTACTAAAATGTTCAACACTTAATGCAATATAACCACCTTGAGGATTTGAATTTAGTTCTGACTATTTTTTGTATAACCAATTTCATATTAATATTTAATTAATCTTAAACTATTTAAAATCTGATATTTAAATTTTTAATTTCAAAATCAGGTTATCAGCTTATTTTCTCTTAAAAAATGTTGCGTTGATAGTCTTTTGTAAGCTTAAATCGTAAGCTTTCGTTCACTAATTTTGCAACAATAAGCTTATTTCCAGCTGCTAAACGGTTAGAGTTTGTATAGGAATCATGTTTGTTGTATATACTTTTATATATGAGGTATATAGTTTTTGGATTTTAGGTTATAAATCCATATATGTGACATATTATGCCTACTGAACATGAAGTACAACATATTATGATAACTTTAGCTACAATTTTCTATGAAGGAATATGATGTTGTCAATAATTTATCTTAGTTGTTAATATATTTTTTACTTATGTTAACCATATATGTAATTTTTTACTCATGTTTGGATGACGTTTGATTAGGGTATTTAATATATAAGATGTGAAATTTTGATCAACTATAATTGTTGAAATATTTAATCTATTGTCATTTAAATTATTATAATAGTGATAAGTTTGTATGTGTATGTGTGTGTGTGTGTGTGTGTGTGTGTGTGTGTGTATACGTATATATATGTATATATATATATAGTTATTTAATTAATATCTACAAGAAAATTATATTTTCATATCAAATATTTAATAATAATGATTTTATTTTATTTTAAGTATCTTTTGTACAAATAATTTTGAAAATAAATACATGATTTGATGAAATTAATGTAGTAAACTATTATATTGTATTGCAAATAAAATTAAACATTTAATGACATAAATGATGTATTGTTTAAAATATCAAAATAAATTGTTGAAAAAGTACAATACCAATTTGTTTTGGTATATGTCCGTGTAATATCGTATATGATGAATTTGTCATGAGGCAGCATCTTGAAAAGATATTTAAAACAAAAACATCAGAAATATTTCCTAATTTTAATCAGAATTTAAATTTTCTTCCAATTTCTAATAATTATGATAGAAATCAATATATATTTCAACATAAGCAAATTCAATCATTTACGATTGTAGATATAACATCTTATCATAGAAGATATAACAATTTTACAAGAGGTTTAAGACCAACAATAGAATACATAGATTTAACTACTATTACTCGAAAAGATCATCCATCGAATAAATCTAATATTGAAAATAGAAGTGACGATGAAATTGGATTTATTAAAGTACAAAGAAAACGTAAAAATAAATCATATACTCACACAAAGAATGATATACTAAATAGTAATAAAAAAAGAAATTGTAATTATAATCAAAATATATACGATGATTTAAAAGTAATAGAATCAAAAAGATCCGATGAAAAACAAACTCTTATGAATTCAAAATCTAAAGAAGCAATAAGATTATGTGAATATAGGAAAAATATGTCATTGGAATCAAAAGCAATGGAAGTCTTAAGATCGCGTAAGAATAGAGCTATTGTAAAATAGAATTCAAAAGTAAATGGAGCAATAAGAGTACGTGAATACAGAAAAAATATGTCAATAGAATCAAAATCTAATGAAGCAGTAAGAATGCGCGAATATAGGAAAAATATATCATTAGAATTAAAAACTAAAGAAGTATTAAGATCACGTAAAAATAGAATGAACAAAACATCCAATTCGAAAGTAAATGAAACAAAAAGATTACGCAAATATAGAGAAAACATGTCATCGGATTTAAAATTTAAAGAAAAATGCAGGTCACGGTCGAATAGAGTAAATGCAACATCTGATTAAAAAAAATGAAATAATTAGATTACGTGAATACAGAAAAAATATGACAAACGAGTCAAAAGTTAATGAAACAATAAGATCACGTCATAATAGAGCGAATGCAACATCTGTTTCAAAGGCAAAAGAAGCAAACAGATTACGTGAGTATAGAAAAACAAAAAAAGAGATTATTCTACAAGATGATATAGAACAAGAAAATTGTGTAAAAATAAGTGAAAGAAAAAGAAAATATATAAACAACAATTTGAAAGATACAAATACAATAAAAGAAAATCTTGATGTAATAAATATGCCATTAACCAAAAAACATTATTATGACAAATTTTATAGGAAATTTAGATAATAAATGTCCATTTTGTAATGCGAAACATTTTAAAGAAGAAAAAACAACAGATAATAAAACATATATTAATTGTTGTCATAAGAATAAAATTCATCTTGATGATACAACATACCCAGTCGAATTAAAAAATTTATTATTTAATAAAAATTCCAAAAGTAATAATTATAGAAAAAATATACGAATTTATAATAATTCTTTAGCTTTTGCAAGTTTCGGATCTAAATTAATACATTTTAATACAGTTGGACCACAAGTATTCAAAATATGTGGTCAAGTGTATTATAATTCATACTCATTACATCCTAATGATACCGATAATCCAAAATATGGGCAGTTATATATTATAGACCATGAAATTGCAAATAAATATAGTAAAACTGATAAAATTGATATAAGTTTAATAGAACATTTAAAAAAAAATTCATATCTAGTAATAATCCTTATGCTAAAGCCTATAAAATGATGTATAGAGTAGAGGAGGAAGAAAATACAAAAGCACACAATGATAATACAGCACCTCAACAAATAGTAATGTTATTAACTCGTGACGATTGTACTAAAATTAAATCATATTTTGCTACATGTAATGAAGTTGCCGTTGTGTATGTAGGTGATGATGGCGACCCACCTGTAGATCGTGACATTTATATATATATCCAAAATCAGATAAACCACAAAGAATAAATATTCTTAGTAGACATCTTGATCCGATGATCTATNTCGTTTGTGTAACGTAATTTTAGCTTTATTAGGTATTAGAATGTATTGTATCAGTTCCGATTAGAATAGATAACGATTAGAATGGTATAAAAACGATTAAACTATTATTATAAAATGTATTGAAAATCCGTTATATATATTAATCGTTTTTTATCGTTTTTGATGTTTATAAACTGCATTTATAAATCTAATCGTTTTTAATCTCTTATAATCGTATTTAATATTCATGTATCATTTTTTTTATATTTAGGACTTTTTTCATATATTTTACTGAACACTTTATAAATACACACTCGTACTGCCTAATCTTACACGCACTGTTACTTAATACATGTATTACACGCATGTTACAATGAATTATTTATGCATTACCTTGAATGGTCTTATATACTGACCATCATAGATTCTTTACCACTTGCGAGTAATAAAATCCGGACGCCACCTGGCGACGAGTCATTCTTAATCGTTTCTTAGTATAATTCAATCGTTTTTCATAATCGCAATGGATCTTTATTTTTGGTATAAAATTTGATCGTATCTAAACGTTTTCAATCTGTTGCAATGCGACAATTTGTTGCAATGCACTTTATATTGTCTGAAATTCAATGGGCCATAATGTCGTGTTATCGTTTTTAATCAAGATTAATTTAATTGTTCTTAACATATAATATTAGTAGAAGATTTTAATACTTTTTAATTGTTTATTGTTCAATACAATAAAAATGTTGTGGAAATGATAAATGTGAAAAACTTTGAGTAATTGTGTTGGAATGTAAAATAATGTGAAAAATAAAAATTTTACATTTAAATTTGGAGCATCGCTAACATGAAACCTGTCATAATTTTTACAAATTTTCATGATTTTTCAAAATGTTTCACATTTTTACAAATTTATATTGGCAACCCAGAAAAGCGTTCATTTTATAATAGTAACATTTGTGCACTGTATTTCACGTTTTCTCACAATCGGTCATATATCGTCGCTCCAAACGAAGACTAGCACGTTCTAAATCCCTCTCGAAGAGTAGTACTTTTCCTTTTTCGCCGCGAAGACTAGTAGATTTCGCGCCCTTGCCGCGAAGACTAACACTTTTCACAACTTTGCCGCGAAGACTAGCACGTATCGCGTCTTTGCCGCGAAGACTAGCACATTTCACGAAAACACTAGTGGTTTCGGGAATTTATTACTTAAACAATTCATGATATTTATGAACGCCAAAGTGGTACATAATAGTAATATTCACATGCAAAGAGTCAGCTAGTACAAAAATGATTAAATTATCATACGTTTTTCTCATACTACAAAAGCATTAGTTAGGGCCGTGAAACGTGCTACTCTTCGCGGCGAAAAGTGA
This sequence comes from Pteromalus puparum, assembly GCA_012977825.3. Lineage (NCBI taxonomy): Eukaryota > Metazoa > Arthropoda > Insecta > Hymenoptera > Pteromalidae > Pteromalus > Pteromalus puparum. The sequence continues at coordinate 15,313,094 of CM053172.1, read as the reverse complement.
AAAGTGCTAGTGTTTGCGGCGAATAACCAAATGTACTAGTCTTCGGTGCGAGATCTGAAATGTACTACTCTTCGTAGGGAGTGGCGATGTATTATCTCACATTTACAAAATATTATTAAATTTAAAGCCTAAGATGTACAGTTTTAATGCACTCACATTTTTTAGAGTGGAGTAATGCAACTTCTAGGTAGGAGCTCTAGATCGCCAATGACAGAGTCTAGTAAAAACGCTCCGTAGTTTTTGGAATTTAAATATAAGAATGCTTATAAACGGTGTCGGTTTTTCGGGTCAGCTATCATGGGTCACAGGGAGTGCGTGTCGTATTTTTTATTTGTGTAATTCGGATTCATCAACTAACAATCACAAACAATTAAAGTTTATATCACATTTAATTGCGTTATAAGTAGTTGAAAATGATTTCAATGATATGCATTAAATACGATCAAAAATGATAGCAATGAGCAATGATCGAAATATGACTCATGGTGATTAACAGCTATAAGATGTATTATTTGCGATTCTAATACTGTATATTACAAACGATTAAAATGATTTTAATTATATGCGATTAGAAACAATTTCATTTGGCTCATCATTAATTACGTTTAACTAACAAACAATCAAATAGAATTAAAATTTATTACTTTTAGTTATAATATAGTCTTTTCAAAACAATACGATTACTTTGGATTAAACCTGACATTGCCGAATTATTTTCAGCGATTTCAAGGATATTAAAATAGATTAAAATTAAATTAAATCGAATCGTTAGTGTTAATGCGGGTCAAAAACGATTAAAATTAATGCCAAAAATAAGCATTAATTGCTATATGATTAAAATGTATTAAAATTGATTCTTCTGAAATGATCACGAGGATTAGAAGTATTAAGAATGATTAAAATGTGATTAAAATTAATCAAACTTTATCGTTTTTAATCTTCAGCTATTATCAGGGGCCTCACCTGTAGATCGTGACATTTATATATATATATATATATATATATATATATATCCAAAATCAGATAAACCACAAAGAATAAATATTCTTAGTAGACATCTTGATCCAATGATCTATCCTTTAATGAAAAAAATTTTTTTGAAAGTGTATAACTTTCTTACTACGGTGATACGAGTGAAACCCAGCAAATTATTCTCAAACAAAAATTATTGTCTAACTCCTCTTAGCTCCTGGTATGAGAGATTCAAAACACGAGTTTCTTCTAACAATATTATAAAGCGTTTCGTCCTAGATTGTTGGACTGGACTGCTCAGTAAGGATCCAACAGTCCTCCTTAGACGCTCTACTGCATGATGTTACTACAGTCCAATATATGTAGGATCCCCTCGACTATTTCAGTTGTGGGAAGTAGTCAGCCTCCTACCGGCATTTCTTTCAACCGTATGCGGAATTACAAAATATATATATCTAACACTCGGATAGGGGATCCTACATATATTGGACTGTAGTAACATCTCGCAGTAGAGCGTCTAAGGAGGACTGTTGGATCCTTACGGAGGAGTCCAGTCCAACAGTCTAGGACGAAACGCTTTATAATATTGTTAGAAGAAACTCGTCTTTTGAATCTGTCATACCAGGAGTTAAGATGAGTTAGACAATAATTTTTGTTTGAGAATAATTTGTTGGGTTTCACTCGTATCACCGTAGTAAGAAAGTTATACACTTTCAAAAAAATTTTTTTTCTGTAAATTCACGAGTGTTAGATATATATATTTTGTCTATCCTTTAATGTTTCCTTTTGGTGAATCAGGATGGCAACCTTATATGAAAAATTTGAATGACAAAAATAATAAGACTAACATATCTACATTACAATATTATTCATATAAATTGAGTATTCGCGATGAATTTAATCCATGTTTGAATTTAAAAAATGTATCACAGCAGTTTATTGTCGATGTTTGGACAAGAATTGAAGCTTGTCGTTTATATTATATACGCAGTCATCAAGCACAATTACGCACGGATATGTATAAAGGATTAATGGATTATGTGTCTAATCGTGCCAATCTTGACAATTCTAAAATTGGAAGAATGGTAATATTACCATCAACTTACATAGGAAGTCCTAGAGCCATACAACAAAATTATTTAGATTCGATGACACAATTACAAGTTGATGGTAAGCCAGATATTTGTTTAACGATGACTTGTAATCCTAATTGGAAGGAAATCCAAAGTAATTTATTACCATATGGAACCACTCTAGATCGGCCGGATTTAATTTCACGAGTTTTTCATGAAAAAATAAAGGTGTTGAAAAATGAACTTATAAAAAATAATATATTTGGTAAGGTTAAAGGTTATGTATATGTTATAGAATTTCAAAAACGTGGCTTACCACATATTCATATGTTAATATGGTTGTATCCAGATTATAAATTTCGAAATACCGATCAGATTGATACAATTATAAGTGCTGAAATACCAGATGAAAATAAATATCCCAAATTATATAATATAGTCAAAAATAATATGATTCATGGACCATGCGGTTCACAGAACAAAAATTGTGTATGCATGAGTGAGGACAAAAAACATTGTACCAAAAGATTTCCTAAACCATTTGTTAATAAAACACAATACAATCTAGATGGATATCCTACTTATCGCCGAAGAAACGATGGTAAATATATTATTTATTCACAACGTAGAAACGCACATAATGGATTTGTTGTACCGTATAATCCCTATTTATTATTATTGTTAGATTGTCATATAAATGTAGAAATATGTAGCACAATAAAAGCTATAAAATATTTATTTAAATATTTTCATAAGGATCCTGATACTGCTTTAATAAATTTTACATCTGTACATAATAATGATGATCAAAATATTATAAGTGATCATGAGAATACATATAATTATGATGAAATCACACAACACGTGTCAACAAGATATGTGTGCGCGCCTGAGGCTATGTATCGTATTTTGGAATTTAAATTAAGTGAGCAATCTTATGTGATTTATAGATTAGCTGCCCATGATGAAAACGAACAATATGTATATTTTATAGAAGGACAAGAAAATAAGCGAATTAATAAAAATGTAGAGACAACATTAACTGCTTGGTTTAAATTAAACGAAGACGATGATGATGCATCTGAATATTTATATCATGAAATTCCATATCATTACGTTTTTAATGAAAAACAAAAAAAAAAGGGAATAGAAGGAAAAAATTATTTAAACCTATTATAAGTAGAATGTATTTTGTGAATCCAAAAAAACGTGAAACATTTTTCTTACGTCTTTTATTATTACATGTACGTGGTGCAAAATCTTATAGAGATATGCGTACTGTAAATGGAATTGTTTGTGATACATACGAAGAAGCATGTGTAACAAGAGGTCTCATAAGTAACGATGCAGAATGGGATAAATGTCTGGAAGAAGCTGCGTTGGTCAAATTTCCAAAATCTATGTGTGAATTATTTGCATATATATTAGTCTTTCAAAATTCACACAATGCGTCAGAATTGTATAATAAATATAAAACTCATTTTATGAATACAAAACTTGAAAAAGTTGAAGCTGAAAATAGAGCACTAAAAAATATTGAAAATGTTTTGTTAATACATGGAATGAAATTAAATGATTTTAACATAAATGATTATGACGAGAATTTGATGCACAAAGAACATGATGATATACCATGTAATCATATTGATGATAATGAATTTATTGAAACTTATGTCGACAATGAAACCATGGAATCTTTGATAAATATCCTAACTGTCGATCAAAAACAAATATTTGATTTAATTATAAAAGACACAATTGACAATGTTGGTAATAAATTATATTTTGTTGATGGTCCGGGAGGAAGTGGCAAAAGTTATTTACACAATGTTATTATTAAATATTTGATATCATTAAATATAACTTTTCTAACAATAGCATGGACTGGTACTGCTGCAAATTTGTTAATTAATAGTAAAACCGTTCATAGTACGTTTAAATTACCATTAAATATTAATGAACAAACAACATGTAATATTTCTCCCAATTCGAAATATGGAATATTTTTAAAAAATGTTAGAATTATAATTTGGGATGAAATATCAATGGTATCTAAACATGCTTTCGAAGCAATTGATACATTTTTACGAGATTTATGTAGTAATAATAATCAATCCTTTTGGTGGAAAAATTATAGTTACATCTGGTGACTTTAGACAAACACTTCCTATAGTACGTCATGGTAATCGAACAAAAATAATGGAATCATATGTAAAAAGAAGTATTATGGTCGTTTTTCATGAAATTATCATTAAATGAGAATTTAAGATTGCCAAATAAAGATTACGAATTTAAAAATTGGCTTCTTGATGTGGGAGAAAATAAAAACGCAACAAAATTTGAATTACAAAATAATGTTAAAAAGATTCCTAAAGAATTGATTTGTAATAACGATCTGATCACAGAAATTTTTGGTCATAAAATTGATCCAAATGATTTATCGTTAAAAAACAAAGTAATTTTATCACCGTTAAATTCTGATAGATTAAAAATTAATGAAAATATTGTTGAAAAAATTGATGGAAAAAAATTTGTCTTTTATATTGATGATAAAACCGAAAGTGAAAATGATGACAATCTTATAAACTTAATACCAACTGAATTTTTAAATTAATTGACACCAAATGGATTACCACCACATAAATTATGCTTAAAAAAGGGGCCATAGTTAGTTGTTTGAGAAATTTAGATATCAATGGTGGTCTTTGCAATGGAACGAGAATGATAATTAAAGATGTTAAAAAATATTTATTAGTCGGGGAAATCATAACTGGTAAGTATTCTGGTATAATCGTCTTATTGCCACGAATCGATCTAAGTCCACCATTAGAAGAAATACCATTTCGTATGATAAGAAGACAATTTCCGATTAGATTAAGTTTTGCTATGACTATAAACAAATCTCAAGGACAATCTTTTGACAATGTTGGTATTTATTTACGAACTCCAGTATTCAGTCATGGTCTCTATCAAGAGCGACATCAAGACACAACTTAAAGTTATTTCTAAGTAAAGAGTCTATTTATGAACACAATGACGATTTATTAAACATTAAAAAAAACGGAGAAAACTAAATATTGATACGGAAATATATACGAAAAACATAGTATATTCGGAAATTTTTTCAAATTAATAAAATTGTTGAAAAATAAATAGAATAAAATAAATTTTATATATACTTTTAATCGTTTGGCTGAGTTATCGCCATTATAGAGACTGAATATATATATTGGTTGGCTGAGTTATCGTCATTAAAAAGTCTAAATATTGATATCAATATACAAATAGTTCGGCATAGTTATTTAAAAATATAATAATTTTTAATGTTTTCTTATTTTAAGTTATGTTTCACGTTAAAATTTAATAAGAAAAACAGATAATACAAGAGTAAAACTACCATTATTTACGTCAATTACTTATGTAATACATAGTACATAAAATAATGAAATAAAATAAAAAAACTATTAAATGGTATAATAAAAAATTGAAATCCGGGCGTTTTTATTAGAACATTTATATCTAATAATTACGACAGTCTCAACCCTGTCAAACGCAGAGAGCAATTTTTATTTATACTATAATCTAAAATTTTATCATAAATTATTATAATTTGAAATAAAATATGTACTTTATGTTCAAGAAAACCTTCACAATGGCGAAATGCCATCTACAGATAAAAGCACCAGATATCGATTGAAATTACCGTCAAATATCCTACACTTCTCGTAGACGATGTCCAGGTGTCAGGACGACTCCTAGGATGACAAGACATCGTCTACAAATGATACTATTAGATATCGATTGAAATTACCGTCGAATATCCCATACATCTCGGAGACGATGTCCAGGTGTCAGGACGACTCCCAGGATAACAAGACATCGTCTACGAATAAGTGCACTATATGTATATATCTTATAAAAACCAGAAATATCAACTTATTTACTAAATTATTGTTGTATACATATATATATCATATCCCTTTCATATTTCTTATCATGATTATCCCCAGCATCCTGAAATCTGGACCACATCTGATAATTTCTATTTGGCATTTTTATACATATAATCTTGTACGATTAGTGTATCAAAAAAGAATTGCATTTTTCCACATCAATTAAAAGTTATTCATGTTTGTACGTACGTACGTACGATTTTTAAGCTTATATTTACCGTTAATGTTTATAAAAACTAATCATTTAAAAATTTAATTTTTGTGATGAATCTATGTGTTGATATACAAAGATTACAATAATTTAAAAAAAAATTATTTTCACAAGATATATCTACATAAGGTAGGGATGTTTACAAAAGTCAAAATTATCAAAATTAAAGAATTTTAATATTATGTAGATTTATTGGAACAATAAATTTCGTTGGAGAAAGCTACGTGCCAATGAATTGGCAGCGGTTTTTTTAATTGACGATTAAAATTTATATGAGGCATTCCGCGCCAACTTAGACAAATCTTTACTCAAAAATCATTTTTAGCAATAAATTTTTATAAGTGCATACATTTATGATTTTACCTTTACTTTCGATTAACGAGTGACATTTTTTATTTAGGTAAAAAGAATTAGAAAATCATTATTTAAAAAAAAAAAAAAATTTCACGGATGAACCAGAGAATAAAAGTAGAATAGAATAGAATAGAGTTATCATTTATTTTCAAGGATTCGAAAAAGTTACAATTGTCACACAACGTCATAGCTGGTTATAATCACAGCTATTATCACAAGTTCGTCATTATATATCACAGTTTCATACATACATACATATAAGTACACGTCAAGTTTTTGTATATGACACATAATTAAACTATTTTATCACGTCAATAGATACTAACGCACACTAGATTTCAAATACAACAGGTACAAATAGACACGACGCATGCGTATAAACTAAACTATAACAAACTATATTGCACTATATTGCACTAGGGCGCCGGCAAGAAAGAATTTCGCATTGCTATTTTGAACTTTGAAAGCGAAGGCAGTGTCCGCATTCCTTGCGGGAGCGAATTCCACAAGCGGGCACCCTGCGCCCTGAATGAGTTCAGGCCAGTATCAGTTCTCGTTACCGGGACGGATATATCCCTAGACAACCTACCCGAGGTTCTACATTTATTGTATTTTTCTCAAAGAGGGCTGCGAGGTACGGCGGTTACCCTATGCAGAACGACTTATACATTAACACTGTCGTCTTCGTAAGGCTTCTCGTCGGCTGTATAAATGTCTCAGTTCAGCGTTGACCCATGGAGGGTGTCCTCACCGACGACTAGTCACAAGCAGCCAAGAGGGATAAGAGCTCTTCTGACTTTATGGATTTAAAGTCCCTGTATGTAAAGTTGTTGAGAGCAGGGGGCTCTGCTGTTTGAAAGTGAATCCCAACGTCAATAATGTTATGGCTGCTTGGAAAAGTCGCCAGAGAGTTAACCGCATTCAGCACTATGCTGTCGTCGTCAGTCATGATCACGTCAATCCATGTGTGGGAATCCCTGACGTGGTGAGTCGCGCCGTGATGTACTAGTTTCAAATTCAATTCGCAGGCAAGGTCTTTAACGAACTCCGCGTCATGCGAGGCTGATAACATATTCGCGTTCAAATCGCCCATAACTAGCCTGTAATCGTAACCCACGGAGTATCTTCGCAAGTCGTTCGCCAGTTCTGAATTGTCAGTGAATGGAACACCTGGTGGACGATAAATTACGGTAACAAAGATTGGTGGCCTTTTGCCCTGTTGAACTCTGCACATCAGATACTCCGGGATTCCCGGCTTGTCTACCTCTGACCATCAATCTGTCACCATCAATTTTAGCGCTATAGACTGCGGCTATAGCGTGTAGGTTCGCAGCCGAGGTGAACTCATGAGTTTTACCACCGTCTCTCTTCTTGATAAGGAATCGCCCGCCTCTATGCCATATATATTTAAAATCTAAGCCACGCGCAATTTGCTAGAGATTATGGAAACATACAAAATTATCTTTAGATGCAGTTCATTTATAAAAATTTTACTTGGTATTAAGCAATTACGCGTTTCCTCATCCAGAAGAGTTACGTTGATATCTTTTGCGCTGAACGCAGCAAGTCTGCCCTTCGCACGCATAATATTTCCCACCGTGTCGCGGCGAGAGAGGCTTACCACCCACGGAGATCGGCGATGCCCCAAACCAGGCTTCGATGGGCCGCGTTTAGTTACAAGCTCCGACCTAAGCGGACGTATTGATACGATGTCATCCTTAGTAATGGATGTATCAATCGTGGCGAGTATGGCGTGCAGTACTTGGTGATGTTGAGCGTCTGTCCCGTTACAGACATTCGATATTATTATATCTGCCGAAGACTCGCCAGATTGTACTACATCCATATGCTGACCAACCCCATCCGATCCTGAGCGACCGATGCCCGCAGAACGGGGGCCCCGTGTTCGACGTCGACGTTTCTGCGTTCGAAACTCAGAAGCAGGCTCGCTAGCGCCAGTTTCACTAATATTCGTTGAGTTATTATCACCGTCTTTTTCCTTATCTAAACTAAAATTAATACCGCCCGCGGTTTTACTACATAAAATATTATTATTATTATTGCTTAAATTACTAGCATTATTATTGCCGTCTACCTCGGTTGATCCGCGCAGCCGCTCTTCCAGCTGTAGGACCCGCTCAGCCATAGCCGTGTACTTATCAAATATCGATACACGGCTACTCTCAAGTTCCACCGGCTTGGCATCTTGGAGGGCGAGTTTGACCTCTTTCTCGGATATTCTGTCATTACGGGTCTTGATATCAAGGATTATTGCTGGTATAAGCCCCAATTTGTCAAGATCCTCCTCCAGTCTAGCCGTCGCAGAGGTCACTTGTTTCGCCATGGTTGAGAGGCCACTAACATACCTTTCAAGCTTGGCTATGGTGACCTTGTTGCTGTCGCCCGTTGCGTTGATCAGCTCCGACTTGCTCGACTCAAAGACGTCACCCGGCCTGCAGATGGACTTGGATACACCGGACTTGGATACACCTCTTCCTGTACTAAACTAATTAACTAAACTGTTCTAAACTGTAATTAAAAGTACTGACAGTGAGAATACTGAGGAGGGCAATATCGAGGAAATTTCGGGGTTAGAAGAAGACACTGATTATGTTGATCATGCGATAGATGTAGACATCTTTGCATATAATCCTAAATTATCGAGCCACTTTCGACGTGCAAGCCACATTATTAATTTACTGGCCACCACTGACACTAATAAGATTATAGAAAAAGAGTATGATTAAAAAAATGCTCAAAGTAATATGATTACAAAGTGTCAAGAGATCTGGAGACGTCTACGATCGCCTCAAAAAAGAGAAAAGTTAACGAAGTATCTTGAAAAAAGTTGGAAAAAGCCTGTGGCGACGAGGTGGATTTCTTGGTACGATTCTCTTGTACAAATCCATAGTGTAAAAGACAAGTTAATTGAGTTTAAAACTCATGTGCTTCTTCAGATAAACTCCATCTTAATTGCGAATGATTTTCATTGTTTAAAAGAATATTTATATATCATGAAACGATTAGCTCTTACTTTAGATATCTTGCAAGTGGATTTTATTTGCCATTACGGCTATGTTTTACCAAGCTTATTAAATCTAAGACGAAAGTGGCGAAGAAAGAAGTCTAAATTTGAATAAGAGCCACTCGTTAATCGAAAGTAGAGAAAAAATCATAATTTGTATGCCCTTCTAAAAATTTTTGGTGAAAATGATTTTTGGGTAAAGCTTTGTATCAGTTGGTGCGGAATATGCCATGTATGTATTCAAATTATTAGTTGAAAAAAAATCAAATTTGAATCGTCAATTGAACAAAGTTTAATTAATAAGTAAATTTTAATCGTCAATTTGAAAAGTTTTAATTAACGATGAAATTTTAATCGTCAATTCAGAAAACCGCTGCCAATTAATTGGCACGTAGCTTCCTCCAACGAAATTTATTGTTCCAATAAATAATATATTGTTTTAAAATACAGTATGTGAATGTATGACATAAATTCGTTAGGACGTGCAACGACAACCCTATAAGAGGAAACCAAATTTTTTAGAAAAATCGGTTTTTACATTTCAACTTTTTGCTTAGGAATCGCTTAACGAAATCGTTTGAAATTTTAACAGCAGATATCTTCGTTTATGGTGAATCACTAAATAAAATTTTGAAGCATTTGACTACATTGTTTTAGAGATATAAGGAATCAAATAATTTTCAAAAAAAATTCAAACCTTAATATCTTAAGAACCATAGGGGTTTTAAAGCTGCGCAATGAACTTATCCAAAACATATGAGATATCTACCTTTTCCCAAAATCTCAATAGTGCAATAAGGCCTTTTTATGCCCGTAATCGAGACTCAAATAAACAAACTCATTTTTTTCCATTTTCGGTTTATTACTCAAAAAATAAGTAGTCAAATCACTTGTTTAGTTTCAGAGATATGAATTTAAAAAAAATCACCTTTTTCATTTTATCTGCCGAACGGAGCGGTCAATCCCGAGGGCCAAACGGGGAAAATTAGGTAATTTTATTATCTTTCAAATGGATTTTAGCTGAATTGTTTGTAACCATGGAATGATTGAAAAAAACGGAAATAATATTTTTGAAAAACAAAAGATGGCCATAAAAAAAAGTTATTAAAAAATTAAATATATGTTTTTCCCGAATTCAGAATCCAAAAATAGATATGCATGTCAAATTTGATTGATATTGACGGAGTATTTTCAGAAATATCACGGTACACACACACACACGCGCGCGCGCGCACACCCACGTCCATACGGACATTTCCTAAAAACACGTAATTCGAACTTCTAACATCTAAAAACATGTTTCTATGAAGTTTTAGCGAAACTGAAAATTTTACTATTACAAAGCTTTCTCTAGGAGGAAGCAAAATTTCAATCAACGGTTGAATTTGAATTGTCCATTGGAAAAATTTTAATTAACGACTAAATTTTAATCGTCAATTGAATTAATCTTACTTCTCGATTGAATTTTAATCATCAATTGAACAAATTTTAACTAACGATTAAATTTTAATTGTCAATTAAAAAAATTTTAACCAACAATTAAATTTAAATTGTCAATGGAAAAAATGTTAATTGTTGATTAAATTTCAATTTATTAATTGTCAATGGTCTAATTATTATTTCTGTAACGCTGTTTGTATCTTGGTCTGCATAGCTACTAAAGCTGCCCACTTTGAGGTAGTATCAGACTTTACTTTTCAAGCTTTTTCTCTGCTTTTAGGCGGTTTGTAGCTAGAAGAGGTCTGAGACAACGCGACGAACTTCCATGGAGCTAGTTCCGAACTCCAAGGAAATTCTACAAACCGCGTGTCACGTAATTATCCTGAAATCTCGTTCACACTACACACAATTAAAATTGAAGATTTTTGTAATTTTATTGGGTTGCTGAACATACTAGCATTACATTGTTATTTAGAACAGTGCTTTGTTATTCGCCTTAACCAACACCGCATCTTTTCTCCAGCCACTCCACTTTCTCCGATATTCGACTGAAAATAAATAAAGTCTTTTTACAGCGCATTTAATTTGCTTAAAATTTAGCCGAGTAAATTCATAATGCCAACGCGCGTTTACAGGACGTTCCCTATCTCACAGTTAGTCATCTTTGCAAAGATAAAATATGCCGTATGTATAAAGTGTAAAAGTCTTGATTTGCACTTTTTCGAATAAGCGGTTGGATTATTACACTTTCCAAAGTGTGATGTCAATGGTTTATACTTTTCTAAAGTGTATTGCTTCCTCTTAGAAGAAGCTTTGTAATAGTAAAATTTTCACTTTCGCTAAAACTTTGTAGAAACGCATTGTGTGTGGGTGTGTGTGCCGCAATATTATCGAATCCAGGTTATGAATCTCTACAAAATTTGGCATGTATATACTTTTTGGGATTCTGAATTCGGGAAAAGAAGTTATTTTCAATTGTGCTAACTACATTTCATTTTATGGCCGTTTATTGAATTTTGCAAAATTATTTTTGAAATTTTTCGTATAATCTTAATGTTACGCAAAACCTTATGGTTCGCAGCAAAAGGTCCACCCTCCCGCCCCTTCTTAATGCAGCACTTTTATACCTATCCTTTTGGCATCCACCTTAACCCCCACCTCCCTGATACCCCTTCCCTACAAGTATCGTAATCATGCATATAAACTCTCAAATCGTCAAAGGAATATCATGCATCCGTACAGATTATTTAGAAACCATGTATTCATCTTCTACAAGCGGAATAGGAGGAAGCTAAGTGCCAATGACTTGGCAGCGATTTTTTCGATTTACACTTTAATAAATTATAATTTTAAGGGTTTTACTATTATGAAGCGTAATCTCGTGACTTCACCTTTTTTGAAAGTGTAAACTCGACGCTGTATACCATCTAGCGTAAATTGTAACCTACGTTTAAAAATATACAAACATAAACAAATTTTTGGCCCAGCGCTGATTTGGTCGGCGTAGGTTCTAGTGGCCGAGCCGCCGTTGAAGAGGCGGGAGACTGCTCGCTAAAGCTTCGTGTAACAGTCTCGGGGCATGAAAATAATAAGTAATCATTTATAATTTTTTGTTTGTCAAATTGAAAGTCTTACCATACTTTGATTCCACATATATTATTTTTATTAAAAATATAAATATGCAACATTTTATACAAAATAAACATATAATAAATTTTCCGCAATAAAACTAAACAAATTAGCCCCAAAGAATTAAAAAATTTGTGTTGAAAAGCGTATAGCCTCAAATTACGGGTTCATCAAATGTCAAAATTTTTGTAATGAAAAACACAGTCGAAGTATCCAATATGCTTAGCTGCAAAATCATTTTGTATGTGGATAAGTTACAGACAAACTTTCGAGTGGTTCTAAGGTTACGGAATAAGGCTGGCAAATATTAAATTTTATAATAATAAATGGTTGCAACAACATAACCATTAATAAGTCATAACAAATTTTAATAGCTATAAACTTGGAATTTTAAGTAAAGAAGCTATCTAAAAAAATGTTACTACTATTTTTCTAGAGTGCTCACTGACGTTCCGCTCCACAACGTTTAAGGGGGCACACCACCTTTAAACTCTGAAAAATAAACTTCTTATAAATAATAACAAAAATAAATTAAGAGCGTCCGTGGCTCAGTTGGCTAAGGCGCACGCCTTAACCGTCCGAAACACGTCCGCTCTAGGGGTCGTGGGTTCGATTCCCGGTGAAGTCACTCGGATTTTTTCTGAGTTATTTTCAACGGAAAAAGTACCCAAGACTCCGGCTGTTTCGAGGCAGGTTTTTCCCCGGAATTTTCCTTCAGTGTAATTCCGGGTTTTCCCTGCCTCACAGGCGTTAAGCCTGGGCGAATGCGAAACAGTGGTAGGGACCATAGGCAAAGGCAGGAATTAAAAAGGTAGCCAACCCGATGCACTAGGCAGGGAGCGCCGGCCTTACCGACGTGGAGCTGGTCTAATACACGGGACCTTCTCCGGGGAAAGCTACACTGAGAGACGGACCCGATGCCCTCTCGGGGGCAGAGAGTGCTGGCTTAACCAGCAAGGTGTGCGTCTGAAAATATGGTCCTCACCGGAGAAGTCTCTCAGGGTGGAAAAATAATAGGTAAGATACATTGATGTAAAAAGTGGTGGATAAATTAGGATTGGGCACTCCACACAGAGGTGGTGGAAGGCCCCCGCCAGCTGGGCCTGAAAGGCCGCGGCGGTAACAGGAGATAAAAAAAAAACAAAACAAAAATAAATTATAATTGTTATATAAATTTTATACTAATATTAGGTTATATTACCTGTATTTTTACCATGGTAAATCCATATTTGCACCTATTTACCCATATTGACTCTCCGTATACTGTTTTGAGCATTTTGGCACTGTCCGTAGGATTCCATGTGACCACATAGTTTGATTGGGCTAAAATTTTAGGAGAATGCTTTGTACACTTGCACTTTTGGTATGAATAAAGGGATTTTGATTTGAATGCTGAGAAAATGTTTAACAACAAAAATACTTAATTTTTGGCCTTTTTCAACCGATTTATGCCACATTTTTTTTCATAAAAGATTTTCTAAGCATTCAAATCAAAATCCCTTTATTCATACCAAAAGTATAAGTGTACAAAGCATGCTCCTAAAATTTTAGCCCAATCAAACCCAATCAAACCATGTGGTCACATGGAATCTTACGGACAATGCCAAAATGCTCAAAACAGTATACGGAGAGTCACCATGGGTAAGTAGGTGCTAATATGGATTTACCATGGTAAAAATACAGGTAGTATAACCTAATATTAGTATCAAAATTATATAACAATTATAATTTATTTTTGTTATTATTTATAAGAAGTTTATTTTTCAGAGTTTAAAGGTGTTGTGACCCCTTAACCCCGTTTTTGAGAAATCTCAAGATCACGCTTTGCTATGTAGCAACCACCATTTTAAATTTCAAAAATCTGACACCAGTATCTTGTTAAGTGATGCCAAAAACCGCCGAGTACCCATAAACGAGCTAATCCTGTCCAAAATAAGGATTTGCAGTGACAAGTTGAGCCAGACAATGTCACTTCCAACGACCATATTGGATCAAACGTCATAAATTTTGAACAACAATTGGTCGGATTTCGAAAATATACATATGTTTATTCGAACATTTTTAGCCGTTGTACGACTTATTTGGTAGCTTCCAATTTTGGCCAAACCAGGTGGCCGTTTTGACGCGAATCGCCTCATATATAGATAAATATATATTTTAATTTGTGTTTATGTGTATATGTGCGTGCGTGTGTGTGTGTGTTTGTGTGTATGTGTGTGCGTGTGTGTATGTGTGTGTGCGCGTATGCGCGTGTGTGCGTGTGTGTATGTGTATCAGAAAGAGAGAGAGTGTTGAAAGTAAACCAACCAACAATCCAAAGTAGTTTATCCTCCATCAGTTCTGCATCTTCACCTTCGCTTGTTTCATTTGCAAAAGATTCATAGCTATGCTCATGGATGGTATGTTGAATTGCATTTAAGATTTCTAATCCATCTAATTTGGTGTTATTATCCAGATCATGTAGCCTGTCAAAAAAAAAAAAAAAAAATCTTACTGTATTTATTTTTTATTATTGAAATCACAAGGCATATTAGAAATATTATTTATTTATTACGTGAAATAATGAAAATCTATTTCTTGTTCTGGCATATGTGTAATATCTAATTGCTCTGCTAATGGACCTAAATCTTCTGTCAAATGTCTGGAAAAAGATAAACACTATATATGTATATATATTTTATAAAATGTTGTTCAGAATTACGAAGTATAACTATCTTAACAAGAGTAAAATTTTTTAAAAAATATTAGAAAGCTTTTTTTATTAAATTAGAAAAATAAAATCTTTAATATCTCAAAATCTTATTCACTTAAGGGGCAGTCCCCAGAAAGGGATCTGGGTACTACATAAGCCTAACTAAATTATTAACACGATTCTTAAATTTTTACTTCAGTTATCGTGTACCACGGAAAGGCATGTATGAGCAGTATTTAATCCAGTTCTCTGAATCAAATCAATAAAATCACATAAAATTGATAACGCTAATAATTCTGGTCACTTCTTATCACCATATTTTATTTTGTTAAGGTTTGAATTTTTTAAATTTACAAGTTATCGATCTGAAAAAAGTCGGTTTTCCTAAATATTGTGGAATGCTCACTTCTATCTATTGCATTTTTAATACATTGAAATTAAGATTTTAATATCGCTAATTATTATAATATATAAAGCCAACCAACACCTTTCCCATTAGAATGTAGCATATAATAAGATCTAGCAAATTCAAAGTATATAGGTCGCAGGGATGTGCGTCCAGAGCGGACGGGTGGGTACCTATTACCACTACACAGCGCGTCCTCAGGTTGCGGATAGATGAAAGGCCCCTGAGAAAGAGGTTAGCTGCAAATAAATCAAATAAGCAGCAGCGGACAGCCGATAGGCCCAGGCGTGGGTGTGATGAGCCCACACTGGCGAACGCATTCATCTAGAAACACTACGCAAGCACCATAACAACAAACACTCAATATTTCCTATTTCACTCTCTCTCTCTCTCTTTCTATCTCACTATGACTATAATCTAGCTCTTTTAGCACACATTACAAAAATCCTGCTGTCGTGGAGGATGCGGGAGCGATGACAACTGCCCCGAAAGGGGATGTGTAGAATGATTCGCCACCTGGTGTTACACGGCAACGAAGCCAGCGAAGGCGCGCTGCCTTGCAGGGGGGCATTAGGATACGAGAATGAGACCGTAGTGTGTCCGACGGTGAGTTTACTCTGTCCTCATCAAAGTCGGAAAGCTCTCATACTTAGTTCTAGAGAGGTATGAGGGTTATCACCTCTAGAACGGTTGACTCACCTGCGATCGGAGCAGGATCCAAAACGCGCGGGTTTAACTTACTATCATGGCACAAAAAAAGACAAAATCAAACCAAAACCAAAAGTGAGTTAAAGGTGGGAACGTGGAATGTACGCAGTTTATACAGAGCGGATGGGTTCCAGAAAATCGTAAAAGAAGCTGATAGGTACAATTTAGATTTAGTAGCAATACATGAAACTAGGTGGCAGAAGATGAAAGAGGAAATGTTTAGGCCCACTATAGGCAAGGAAAGTCTGCACGAAACCAGCAACGATAACGGTATTAGAGTCATAAATTTCGCGGCGACAAAAGATCTTATAGTAAAGACTACGCGCTTTAAGCACAAGGATATACACAAAGCATCGTGGACATCGCCGGACGGAGCCACGCAAAATCAAATCGATCACTTTCTTATCGATAAGAAGCGCCACACGAACGTACTTGACGTAAGAACCCAAATTAAGAGCCAAATTAGTAGCCGCGCAAAATAGTAAACGAGCGAGTAAAGTAGAAACCTTCGATATTGAAAAGCTACAAAACTGGATCGAGCGAATTAAGTATCAAGTAGAAATAAGGAATCGGTTTCAGGTGCTCGAGGACCGAATAATGGATGCACAGACGGAGGCGGGTGATGATCCGAACAGTCTATGGGGGGATATCGAAAAAACGATAAAAGAGGCAGCGAATAAAGTGCTAGGTAAAAAGAAAAAGCCAAAGAGCAAACCATGGTTTGACGAAGAGTGCGAACTTTGGTTTGAAAGGCGCAAAAAGGCTAAGTTAGACATCGTACATAATGAAAGCGATAGCGCCGTAGAAGAGTATCATGAAATAAGAAAGCAAGTGGGGGCGATTTACAGTAACAAAAAGTGCGAATATCAAAAGAACCAGATTAGAAAAATTCTTGAGTGTCCGCTAAAATCTGCTAAAGATCTTGTAAATCTACACAACAATGATGATGATAATGGATGGATTTTACATTGTTTTGTCCAGTAGTAGCAGTAGATATGTTTTCTCTGAGAACACTACAAATCGCTTTACCACAGAACTCCCACAAAATTTATTTCTACACGGCAATTGGTCTGTCGGTCTCACTGAAATTCAAATACCTCTTAAGCTATAATTTTATGAGACCCTCTTTTCCAGCGTCAGCGTAAAATGAGGGCGCGGAATATTCGAAATTCTGAAGCGGTAGTGTTAACGCAGCAGCATCGAGCGGTCTAGCAACAAATGCAAAAGCATCAAGAAGCAGCGTACACGGCAAAGGACAGCATCAAGCGTCATTTTGGAGTTCAGGTTAGGAATATCGTAGAAAATCATATTCATTATAAAATATTATTCAGATGTAAACATACACTCTCTACATTTAATATTCAAAGTGCGGTGTTAAGGTAGTATTGACGAGGATGCCCCCAGGTCAGTCGTCAGTCAGCCGTTGGGGAACCAACACCTCATGAAGTCACTTCGTCGCTCTCCAAAGTGCCTTGAACCATCAAAGCTTTGGATAGACAGAGAGGGAGTGAGGGCTCTCTCTCACCGAAGTACAAATGTCACCATGGAAAGTAAACAATCTTGACCTTGACCTCTCACTGGCTCGGGTGGGGGGTGGGGGGGTCGAGGTCAGTTTTGTTTACTTTCTCCATGGTCCCAAGTTACTACTGACGTCACTTGAATCGTTATGACAGAACCACAGACTAATGTTATTTTAGACTTCGTAAGATGCAATTGACTTTTAATGCAACAAATCATGAGAGAGAGAAAGATAGTATATATTTATGCATGCAATCTATTTGTGTGTATATCACTTACCTTGTGTCTATTGGCAATGTAACTCTCGGTTGTGACGTTATCAACATGGACGCCCAGGCCATGCAAAATACATCGCCAGTATACGACTAGAGTAGTATTTTCTAATTTTTGCCAAAAAAATAACGTGACAGCTCTTAGAATTTATATATGTGATGGCGCATTACGACGGCCAAGTGCAATTCAAGCACTAAGGTTGTCTGGATGTCTCTCCGTCAAATTATCACTCATGTAATAAGTCGTTTGTTTTAGCAAGCTGCCAGCGGTCATGTACATACGTGAGGACGAGAGATGAGGTACGAGAGAGAGAGAGAGAGAGAGAGAGAGAGAGAGAGAGAGAGAGAGAGCATAGGTATAGGTAGCGCGGTTGCCATCTGGCCGCACATGATTAGCGATATTTGACAATCATGTGCCGACGGCCAGGGAGTTTGCCGTTTGCGCGCCACAGCATGCAGACCTCTTAGTCTCGCTGTATTGTAGACATCTAGCTTAACACGTTAACACTTAACACTTAACAAATTATTAGTACTAGAGGATTCGTTGCTGTTAGAAGTTAAAGACTAACAGTAGCGAAGGGTTTAACGTTAGTGGGTGAGAGTCCCACTCAGGTGGTACCGGTCACCGGTCTCTCTATAAAGGAAAAAAACACACACACACACACACACACAGACACACGCACACACACACACACACACACACACACACACACACACACACACGAAGCAATACACGAAGCACTCCGGAAGCAGGATGTGCCCGTATATATAAGGAGGATGATTTCCGACTACTTGAAAGACAGAATCCTATTATATGACACTGAGGACAGTACCAAGGCCTATAAAGTTACAGGAGGCGTCCCTCAAGGGTCAGTACTTGGCCCACCGACATGGAATATCATGTACGACGGAGTATTAAGGCTACAATTACCGGAACGAGCAACAGTCGTGGGATTCGCTGACGATATAGCAGTAGTGGTAGTAGCGAAACATAAAAAGAAGGTGATCCACATAGCTGAAGAAGCTACCCGTATAATACACGAATGGCTAACGGAAACTGGTCTGGAACTAGCCAGTCACAAAACGGAAGTTATTCTTATTACTAGTAGGAAGAAGATAGAGGAAATCACACTGACGGTGGATGGACATGAGATCGCTTCTCAACCAACCATCAAATACTTGGGCATCACCATAGATGCAAGACCAAGTTTTAAACAATTGGAAATAGTCAGTGATAAAGCAGCAAAAGTTGGCGCTGCCCTATCACGATTGATGCCAAATGTAGGAGGGCCAACTCAGAAGCGTAGGTTACTCCTAGCCAGTGTGACCACGTCGATCATGCTATATGGAGCCCCAATTTGGGCAGAGGCGATGCGGGTGAAATCGTATGCACGACAGTTAACTACCGTGTACAGGCGAAGTGCACTAAGAGGAGTGGCGTCCGCTTACCGTACGGTATCGGACGATGCGGTCTGCATTGTAACAGGCATGCCGCCCATTGACCTTTTAGCACTGGAAAGGAAGAACGTATTCAATGCTAAGAGAAGAACGAATGACAAAAGCCAGAATGAGATCTGGGATACTTCAAGAAAGAAGACAATGTCTGAATGGCAAACGAGATGGGAAGCTAGTGGCAAGGGGCGATGGACACATCGCTTTATACCAAGGATAGAAGGCTGGATTGGAAGAGGCATGGAGAGATTAACTACTACCTCACGCAGTTTTTGACCAGGCATGGATGCTTCCGGGCATACCTACACCGGTTTAAACTTGACGACAGTCCGAACTGCCCAGTCTGCTTGGAAACTAGCGAAGATGCAGAGCATGTCTTCTGTGACTGTTCGCGATATGAAAGTGAACGAGAAGTACTCGAGTGCTACCTCCAGACCAGAGTGACACCTGAGTCAATGATGACAGCTATGCTAACGTCGGAGGATGGTTGGTGCGCAGTAAACAATTACGTAAGGACCATCCTCAAGAAAGTTAGAAATGACGAAAAAAAGAGAAGAGAAAGACAAGACGAAACAGCCGAGTAAAATATGCTATATGAAAAGCACTGAGCCGTAAATATGAAACGCTCCTTGGACTGATGCAGAGGAACGTAGGTCACAAAGTTGAGCTCTCACTCCCCTGCCCTATGCAGAGGAACGTAGGAGCTAGGGTCGAGTACCTTTAAGTGCTCCTCAGACCGATGCAGAGGAACGTAGGTAACTGAGTTGGAGCCCAGACCCCCTCACCCAATGCAGAGGAACGTAGGTGTCGGGGTTGAGTCTGTCCAGAGGATGACCGGACGATGCTGCAAGAAGTATACGACCAGACGATCCTGCAAGAAGCAGACGGCTGGAAGATGCAGAAAGAAGAAGACGAGTTTGATCCTGAACCCCTAATCATTCTGGTGGATGGGGGATGTATGGAAATGTCAAACCCTAAAGAAGAAGCCAATCAGGCTAATTAACGAGCCCCACGGAAGTATTGTTTAACAATGGTGCCTGTGGGGTTTCGGTGTCAGAGGGCCACTTGTGCAGAGCTTGCTCTGCCTACGCCACATAAAAAAAAACACACACACACACATACAGACACTTTTTAAAAACACATGATTCGAACTCCACACACCTCAAAATGGATTCTAACCTGTTTTTGACGAAGTCGAAAATTTTACTATTACAAAGCTTCCTTTAGGAGTCCGAAAAGTTAGTGTTTACGTTTCGCTCTACAGAAAAGGCCCCTTTAAGTCTGCGGTTCTCGGATTTTTTTGCCGGAAAGTTGATGTTATAACGAGAAGATCCCTATTTTTTGGCTGAAAATAATTGATAAGGTGTGCAAATTTTGGGAAATAGCCATTTTTTCACGATTTTCGAAAATTCAATAATTTATTACGAAAGCTAGAGGGCACCTAGGGGGCTGAAATTTTAGGAATAGCCGTTTTTTCTAATGTACTTTAATACATTAAATCGGCGGGCTGATTGGGCAACCCCCCCGCCTGACATATATTTGAAGAAATTTATAGGAATGACTCTTATTGTGACTCTTATTGAATATATTCAAGCAACATGGAATGTAATAATCAAAAATAGGCAGGCATGCAGTTTTCGCCAAAAAAGAACCAGTAGTAGAATATATTAACGGTACTGTAGATTTTTTACTTTTCTAAACTCTGATCAATAATCTAAAAACAAACAATTCATATTTCAGTATAATATTATAATAATTAATGTAAGGTAATATTTGTGTTATACGAATCTGGCATTGCATAATCATTTTTTGTGAAATGCATTGAACAAACTTGACTTTTCAAGAACCGATTTCCCTTAGTTTTAGAAATTTTTCCCATTCCTATCTTCTGTCTACTGATACTTCAGTGCTGAATTTAGTAATCAATTTTACAGTACTTTGGCCAGCCTTTGGAATACTGGTTTTCTTTTGGTGAAAATTGCATGCCTGCCTCTTTTTGATTATTACACTCCATGTCGCTTAAATATACAATAATTTTGTATTTATATTTATCAATTTTTACTATTTCTAGCTACAAATACTTGGTTGTGGTTTTGTATCTATAACCTATACAATGTTTTGATTATCCTAAATAAAAAATTTTCACTATATCTGGGAGATCAAGCATCATCATCTTATAGTAAATTATATGCGCCATCACATATATAAATTCTAAGAGCTGCCCTGGCGAAAAAATCACGTGATTAATTACATGATTAATCGCGTGATAAATCATTTGGTTTATCACGTGATATATAACGTGCTTATTTGGCGTGATTTATCACGTGATAAATCACGTCAGAAATCGCTCGTAAAATTTAAATATTTGTTTATATTGAAATAATTTTTTTATTTTCCATCTAAATAATTATAGTTATATATCTAAATAAATATAGTTAATGATATTGATAATTCAAATAAATAAATCGCAAAAAAAAGAAAAAAAATTTCCCTGACCAAGACTTGAACCCCTGTCCTCCAGTTGTTAATCCAATGTCTTACTACCTGAGCTATTTGTGCTGTTACCAGTTTCAAACACTTAATCTAATCATACATAAGAATATAATTATATTTATCACATTATTTAGTTTATATGGATACTGTAAGATAAATAATAGAAATTTCAAAAGTGGTTTTATTATTATTGCTAATATATGCAGTATGCGTATAATCTATATAAAATGATAAATATAATTATATTCTTATGTATGATTAGATTAAGTGTTTGAAACTTGTAACAGCACAAATAGCTCAGGTAGTAAGACATTAGATTGTCAAGTGGAGGACAGGGGTTCAAGTCTTGCTCAGGGAAATTATTTTTCTATATTTTTGCGATTTATTTATTCGAATTATCAACATCATCAACTATTTTATACTTGTTTAGATGGAAAATAAACAACTTATTGCAATTTAAACAAATATTTGAATTTTACGAGTGATTTCTGACGTGATTTTACGCATGATATTATAACGAGTTGCCTTGTGTGCACTCGTTACGTCCCTCTCTCCCCTATATTATATCATCATACTATAATAAACATTATATCTGTAAATATTCTTGTGTATAACATTCCTTTCAGCAGCAGGTAAGTGAGAGGAGCAGACAGCCGTAACACACACAGAGAGAGCCGCGCGTAGTGTGTATGTGCGTGTGGCGCCGTCTGTGAGAGAGTGAGAGAGAGAGAGAGAGAGAGAGAGAGAGAGAGAAAGATTGCACTGATCACGCGGTCGCGTCCCGCGCCGCGACACTTTGGAGTTTACCGCCGTACAGTACAGTCGTGCCGATACTGTCTCTTCGTCTCCGCGGCTACGCTTACTTCTAAGCTAGGTAGATCCGTGCGTGCGTTCGACTTCGAGAGGACTGCTACAGCGTCCTTGACCAGGAACTTCGTGTGTCGCTGGAATCAACCTGCTGCTGTTCAGCACCGCGTGTCCGATTGGTTTGCCGCTCGACTTCTAGCTGCACCCCGGCCACACACGAGGCTTTGAGGCATCCGTCCTGCTGTCCAGCGTCGGGCCCTGGTCATCCGTCCTGCGCCGCTCCGGTCCAAGCCACGAGGCATTTATCGAGCTCCACGAAGCACATCTGTAAGTACCTGCCCGATCGCAATACTCTCTCTCTCTCGGCATTATTCGCTCTGCTCCGTCTCTCTTACTCTGCGCTGCATTTGTACTGATTTTTTAGTCTTTACATAAAGAGAAACTTTGCTATTACTCGGCTTGTGTCACTTTGTTCCTGACTCTGTCCATTCCCATGCGATTCACTCTTAATTTATCTCGCGAACTAGCTACGTAGCCAAATCACTCACGACGCCTCCGCGGGCTCACGTGCACGAGGACGTGCACGTACAGTAAACTGCGCTACGGGCCAGGCTTCGTACAGCCTTCAAGAAGCCTGCAACTAGCTGCTACATACTTTTCCTCTCGCTTGTTCATCGATCAGTGGATGCGCCACTGATCGTTTATATACGGATGCGGACCCCGTCATTCATTAATATTCCGGTCTAAAACACCGTTATAATATATCACGTGATATATCACGTGAAAATTCAAGTGATTTATTACGCGATTAATCATGTGATTAATCACGTGATTTTTAACCAGGGTGTCACGTAATTTTATCATTAAAAATTAGAAAATACTGTTCTAGTGGCAATGTATTTTGAATGGCCTGGGCATTCATATTGATGACGTCACGACCGAAAGTTATATCGCCAATTTGGCTTCTGGCCTGCTCCAAACCGGAGTGATTAATGTAAAATGCCCAGTATTCGGACAAAATGAATATTCAGCCCTATACTTGGACACTCAAATATTTGCTATTGTGATAATATAAAAAACTCAACCTCAAAAACTAAAGCGGATCAGCATTGTAAACACCGTTACGAATAATATATTTGTGATTTTAATTACTTTCGATCAAAAATAAATTCAAATGGATAATTTAAAAGTTTGCTTTGGAGTCCCATAAGAGCAAATTTTTTTAGCATTGTCCAACTTTACCGAACACACGATTTCCATAAAGCAGTAGTTGGACACATTTAATTACAGTGTCCAACTACTGGCTTAAAATCGCGTCCAAGTACTGGTTTCATCGGGTCAAATGATGTCTAACTATACCGTGTTTTGATGCTAATCTTCAAAATTTATTTTTATTATGAAAATTGATTGTTGAGGTTCGGGATTTTTTTTTGAAAGATAATTGTGTCGGCTAAACGTTGGTAAAAAAAGTTTTTGCTATTATGGAATTTATCTATGCAAAATAAATGAGCTCCTGAAATTTCCTTAAAATCTTCATGTACTGGGCATTTTACCTTACGAGTGTAAATGGGCGCATCAGGAGTTGCGAGTTTAAGAAGAGACTGTAGAGAGTTTTTTTTAACTTATGAACAACTTTTTTAAATTAAATTCTTTTTAATTCAAAAAATTTCTTCATAACTTAATAAAAAGTTTTGTTCGAAATTAAAAAAATTACAAATATTATGCATTAATTACAGACAACTTCTTTTAAATGAATTTCTTTATTAAATTCCCACCTAAATATATTTACTTCAAGCATATCTATTAAAGTAAAAACTCTTCGAAGCTAAAATCCTAAATGAGTCTGCGGTAGCTGTAGAAATGAAAATCATGAATTCTTGGCTTCGAAGACTTGTTGTACCTGGTATATGACATATATAGACATTGTTTTCGGTTTTCTACAGTTTTTTAACAAATTGTAGCATATGAACAATTCTAGAATGATAAATATTTATCCTATAACTAACATTGAATACTACACTATGACATAAGAAAACATAAATTATATCAATAAATCAAAAATGTACATATATATATATAATATATATACACACATATATATATAAAGTATATATATATATATACTAGTGGGGCTTCGCCCCCCGGCTCGCTCCGCTAGCCAACCCCCTATTTTAGATTTTTTTTTTTCAAAATTTATTTTTATGATTAGTTAAATCAATTATATATATATATATATATATATATATATATGATGATCAAACGGCTGTTGAACAGAGATTAAATGCATATAATAATAACAATTTAATCCAATCACATATTGAGACTTTGACTAGAATTTAAAAAAAAAATCCTACAGCTAAAAATTATAAACACTTGCCTCAAGTAGCTTACATTCAAAATCTTCCAAATTATAAAATGATTTTTTCACGAAAAGACGGACATCAAAAACATTTATATAACAAACCATTAACCCCTGAATTGGTGCTATTATAGTTTCCCTGCTAAAAATACTCCATAGAGATCGATTAAATTTTGAATCGATTTTGAAGCTATATCTTAATCCCACTTTTTGTATTAGAAATCGATTGAAATCGATAGAATCGATAGGAGTCGATAGAATTATATACGAAAAATGACTATTAAAGTGAATAAGGGTCAATCATTGGTATGAAACAACGGTTTTAATTGTTTTTTTTCGTATTGAAATTAATCGACTCCTATCGATTCTATCGATTTTAATCGAGCTCTAATGCAAAAAATGGGATTAAGATTTAGCTTCAAATTCGATTAAAAATTTAATCGATTTCTATCGATTTCTTTTAACTATTTCTAACAGGGTTAGGACTTACGTTTACCAGAAAATTTTGATCTTTGCGTATATCCTAAAGAATTACCAGAAAATCAATCACAAGATACATATTTAAATAAATTATCGCAATTTGTTGATCCGATAGTTTTCCCATTACTGTTTCCACTAAGTGATTTAGGATGGAGTACTAATTATTTTCAAAATTATCAGCCAAAGGAGAAAAAAAGCTCACTCTTTTGCAATATTATTCATACAGACTTGCATATCGACCGAATCAAACAAATTTTAGTCCTTTATTGTATGCGGGAAGATTAACTCAACAATTTTTTATACATTCTTACGTGATGATAGAAAATAATCGCTTGAATTATTTGAGAAGTAATCAAAAAACATTAAGGATAGAATGTTATCAAGGCTTATTAGATGCAGTAGTTAATAGTGCTTCAAATATTTCTAATAATTTTGAAACAAAAGAAAAAATCGGGAATCTTTTTATTATACTACCATTAACATATATTGGAAGTCCTAAATATATGCAACAACATTATCAAGATGCAACGGCTATTATAAGAAAATGTGGTAGACCAGATTTATTCATAACTGTAACATGTAATCCGAAATGGAAAGAATTAAAATTAATTTTAAAACGATTTCCAAAAAATACAACTCCAAATGATATATATACCTCACATCACCATTAGATTATTTCACACAAAATTACAATCAATATTGAATGATATAATACATGAAAAATATTTTTGGTAAAGTATTAGCTTATGTATATACAGTTGAGTTTCAAAAACAAGGTTTACCACATGCACACATTTTAATAACATCACATCCTGATAACAAAATAATCACATCTGAACATATTGATACATATATATCTGCTGAAATAATTTCAAATAATGACAAACTTAAGAAATTAATTATTAAACATATGCTGCACGGACCTCATAATAATAAAAGTCTATGTTTGAATAATAAAAACAAAAAATGCACAAAAAAATTTCCGAAACCTTTTGCTGATATAACTACAATACAAAAAAATGGTTATCCACAATATAAAAGAATAAATAATACTTCTGATAATCATGTTTATAAAACTCGATTCAATGAGAAAATTCCAGTCAGTAATGAAATGGTTGTACCATACAATAAGTTTTTATTAATGAAATATAAATGTCCTATAAATGTTGAATATTGTGCTTCTATACAAAGCATAAAATACATCTTTAAATATATCCATAAAGGTAGTGATAGAGCATTCGTTAAAATTCAAAAAGATGATGATTGTAACAATAATGATAAATTTGAAGAAATTAAAAATTACGTTGATGGTAGATATTTAAGTTTAATCAAAGTGTCAGCAATACAAAAGCAAACAAAAGCAAAGAAAAAACGTTAAAGAAATTATTGTTTCTTCCAATAAAAAAGTTAAACAATAAATTATAAAAAAAGCACCTATATATTTACCCCTGTGTGTGTGGACAAAATAAATTTATCAAATAACAAATACAATTTCTATTTGACAAAAAGTCGCTGGCTGCGGGGAGGGGTGGCGGAAGGGGATGGCTTTCAATTATTCAAATACATGGACACGAAAGAATTTTACCTTAATTTGCGGGGGGGGGGCATTGTGGGGGGTGCGGGGGATGGCGGGGTGATGGGGTGCGGGGAGAATAGACCAAAATAATTATATATTATAGGAAGTATGTGGTGTGTGTGTGTGTGGTGTGTGTGTGTGTGGGGTTGTGTGTGTGTGTGTGTGTGTGTGTGTGTGTGTGTGTGTGTGTGTGGATGTTGTCAATTTGTCCAAATGGGAAGCACAAAGACATTCTGACCTTAAAATCACATAATATCTATAACCGACTTTCTGCCCACCATTCCACCTACTTAGACGGGACTTCGACTATTCTAACTATATGTACTTAGTCTTTAGCCCAATACCCGTAGACGTATCTGATACTTTTGCGATATCTGTTGATCCAGCTGAATAGAAGCTATAAAGGCATTCTGACCTCGAAATCGGATAAGAATCCATAACCGACTTTCTGCCGACCATGCTACCTACTCAAGCGGGATCTTGGCCATACCAACTATTTGTAATTACTTTTTAGCTCAATACTCCCATATGTTTCCTCTATTTTCGCGATATATCATGTGTTCTTTGCAACCTTAGAGGCTGGGCGAGTGCCTTATGTTAAAAGAAAAGCGTTTTGCTTTTATTTTTATTACGTTTGCGCATCTTCTACATATTTGTTTAAAAATGTTAATAATGACAAATATTTTGTTTAAATTGAAGATAGNATATTTAATTTATTCACAAATCCCTACACTCATGTCAGAACTATGTGTATTTCAAACATGTTTGTAAAGTTTTAGTGCTCTTCGATGCCTAGAACTGAAGTAAGTCTGCGGTGGGTGAAAAAATGGAAATTGTGAATTTTGGCCTTCGGAGACATGTGCACCTGGTATTTGGTACATATAAAAAACCGCTGCCAATTCTTTGGCACGTAGCTTCCTTCAACCTTATGTATCGCTTAAATATCTGAATTGTTTTTATTTCATACATAATTCTATAAAGTTATTATGCTTTTTTCGTTTGATGGATAAAATCATTTCGAAATAATTATATTACATAATCAATGCGTAACTGAAAATATTGTTTTTGACGATTTAATAAAACAAAAAACAGAAAAAAACTAGCCGATAATCATGATGTTTTAACGAAAAGTTCAAAATTTAGTTTCCGAGATATAATGATAAGGATATAGTTCGCGGAACGTATCTAAAATCACCAGTGATCGAAAAATCGCCATGAATATACGCACATGCGTAACTGAAAATCTTATTTTTAACGAATTAATAAAACAAAAACAGCAAAAAACGAGTCTAAGTATAGATTAAAATCCATTAATGGAAACTGAGATCGAAGCGATACAGTTTTCAGTTATATAGAGTATACAGGGTAAGAAAACAAAATTTTGAAGCTTAATATCTTTAAAACTAACTGGTATCATAAACAACCCAAAGAAAGAGATAAAGGTGCTATATAATGCTAACTAAATCCAAAATTTTAAATTGATTATTGCCTTTTTACTCCAGTTATCGCATCACGTAGAAAAAACGACTCATAGTATACAGGGTGAAAAAACAAAAGTTTGAAGCTCAATATCTTTGAAACTAACTGGTTTTATAAAAATCCCAAAGAAAGGGATCATTGTGCTATATAATGCTAACTAAATCCAAAATTTGAACTTGATTATTGCCTTTTTACTCCAGTTATCGCGTCACGTAGAAAAACGATTTTTTTCAGTTTTTGATGTTTTTCTCAGGATCTGCCCCATGAAATGACTTAAAATTTAAGTGGTATATAGTTCTAATTACCTTCAATAATCATATATTTTTTTAGAATGATTCGCTATTTAGTTTTTGAGTTATAACGATTTAAAAAAATTGCACTGTATGGTGTATAATAAAAGAACGACGAACGATAATATAAATTTTTCACGGTAAAAACATAGGCAATTTTATTCTCTTTCAGGTACATATTAAGCAATTTACTTTTATTAACTTTTCCGATAACTTTGTTGGCAAAAACTGAAATCTCAAAACTAAAAAATCACTATAAAAAAAAAACGCGTATATAAATTGTAAAAACGGACTTTCGTCCCACTATCTTCTAGCAAAAACAAAGAAAATGAGACTTGGTGGGTTAAAATCCACCAAGTAGAAGCTGAGAAACAGGCGTATACATACGCACACACACACACACACACACACACACACACACACACACACACACACACACACACACACATACATCCGTACGGACATTTTCTAAAAACACCATTTTTCGACTAAAAATTCATCAAAACACACTTCCCACATGTTTTTACACAAACTCCAAAAATTACTATTACAAGGCTTCCTTAGGAAGGAAACAATTGTTTCTTGTTCTCTATAGTTATTGTTTTTTATTTATATGTTTGTTTAATACATTTTTTAAACAATTGAATGTTAATATAAAAAACCGCTGCCAAGTCATTGGCACTTAGCTTCCTCCTATTCTGCTAGTGGAAGATAATTACATGGGACAATCAACTCATTCTTTGATTTAAATATTCGCTACTATTCGATACTAAAAGGATAGGTTAGGAAGACACTTGTAGGGGAGGGGTATCAGGGGAGTGGGGGTTAAGGTGGATATCAAAAGGATAGAGCTCCGTGAACTCCTAAAATAACTTACATATATCGTAATAAAAAAAATACCAGTAATTGCGGAATCGTTAATAGCATTAACAACTGCAAATTACAAAATTGCGGGTGGTGGCTTCATTTTTTTGATTAATTATTTTTCACAATTTCTACATACCCACAGCCGCCTTTCAGACCCTTGACGTTGTTTTCTGTACTCCCATAATCTCCTTTTAAAATTTCGTCGTTAAAGCAGAGCTCGGGGCTTCAGTCCGGCGGAGGCGGATTCCGCGAGACGCTCTTCAGCAGGAGCTATGAGAAGGGTACAGAGAAAATATTTAGCGCAGGTCTAAAAAGGCGAGCTGGCCGGACGTACTGAAATGAGCTTGTTTAAAATTATGCG
>CM053172.1:15224573-15281790 GCA_012977825.3 Pteromalus puparum | reverse complement strand
TTGAAGAATTTGAATCTTAATATCTTTTAAACTAAAAGGTTTCATAAGCTACAAAAAGAACCTAGCTGAAGTGATCAAAAGATCAATCTTTTCCTAAAATTTTAACTCAATTTAAACCTTTTTACTCATGTAATCGTACGACATAAAAAAACCATTTTTTTTAGTGTTTGATTTTTATCTCAAAAACTAGTCGCCAAAATTGCTTAAAATTTTTACAACTAGTAGATATCGTTGTTTTTTATTGTCATGAATATTTTTAAAACATTTAACTATTTATTTTTTGAGATATATATGTTTTTCNCACCGTTCGGGTATCCAGCGTCTGGAAGGGGGGAATATGACGAGGAACAATGTTAACTCGTCATGACCTCCCCAGCATAAATATCCCAATGTATAATAATGTATTACAGCTCTGTTACAGATGAACGGCGGAGAGTGAAATGGGAGAAAGCACGGTAAGTGGGGAGAGAGAGAGAGAAAGAGACTCGCGCGCGTGCCACGTCTCGCGGAGAAAGAGATTAGATTCGTTTAGGCTCGCAGAGAGTAAACATCGTGCGCGCTACTCCTCGATTAGTAAAGGCGAATAACTTTGTGAGAACGACGTGCGAAGGCTCCTGGTTTTCGACTGCAACCCAGAGGGTCCGACATCGACTGCGCCTTGCCCGAGGTCTCCGTGCGACTCCGCTACGTCCGGGGCTTCCGAGCAATTCCTACCACTCGCCTGCGAAGGAGACGTCCTGGGGCTGAGCCGACTCGTCTACTGTAAGTGTCAGCTCTGCATCTCTCTCTCTCACCAGTGCCCTCCCGGTCTCTAACTGCCTCGTTCGTCTGCGTCTCGCACACCCGCGTGTGTGCTCGTGTATCTACTTTTCACTGAACAATATACTTTACATTTTCTACGCTATCCAGCGTGTTTTGATTTGTACACCGGTCCGTAATCCTATTAAGTTCCCCGCCGCCTCCGCGGGCACGCGCATCGCTTCACGGTGCACGTGCGAACAAACTGCAGCTAGCCAAAATACGACCTTGGCAGGTCCACCTACGAACTCGATAAAACCCGAGGAAACGAGACTTGGTCTCGATTATTACGCGGTTGTCTCTCCGCTCCGGTAGCTGCACTGCACGCAGCTAACGTCTGCGCGGCTACCGACACCAAGCAGAGCAGCCCCGTTATAATGGCGCCCATCCGTAAGTGGCATTATTTATTTAACATTCGGACGCGGAATTTTAGTTTCACGATTATTACACGGTTAGTAACGCGACGAAATTTTGAAGCGAAGCAACGCAGGTATTCGCAAGGACGTTTACTAGAGAGCCACAGCAGCACGGCTTTGTTGTTGTTGACACGCGACGAACGCTCGCGTGCGAAACACGAAGCAGCTCGAATAAGTCGAAAGCGAGCACAGTATAGGGCTAACGAATATTATTCGAATATTCGTCAGTAGCCAAGATACTGTAACTGTAAGTACGAATCTCAAAACATCGCAGTATCTCTAGTGCGAACAGTGAGAGTATACATAGGTATACTAAAAGCGAGAACGCACGCAGCAGTAGAGCAGCGTAGCTCTCGCGCGCTGAAAGCGAACGCGCCAAGCGGCGCCGGCAACACAGCCTATAGCGTGACGTCACACGTACAGCGGCTGCCGACTCTCGCGAGGCGAGAGCGTTCCAAGAAGACATTGTACACAAACAAGCGTGCGGTACAAGTGTAATAGTATAGGTGTAGTTAGGAGCATCACGGTATACTGAGACGAGAGTATACCGGCGGAAAATAATTGCGGTTTCGCGCGATCGCCGAATATTCTGAGACGCGTATATAGTTGTATGATTGTAACAAGGAAAATTTGAACAGTGATATTAGCGCACTAAACTGATCGAATTTTTGAATTTTTTTTTCTAACGCGGAAAATTGTTTCTTTCCCTCAGTCGTTTTTTTTTTTTTTAGTGAAGTGAAAATTTTCGTTTTTGTCAATTAATCCAAACCGATTAAAATAGAGCAACAAACTCTCAATTTAGCGAATCGCTCACAAAAATTTTACGGTTTCGCGGGTTTGATATTCGCAGAGAGTGAAGATTGTTTTACTCTCACACCGCGTTTTCGAATTTTTGTTTTCTTTTTCTTTTCTCTCCAAGAAAGCGTTACGTACGGTACAGAGCAAAGTACAGATTGGAGGTGATTGCGAATTGAGAGGTAGAATCGAAAAATAAAAATAACGCTGAAAATTTTTTTTTCTCCTTCTGACAAAATATTTGTCATATTGACAACAAGAAAATTTATTAGTCGTGTTATATTAGTGCTACATTTTTTTAAAATTATTTTAAACAAAGGTTTGAGGACAGAAAATTTTTTTTTTCACAATTAAACGTAATAGATTGCGTCAAATTATTTTTTTTTGAGATTAGTAAAACCCGTAAAATTTTCTCCTCTTGCTCACTGATACAAAATGGAGAACCGTAACATCAGTAGGGTAGAGATGTCACAACAAATAGCAGAATGGGCATACGAATTGCCAGAAGAAAGTAGAGCGGATTTAATGAATGATCTCGAACTAAGAATAGATGATAATCAGTCTCAGAATATAGATAGGTTAATTAGGCGACTACGCGGCGATTATACCGCAGAAGATTTTGTAATCGTTAACGACCCAGAAGAAATAGTAACGTCAAGAAGAGCGGCAAAATTTCAGAAGCTACTGCTAATGCATAGGTCGATGGCAAGGTTGCCCGGTGCGACGAAAAGTATGATACTTGAACAGCAACGTCCAAACCATGAGCGCAGCTCCGAAATGGAAATGACAAACGGAGCGACGGGAGGCATCCTGTATCACAGCTCGCCCAGACAACAGCACGGCCATAACCCTTTTCGGGACACGGTCCAGCGAGCAGAAGAGATAACTACGCAGGATGAAAGCGATAATCGCTGGGCGTTGGGGGAGTCAGAAAGCCGTACAATTACGACTTCGGCAAGTACTGACACGAGAACGCTCAGAGCAGCCTATACGTCAAGCAACAACCTTATAGATTTTTGGACACCAGCCAATCGCATAAGCACGACGGCCACGACAACGACAACAGTAACTAGCTCCGTAACAACACCAGCAGTAGCAGCGAGAGTAAATCAGGACATGGCTAACACCCAAGCACAAGTGATGGGGACGCAGGACGAAAACAACAGAAATAGAGCACAACAAGAACGAACAGCGCATGCAGAAGAAATCGAGAGACTCAGAAATGAAAATAAAACCTTGGAGTACCTCGTGCAACAATTGTTACAGCAAAGTCAGCGAACAATGGACTCGATAAATCAAGCAACGACCTCGCAACCGAGCAAACAAGTGCAATTTCAAGACACCTTTGATATAAGGCACATAGAACCAAATGCTCACAGCACACGTAATTCGGGATTAAACCCAGGGGCGAATGTCGCTGTACAACCCGCACAAGTAACCAATGATACAACTCAAACCGGAGTCCAGCAACAACGGCAGCAACTGCCGGGGGACTCTAGGAGGGGGGGAGGATCACCTTGGGGTTATCCAAACCCATACTTTGTAGATGCGCAGACGCAAGCCCCCTTACCAACTGGGAGCTTATATCCGTTTTCGTACCCGACGATGGCAGCCTGGGGCGGGTCACGCCGAGACATTGGTAAAATTGCGAGAGAGTGGAATATTAAATTCGATGGACACAAGGACAGCTGCATCGAAGAGTTCATACAACGAGTCAACGAGTGCAGAACGTCCTCCCATCTCGACGAAGAAGATTCGCTCAACGCATTACTACACGTGCTGACAGGACCAGCGCTAATCTGGTGCAGACAACTGCGACCCGCATGGTCAACTTGGAGTGATTTTTGCCAAGCCGCCAGAAGGAGTTACGGGGTTAACCAAGATATCCAGATGCAACTCCTAGCAGACGCACAAGCTCGCACACAGGGTAAAAGGGAAGCGGTCAGAGACCATATCTTTGCAGTATTAACCATTCTGAGCCGCATAGACGTACAACCCCCTGTAGAAGCTCAACTCAGCATGATTTACGACAACATGCTGGCTGAGATCAAGATGCTTGTGCCAAAGAAAGAAGTCACCGACTTGGATGCGCTGATAACCCTCGCTAGGGCAGCAGAGAAGCTGATCCATGACAGAGATCACTACAAGCCTCCGCCGCTACCAGATAACTGCCTGTTACCTCGAGTGGCTTATAAGGAGCCAATGGAGGAGACAACGGGAAAAGCTACGCCCCCGCGCACTGCAGCAGTGGCAGAAGTCACAGAAATGCCAACGATAGCTGCGTACTTTGCTACAGCTTTTAAGGAGGCGTTAGCGCAAATTAGCGTTCCTGGAAATGCGAGCTCGCAAGGCTCACAGCCTCCATCAGCAATAAAGGCCAAAGTGAACAGAAAGAATAGTCGGCGAAGCAAGCCGAAAGGCACGGCGTCCGTCACGATAGAAGAAGGGAAGGATATCAAGAAGGAGCCGAAAAGCAGGGAGCCTGCCAGCAATCACAATGCAAACCAGGCAATCCCTGGTCCAGCCAAACCGCCTATTAAGTGCTATGGTTGTGCGTGGCCCGGGTATATTCAACGGTATTGCCCGGAGTGCTCGCAGAAGCCGGGAAAAGGCCAAGGGAAACAGTAGACGGGGTCTCTGCGTTTCCCGGAAAAACAGAAGGGACCTCAAATTCATCTTTAGGACAGCAGGAAGGTAACGAAATCATGCCGCTGAAAGGAGAATCCCCGGCCGATATAGATTGCAGTCGCTGGTGGACTCAAGTCGGAATAGGCGGATTTCAACTGCGCGCCCTTTATGATTCAGGGGCCGCACGCACCGCTATTGGTCCTATTGGCATACAAATAGCTTCAGCTTGTGGCCAGCCGATAATTCCGTACAAAGGACCCGGTGCGAAACTCGCAGATGGTCAGTTAGTGCCAATTTATGGGCATGTGGAACTGCCATTCGAGTTGCTTGGACAGCGCCGCCGCCTCAAAGTGATGATTATGAGCCAGTTGGACTCAGAATGCATCCTGGGCACAGATTTTATGCGGGCGTTCAACGCGATACTGCTGCCAAGAGAGAACCAGCTGAAGATTGAGGGAGCTGAGAGCTCGGTCCCTTTAGAATTGTCCACGCTTACAGACGGGGTGGCTAATGCTCTTGCGGCGATCGGATTAGCAGATGTAACTTCGACCCAGAGGACTCAGCTAGAACAAGTCCTGGATAGATGGCTGCCAGAAGGGGAGAGCATACTAGGATGCACCACCTTAATTCAACACGCCATCGATGTAGGATCTGCAAGGCCAATAAAGCAGCGATACTACCCCGTGTCAAGAAAATTGGAGGAAGAAATGCACGCTCAAGTACTGACTATGTTAGAAGCTGGAATAATACGACGATCTACGAGCGATTGGTCAAGCCCAGTAGTCATGGTGCGGAAATCTGACGGTACCTATAGATTCTGCATCGACTACCGAAAGCTCAATGCCGTCTCGAAGTCGAGTGCGTACCCGCTTCCATACATGGACGCTATACTTAATAAGCTGCAACACGCTCGATATATATCGACCATTGACCTCAGCTCGGCGTATCACCAGATACCGATGAAGGAAGAGGACATGCATTTGACTGCATTCACAGTGCCTGGACTAGGGCTGTTTGAGTTCACGCGACTTCCGTACGGGGTAGTCGGGGGACCGTCCACCTTCCAACAGCTGGCCGATAAAGTCATAGGGCCGGAGCTAGAGCCACATGCTTTCTCGTATTTGGACGATATTATCATCACGACGGACAGCTTCGAAGAACATCTGCACTGGCTCGAAGTAGTGCTGAAGAGGATTAAAGAAGCTGGGCTTACGATCAACAAAAAGAAGAGTAAATTTTGTTGTAGTGAGGTAAAATATTTAGGGGTTGTTGTGAATCGTGACGGCTTCCGTCCCGACCCCAGTAAAATCGAACCGATTATGACCTACCCAGCACCCAAGAATCTGAAGCAATTACGCCGATTCCTTGGGATGGCTTCGTGGTATCGGAAATTTTTAGATAATTTTGCGACAATCGCCGACCCTCTGACGTCGCTCACGAAGAAGAACGTCAAGTACCAGTGGGGCGATTCGCAACAAACAGCGTTCGAGCAGATAAAAGCACTGATTGCTTCTGCTCCTGTACTGCATCGGCCGTCTTTCGATGACTTATTTGTCATCCAAACCGATGCTAGCGACACTGGCATTGGGGCCGTACTGACTCAGACCATAGATGGAGACGAAAAGGTCGTAAGTTTTGCAAGTCGCACTCTCACTAACGCGGAGCGTAACTACTCCGTCACTGAGCGAGAATGCTTGGCTGTCCTATGGGCAATTCGAAAATTTCGCCCATATGTAGAGGGATACCACTTCCAAGTAATCACCGACCACAGCAGTTTGAAATGGCTATGCAATATGCGCAATCCTAATGGACGTCTTGCCAGATGGGCCCTCGAACTACAAGCCTATGATTTCGACATTGTGCACAGGAAAGGTTCGCTGAACCTTGTCCCTGATGCTCTATCGAGGATGTATGAGGACGACGCGAGTGACGCAGCACCGATCTCCGCCGTCCAGCCCAAAGATGTGCATGGCAAAGACGACTGGTACGACAGGCTAGCCGCACAAGTCTCAGAGAAACCTACCGAGCACCCCGAGTACAAGATCGTCGCGGGCCGCTTATACCGCTACCGTATCGATCCTACGCTCGAAGATATTATAGAAGATCAAGAGGCTTGGAAAATGGTCTTACGAGCAGATAAGATTCCTCAAGTTTTACGAGAATCGCACTGTGAACCCACAGCGGGACACCTCGGGCGACGTAAAACCTACGAGCGAATCGCGAGATACTTCTATTGGAAGAATATGTACAAGGACATCAGCGACTTTGTACGCTCCTGCGCCGTCTGCCAACAATGTAAAGTAGAGCAGCTACTACCAGCTGGACTAATGGGCAGACGCAGAAGTTATGGACCTTGGGAAGTTGTAGCCAGTGATATCATGGGCCCCTTCCCACGCTCTACTAGAGGATATTGCTATATTTTGATATTTATGGACACTTTCACCAGGTGGATTGAAGTGGTGCCGATTCGCAAGGCTGACGGTAACACACTCAAGAAAGAACTAAATGAGCGGGTTTTTCTACGCTTTGGGGTGCCCGATATATTTTTGTCTGACAACGGCACCGAATTCCGTAACAAACTGCTCGACCAGTTCCTACGGCAGCATGGCACGGAGCACCATACTATCCCACCGTATCACGCGCAAGCAAATCCTGTAGAGCGGGTCAACCGAACTTTTAAGACGATGGTAACGTCGTTTATAGAGAACGAACACAAAAGTTGGGATAAGTTCCTGCCGGAGCTCACCTTTGCCTATAACACCGCTACGCAAGAGTCAACGGGAGTGAGCCCCGCATTTCTGAACATGGGACGACATCCAACTCCTCCGCACAATACTAAACGAGCAGAAGAACAGGCCGCTCGGCAAGAAGCGGAACAGCTAGCGCTAAACAAGTGGGAAGAACGAATGCGTAACCTTTTCGACCTGCGACTTATTACGGCAAAAAGAACGCAGCGCGCTACAGAACGTCAGTCGAAATATTATAACGCGAAGCACAGACAAGTCGAATTCAAAATAAATGACTTGGTCTGGAAGCGTAATCGCATTCTGTCATCAGCTGTCCAAGGAATTAACGCCAAGCTGGCTCCCAAGTACGCCGGACCTTTTAAAATCACCGCTCGTTTGGGCCAGAATGTGTACCGACTCGAAAACGAAGCAGGAGAGGTGTTCGAGAAAATCCATGTCGTCGATCTGAAACGCTACCTGGCCGGAGAAGAACCACTCACCGAAGGAGATCAACAGGAAGAAGTCGCGAGCGACACTGCGCCACCGGTAGAAAATCATGTAAACGTGGATGCGCCACGTAAACGCGGCAGACCGAGAAAGACGCGTGTAGTCGTTGCTCGCCACTCGATTAAAGTTACGCGAGCGAAGAAGCTTAGTAGCCCTCCGACGGCTAACGCTCCTCCGACAGCTAACACCCCTCCGGTGGAAACAGGGAAAGTGAAACGCGGACGACCCAAAGGGTCTACGAAAAAACCGGTACCGCCAGTACACGTTTCACCGCGACGCATGCGATCACGCGCGAAAGAAAATTAGAATCGCAAAAATTTTTTTTTCTTTCCTCTTTTTCTTTTTCACATTATACTTTTGCAAAACTCCACTTTTAAAGTACAGGATAGGCAGGTGCCTAATGAGTTGTTTCTTTCCCCCGGGGCCTTCTTTCCCCAAATAGATCAAACACTCTAGAAGATGAGCAGCTCATCAAGGGAAGACAAACCCTGGATAGCCAGGATGGACGGATCACAGGCCCTGATCTGGGATAAGACAACTGACGAACAGGGCCGAATAAGATGGAAGCTGGCATACGTGGACGTCCCGCAACAGCCTGCCACTGCCACTGCCATTCCCGCAACCTTAATACCACATGAAAAGGCAGCAACAACCGCAGCAGAGAAGTGGGCAGAGGTTGAGGCACGCCTGGCTAAAGCTCGAGCGCAGAAACAAGAATACCTCCGAGCTCAGGAGGAGGCGTTCGGCGAGCTTGACCAGTTCCTGAAAACCTACGGCGAGGAAGGGAAAGCCCTTGCAGGGAACTACCCACAACTCGTCGCGGGCGAACGGGAGCTGCAAGAGCTCGTCGACGCCGAAAAGAAGCGCCGAGCGGAGGCCAGACGTGCCAAAGCCGCCGTCGCCCAGGCCGAAGAAGAGCTACGGCAGCAGAGGGAACGGCACGGCAAGGAGACAACGGAACTCCTGGAGCAGATGAGGCGCGCCAAGATCGAAGCTGTGCGCGCAGAGGGCTCGAAGATGCCGCGATGCTTCGTTTGTAAACTCGAGGGAGTTATGCGTGGACGAGAGTGTCCCCGTAGAGAATTCCACGGAAAACACTAACTGCGTAGTCGCCCTGTAGGCAACCATCGAGGCTCGCCCTAAAAGTTTATTTAATACATACACCTTGTAAAGAGACCTGGAGAGTGTTTGCAAGATTATTTCTTTTTCCCTACCAACTTTAAATTTCAGAAAGCAGGACTTGAATGATCATTCACTGCACAGTTCCAGAAATTAGTTTTTTTTAGTTTTCATAAATTTAGATTTATTTTCTTTTTCTTCTTTTTTCCATTTTATTTTTCCCACATAAAGATATGCATGCTGGTGAGAGATAATTGATGGAGAGCTGATACACCGTTCGGGTATCCAGCGTCTGGAAGGGGGGAATATGACGAGGAACAATGTTAACTCGTCATGACCTCCCCAGCATAAATATCCCAATGTATAATAATGTATTACAGCTCTGTTACAGATGAACGGCGGAGAGTGAAATGGGAGAAAGCACGGTAAGTGGGGAGAGAGAGAGAGAAAAGGACTCGCGCGCGTGCCACGTCCCGCGGAGAAAGAGATTAGATTCGTTTAGGCTCGCAGAGAGTAAACATCGTGCGCGCTACTCCTCGATTAGTAAAGGCGAATAACTTTGTGAGAACGACGTGCGAAGGCTCCTGGTTCACGACTGCAACCCAGAGGGTCCGACATCGACTGCGCCTTGCCCGAGGTCTCCGTGCGACTCCGCTACGTCCGAGGCTTCCGAGCAATTCCTACCACTCGCCTGCGAAGGAGACGTCCTGGGGCTGAGCCGACTCGTCTACTGTAAGTGTCAGCTCTGCATCTCTCTCTCTCACCAGTGCCCTCCCGGTCTCTAACTGCTTCGTTCGTCTGCGTCTCGCACACCCGCGTGTGTGCTCGTGTACCTACTTTTTCACTGAACAATATACTTTACATTTTCTACGCTACTCAGCGTGTTTTGATTGTACACCGGTCCGTAATCCTATTAAGTTCCCCGCCGCCTCCGCGGGCACGCGCATCGCTTCACGGTGCACGTGCGAACAAACTGCAGCTAGCCAAAATACGACCTTGGCAGGTCCACCTACGAACTCGATAAGACCCGAGGAAACGAGACCTGGTCTCGATTATTACGCGGTTGTCTCTCTGCTCCGATAGCTGCACTGCACGCAGCTAACGTCTGCGCGGCCTATGCGATAACAAACAGAGCAGCCCCGTTATATTCGAAAATTACTTTTTATATCATAAAAAGAGCAATCAAGTCAATCTAGAAAATCTTGCGGGAAAAAGTAGACAAATTTATGTTCTTTAGATACATTATTGTTGAATATATTGTAGAAATCATATCATTATAAAAAAGCAAAAATATTTTTTCAAAAATAGAAAAATGGCTATAATATGGCCATAAAATGGTCAGAATCATAAACGAAAAATGACCTAAATTCAGAATTAGAAAAAATATAGCATATCAATTTTATTACGATCCGTCACATGGTTCAAAATTATGGGCGGTAATCGTACATACACACCACACCACACTACACAACACACACACACACACACACACACACATACACACACACCACCTGCACCTCCGCACGGACATTTTCTAAAAACGTATGATTCGTACTCCAAACACCTCCAAATGCGTTTGCATGAAGTATTAGCGAAACTGAAAATTTTACTATTACAATGCTTCCTCTTGAGGAGGAAGCAATAAAATCCGATTTTTCATTTTCTGACAATTTAAGGTGGTAAGGTCCCCTTAATGATGGAATTTTTTTCCTTTTCGATAGAAGCACGATGTAGTGTCACAGCCGCAGAAAGCATGTAGAAAAGTGACAATCGATTTTAAATTTTCATGAGCAAAACTCTTTGCATCAAACCATTTTTCCGGTGCTTTATTTTTACCAGGCTTCAAAAATAAAACATTTTTATCGGAAGGTGTCCATTGAGTCATCAAGACTAATAAATCGACGTCTCCTCCTACAATGATCGTCGTTGTTGATTCATTGGCTGTATCAATTGCAGTTTGAACGTTTGATTCACTGTGTTCACCACAATTATTTAAAACTAATCAAATAACTACAAAAACAAGCCGCTTCCAAAGACGAAAAATCGATGCTGCACAGTTCCTTAATTTCTGCTCACCCACTGTGAGAGCAGCTGATGTCCTTAACACGTCATCGTGGCATCCCCCCACTTTCCAACGGTCTTCTTCAATTCTCTCCTGCAGCGCCTCTATTATTTCCGCAAGGAAGTGAAAAAATATCGTCAAGCCGTTACAAGTTAAAAAATAAAATATTTGAGAAGAAAATAATATTATTTAGCTAAAAGTAGAAGTTTAAAGAATATTTTTTAAGTATACATTATTTGATGTTGAGTTTGCGACGAAATTTTATTGCAGAAGTATAGTTTTATGACGGCATTGCATTCGTCTCGACGAGATACTGTAACACCCCACACCAGCTCCGCAGGGTTTTCAATTTAAAACTATAAAAAACTAAAGTCTTGCGACTTGCTTTTTAGAAAAATTACACGCAAATAAGCGTACTCTCCCACTTTTCTCACCGACGTCCGGGCCACAGCTGATCAGCCAGCTGCAAGCAACAACAGCAGCGCCATCAGGCAGTAGCGGCGGCAGCGGGAGCCATCACGCGGCAGCGGCAGCAGCGAGCGCGATATAGTTATACTCAGCGGCAGCAGCGAGCGCGTATATCAATACATGTAGCGCTGCGAGCGGTGCGGCGTGCACAGCGTGAGAGTGGGAAGATGACGTAGCGGCGGCGCGGCGCGCGCATCTCTGTATACTTGTATGAATGGTTTTTGTATATAGGTGTGAATGTGTGTGTATATATTTGTATGTAAGCGTTTTTTCGGCGGCTCGAGTCCCGCTCTCTCCGTAGCCTTTATAAGGACCTGCGCGGCCTATGGCCAGTCACTAGCTCCAGCGCAATTATCAGCGCACTAGTCCTACCAAGAGCAATCATTAAGCCTTGGTAGTAAAAAGACTTAGAATATTTTCTCACTTTTGAAGGACTTATAAAATTTTCTAGTCAAGCAAAGATATCGCAATTTAAGCGTATCAGCCTTAGACTTAGAAAAATTTCAGTTCCTTTCAAAAGACTTAGAGAAATTTTCGAATATTCTTATACTCATAAAAATTATCTAGTCAAGCACGATATCGCAATTTAACGCGTATCTGTTTTAGACGTACACCAATTTCTCTAATTATCAAACATTTGTAAAATTTCGAATCATCAAGATAACGCAAATTAAGCGTATCGGATTATATTTTCATTTGTAAAAATCAAAAGCGGATTTACTGATTTATTACATTTTGTGATATTGAATATATGCAACAATCAAGGCAATACTCTCAATCCTATTTGAATATATTTATGTGGTTAAAATCATAGTCTTATTATTGTGTTAATTTCCACTACCTCGTATCCCGGACCTGACTAAATTATCTAAATACTAAATAAAATTATTCTAGTTAGTCTGCTGTCAGAAAGACAACACAGACTAGTAAACATTCACTGCTTTTCTCTAGAAAAACCATTAAATTACATATTTTTTGCATAAATCTGCATAACTACAGGACCGAGAAAAGTCGTGACCGTTTCAATACCCCGATTCAAAAAAAAAAAAAAAAAAAATCATGACAATTCACCGACCGGTTCTCGAGTTACAGAGACCAAAGCGAATTTGAAATATTCGAGTCAAATGTCGGGCGCACAGCCAAGAGCGGCGCGGAGGTAAAACTTTAAAAAAATTAAATTCAAACTCTTTCTCTAACTATTCCTGAAATTTCAGTTCGATACTTCCAATAGTTTATTAAGGGGGAACTCCACTGATTTTTGGTCAAAAACTCGAAAAAATTTTTATTATATATTTTAGTTGCTTATAGTTTTATGAACATTTTGAAACCAACCCGATGTAAAAACTTAATGTTATACCAATGTTATGGGAGTAAAATATTTTACATTAGATAGCATACAAAAATAAAACTTTAAACACGTTTTTCTCNGCGTTTTTCTCGTAACTTGTTCGTTTGACTTTAAAAAGTTCCTTGCGCAAGGCATTTCTATTAATCCTTTTGAAAATTTTTACGCGTATTCTTTAGAACATTTGGAACAAAACTTAATA
Source organism: Pteromalus puparum (assembly GCA_012977825.3). Classification (NCBI taxonomy): domain Eukaryota; kingdom Metazoa; phylum Arthropoda; class Insecta; order Hymenoptera; family Pteromalidae; genus Pteromalus; species Pteromalus puparum. The sequence goes on along the minus strand of CM053172.1, from coordinate 15,268,724 downwards.
TTTTAAGTTAAGGTATCTGTTTTAGAAAAATTTGTTTTATTATAAATATTAGTAAATTATAGGGTTTTTTCATAGATTTACTTGTTTAATAAATTCTTGACTTATTACAGATGAACTATGAGAGTTCCTGTAATAAAAAATATTAACTTTTGTTAAGTACGGGTCAAAATGTATGTCCAAATTTTTTGGATTATTTTAGTTGAAGCCCTGTGCGCAAGCAACTTTTTGAAAAACCTTTAATTTTAATGATTATTTTTGGTTTTTATATCATAATTTGAGTATATGTGTATAAAAATGGCCCAAAATTGCTATGTAACCTTCTTTTATCACCACAATCAAACCCCTAAAATCTGACAATGGATGGGGCAAAAGGTAAGAAAAATTAAAAATCAGTGGAGTTCCACCTTAACAATTATCGTTCAAAAAAAAGCTATCTTGAAAAGAAAGAGGCCTAGTATAATTTTTCTTTTTCGAGAATAACGACAAAAATATGCTCTATATAATGCAAAAAGACCGAATTCCCGAGCGGCTTTTCTTTCACTATGTGAGCATTTATTTATAACGCTTTTTTAGACGCCCCACTTTGTTGGTTGCAAAGAGCAACTTAATTTCAACTTTTTTAAATTTTTCTTTTTTTATACGTTTCTTTGGTCCAATTAGAACCTGTTACTTTGATATTTACTTATGAAATCAACGTTTAGTAATTAAACAATCAGCTGCAAAAAAATCATCGAAATAAATTAACAAATACCTATAGCAACAAATTAATGAAAAAAAATTTCAGGTACATTTTTCTATAGGTAATTTAAGTACCTTCAACATACGATGAGCTATTTTTCGATCGACCGTCGAGATTTTTATAGGCACTACCAAAACTAAAAAATGCGTAATTTTGCCCCTTATTTGCTAATTTGACAACTTTCCGACACTCCTTGAACGTTAGTTTTTTGATATTATGATTCTGCATACCCTTCCCCGCCATAAAGTGCAAAAACATTTCAAGATTTAATTTCTGAAAAAATATGACGAGTTTTTATCTAATTCGACTGGACTAAGAGGCGGGGAACAGCAGAGCCAGGCCAACGCGCAATTACGTCGCAAGCTTGCAACGGAACCTTTCACCACTCCACGCAACCGGACCACTCCCATCAGGCCCAGAACGCTACAATGGAGAGGGAAGCCGAGGACAGATGCTTCAGAGGAGAGCAGAAGTTGAATAAACGAGAGACTTAGCATATATTTCTAAATTCTGTTCACCTATACTTACATATATTCTTGAGCGTTTATCCCAGACAAGTTCTAGTAAGAGCAAATCCCATCTTCACCAGGCTATCTCGAGCACGAATCAAGCCGATTCGATCAGTTTTGTCAGTTCGAACGCGCTGGGTCATCACAGTGCTACTACAGCGCGGTGCGACGTGTAAAGGTGCGAACTAATCAGTTGCGTGCAAGCTTGTATGCCGAGCACATGTTACTCCGGCTTATGTCGTAATTGCTATGTAACACTAAATAAATATTATAATAATAATACCATAGATTATTATATACCACCTCTCCATCATAACAACTGGCGACGAGGAACGAATTGGTCAAGAAATAATTGAACTGCTATATGGAAGCGATCAATAGACTAGACAGGAACACGTTCTCCGATCGATAATTCTAGACGCGACGGCGTGAAGCATCGTGAACAGTGTCTGCAGAAAGGTGCCGTGTAATCAATGAATCAGTCACTTATGTCTACGGAAAAACCAAAAACCGGGTGGTGGATATACAGCCTACCTAAGAACGAATTATTGAGGATAGCGCGTCCTTAATTGCTTTGTATTGCCTGGCTCCGGATCAGCTCTCATGGGACGTTGGTGGCTTCACCATTTCAAAGAATGGCCTCTAGCATTCTCCAATATTAATAAGAATGTGGTAAAAAAAAAATTAAAAGCACAGATTTGCGTAATTATATTATTAAAAAATACGATAAATTATTTAGCGACACGCCAGGGGAGTACAATAAAAGCAAATTGAAAATCAATCTGCAAGATACTGCGCGGCCCGTAGCATTAAAATGCAGGCACGTAGCTTACGCGCTAAATCCGCTAGTGGAAAAAGAAATTAAAAGGTTGGTAAAGTTAGGTCTCATAGTACCTACAGATAAAAGCGAATGGGTCACGCCTATTGTTCCGACATTAAAAGCAAACGGAGAAGATGTGCGTTTATGCGGCGACTTTAAATTGACCTTGAATGATTATATTATAATAAACTTATACCCGCTCCATACTATCGCTGAACTATTCGCGGTTTTATAAGGCGGAGAAGAGTTTACGGAATAATAGATGAAACACCAATAGATGCAATTCCTCCTACATAAGATTTGTTTACATTTGCTAGCACCGACTGGTACCACCTGTGTAGGACTCTCACCCACTAAACCCTTCGATATGACCTCCCCGCGCTCACACCGTTAAGTATTGCTTCGCGGGGGGCACGTGGCTACTGCCCACTTCTGTTAATGTAGTCTTTTATTTCGTCTTTTTCTTTCTGCATCATCCAACCGTCTTCTTCCAGCAACGTCGTTCGGTCGTCTACTTCGTGTAGCATCGTCCGGTCATCCTCTGGACAGACTCAACCCCGACACCTACGTTTCTCTGCATCGGGTGAGGGAGTGTGGGCTCCAACTCAGTTACCTACGTTCCTGAGCATCGGTCTGAGGAGCACTTATAGACACTCAACTCTAACTCCTACGTTCCTCTGCATCGGGCAGGGGAGTGAGAGCTCAACTCTGTGACCTTCGTTTCTCTGCATCAGTCCGAGGAGCGTATGGTCTTATTGACTTAGTGGCCTTCGTCTAGCGACTTTTTACTGGGATATTTCATCTTGTCTTTTCCTTCTTTCCTCTTCGTCATTCCTAACCTTCTTGAGGATGGTTCTCACGTAGTTGTTTACTGCGTACCAACCATCCTCTGACGTCAGCATAGCTGTCATCATTGACTCAGGTGTCACTCTAGTCTGAAGGTAGCACTCGAGTACTTCTTTCCTTTCGTATCGCGGACAATCACAGAAGACATGCTCCGCATCTTCATTTGTTTGCAGAAACACTGAACACTCTGTAGTGTTCTCTATCTTGAAGCGGTGCAGGTATGCTCGGAAACACCCATGTCCGCTCAAAAACTACGTGAGGTAGTAATTTACTTCCCCGTGTCGGCTTTTGGTCCAGTCATCAATTCTTGGTATAAAGCGGTGCGTCCATCGCCACTTTCTACAGGAGTCCCATCGTCTTTGTCATTCTGCTAGTGTTTGTTCCTTGGCAAATTCCAAACTTCTTTTTGAGTGTTGTCACCACACCGGCTTTCTTGATATATGTTCTTTCTTTCTATTGCTAGCTGGTCAATAGGCGTCATACCTGAAATCTTTCGATACTGTTCGGTAGGCAGAGGCAACCCGCAATGCATTTCTCCTATAAACTGAAACGGTCCAAGAGGGTTAGTAAAGAACCGCGTGAGATTTGAGACTCGAGGTTAGTCAAAGGGATATCCCGTACACTCGAAGATCGTTGCCGGACCCGGGATTACCCTGCACTTACGGTTGGGTAATCGCAAGCCTCCCTACCCCCTGCAGCGGATATCCACCAGGGGGACGCTGCTCGTGTGTATCGGGAAGGAGAGGGGGGAAAAATCTCCCTCTAGTTCCCCACACTTAGGTAAACCACGCAGCGTCAGACTGGTATGTGAGGTACTACCATCTCACTACGAGTCTGTGGCCAGATGAGAGCCCGGGGAACAGGGTACTACCATCCTGATCCGAAGGATCATCTGAGAGGAGAGAATGGGATAATAAACTAGGTTCGGTGTGAAAGTCAAAATATATACTGAATTACTTATATTTGAATTGATAGAATTTACATGATCTGGCTCTTAATTCCAGCAGATGTACTGTTCAAGAGCGCTATGCTCATCGACTACTAGGTACACTGGAAGCCGAAGCAATAGACGAGTACTACCATTCGTTCTATAGCTTCATGTGCGAGAGTCAGACCACGAGTGACTCGCTGCTGGGCTCAGGCTCCTTAATATACCCGTGGCCTTCCCTCTCCTCAATGCTATATGCTCGCACGCCATCTACCTACGCTTAGGTAGACAATACACGGTGACTGGTAGCGCCATTTAGTCGGTAACTTGCCGGTGTTGGTAATTTATCCGTTGCTGCTCTCTTACCTACCCAGTGGTGCCGTCGTCTCAAAACTGTAGATAGTTTACGTGCGTAGGACTTTACCAGCATGGCATCTGCCTATATTGGAGCACCGTATAGCATAATTGATGTTATTAAACTGGCTAGGAGTAACCTCCGACTCTGTGTTGGTCCACCAACATTTGGCATTAGCCTCGACAGTGCAGCATCAACTTCTGCTGCTTCATTGCTTACCCTCTCAAGATGCTGCTTAAACGTTAGTCTAGCGTCTATGGTGATACCCCGGATCTTCCACAGTGCTGGGCCAAGCACTGACCCTTGTAAGGCTCCTCCGGTTACCGCATAGGTTTTCGTGCCATTCTCTGTCTCATACAGTAGGATTCTGTCCGTGAGGTAGTCAGCCATAATCCTTCTTATATATGCGGGTACCTCTTTTTTCTGTAGTGCCTCGTGTATATTGTCCGAACTGGCTGAGTTAAATGCATTTTAAACATCCAGTGTAACAATCGCACAGTACTTCTTGGCTCCTCTTTTCCATCTCTTCCCTTCTATTGCAGTTTTAGCGGTGTCGACTATTAAGCTAACGGCGTCAAGTGTGGAGCGGTTTTTCCTGAAACCGTATTGATGTTCCGCTAGTCCACTTGATTCTTCAATGGCTCGGTCCATTCTAACGCCTATTATGCGCTTTAAGATCTCCGGAGTATCCAGCATGCAGAGTGGTCTGTATGAGGCAGCTTCTCCAGGTGGCTTATCTCCTTTTGGTGGTAGAACGAGGCGTTGCTTCTTCCATTTTCTAGGAAACGTCCCGTCTTCGAGGCATGTATTGTACAGGTCCACGAAGACCTCGGGGCGTGCCAGGATAGCATGTTTCAATGCAATATTGTGTATGCCGTCCAAGCCTGGAGCCTTGTTGTTCCCAACCTTTTTGCATGCAGCCAGTAGTTCTTCTGTGGTGATTAGTGGAAAGCTTTCGTCGCTTAAATCTGCTCCTGGGATAGCTGTTACTTCCTGTTGAAGGGGGAACAGCGTAGTCACAATGCAGTCTGGTAATTCTGGGCTTTCAGGAGGGGGGACATAACCTCCTTTTATCTTCTTCATTACTACTTGGTATGGCCGCCCCCAAAGATCTATCTGCACTTCTTCTTGTAGTTCTTCAAGGCACCGTCGTTTATTTTCTCGGATTATGTTCTTCAGTATCCGTTTTAGCGTCCTTCATTTCTTTGTTTCGGGCTTCTACTTCTTCTTGACCTCTACCGGTGTTGTAGTATTTCTTTTTGGCCCGCTGTTCCCTTCTTCTGGTTCGATGGCACTCGCGGCGGGCAGTGTCAATTCCTTTATCCCACCAGTATACTGGCGGTCGTCTATTATTTTGCAACCTCCTTGGCATAGTTGCGTCACAGGCTCGGGTAATGTTTCCTATTATCTGTTCAGCCTTTTTATTCGCGTTCACGTCTAGCTGTATTTCATCCAGAGCCAGCAGGAATGTCTCCTTGTCAAACTCCTTCCTTTTCCACCCAGCTCTTTTGGTCCTCATACTCTCGCTGGGTCCCCATTTTGGTTTTCCGATCTCCATTATTATTGCTTGGTGGTCGCTATTTGTGTAATGATCGCTCACCATCCACAATCTAACTAAGCCAATTATTGTAAGTTGCTGCTAACAAAGGTGAGGTCTATGATGGACCCTCTGTCTCCTCTTTGAAATGTGTAAGTGCATCCCTGGTTAACTAAGACCAAATCTAGGAGGGAGAACGCTTCTAGGAGCGCTCGTCCTTTTTCGTTTCTCCTTTGGCTTCCTCACTCTACCGCCTAGGCGTTAAAGTCGCCTGCTTTCACTACCGGTTTTCTTACCGGTGTGTGTGTGTGTGTGTTTTTCTCTTGGAGAAAGAGGTATTAGGGAAAATCTTAGAAAGACCATACCTTGCTTATGGGGTCGTCGAACCAGCCTTATCCGCAATGTCAGCCGTGTGTTGGATTCACACCGACTAAACCCATCCTTCATACGGCCAGGTGAAAAAACACCTGTCCGTCTGAAGAAACGCCCTCTTTGCCCTTATAGACCCTCAGTAAAGGTGCCTGGCTCCATCTTCTGTGCCTTATATCCTTGCGGTAAAACCGTTAAGCATTGCTTCGCGGGGGGCGAACGGCTTTAGCCCTCTTCTATTTGATGTGGTCGTCATCCTTCCACCTGTTCTTCGATCTTCCTAGGATCTTCGTTCTTTTTTCTTTGCCGTGTCCAGGGCGCGCCTTTAATACGTTGCAGCCGCCGGAGCCAGCTACATGATTGCAGCCTTCTTCCTTTTGTCCATCTTCTTTGCAGAGAAAACGGCTTGCTTCACACTGGCATTGCGCCATGGGATGGTTGGCTCCTCCACACAAAAAACATAGGGTCGACCCATAAAAACAGATATACCCCATTGCATTCATCCTTTCAGTGTCCGAAGCCTAAGCACTACCTTTACTCGTTTCCTAATCCTGCAACTTACACGGCCCACGCGGATATGTCCTATTTCTAGGAGCTCCTTGGCATCTCTCTTGCTAAGTATCACTATGGCCATTCTAAGGCCACTCGTGTTGGGCTTAAATGGAATCACCCATCTGCCGGTGTCCGGCTTTCTGAGGGCTCCTCCTATTGCTGCTCTCACCTCTTCTTCCGTTGCTTCCGAGTCCATGTCCCTTATTTCTAGAGTGGTCTTCCGTTCTTCCTTTTTTACCTGTCCAAGGCCCAGCACTGCTATTTCTACTTCCGCAGTAAACGCTGTCCTGTCCGACCCTTTCCCTAGCTTGAAGAGGACATCTCCACTTCTTGTTTGTTTGACTCCCAGCATCATCGTTCCAGTCGTGTCCGGGTTTATATCCTTTCGGATTTTCCCCAGGACTTCCGCATACGTCTTATTTTGACCCACTTTAACTAATAGTCCTTCTGAACGCTTGTTTTTGTTGGGCCTGGCTTTCGCCAGTGGCTCTGATACATTGTGAGAGGCTCTCGGGGCGAGAGGCTCACGTTGCATCACCGCTTTCTCCTGTCATTGTCTCTTCCTGATTTGTTTATCCTCGCTCTTTTCTTCAGGGCTATTAGTCGGGCTTCCCCTTGACCTCTTGTTTCCAGCACTAGCTAAAACCGCGTCTTTAAGGAGCCGTCCTCGCGCGCCTCTCCTTGCATTCTCTCGTGTTACGTGCCACGATTGGTAAGAGTCTACGTCACCTTCGTAGCGTGCATCGTTATTATTTCCTTCCTCGTGTTTTTTCCTTAACTGGATGAGTAGCACTTTAAGTTGTTTAGCACGGTCTGCGGTGCGTTTCACGTCCTTTGGTGCTGACTGACAGTCCTCGATAAGCTCATCTACTTCCTTTTCTAACTTTGATATATAGTCCTCTTCCTCCTTGCGAACTGCTATGGCTTGTTGCCGAGCTTTTCTGTAGTCTGCTATTTGTGCCATTGACGATGTGCTGTCCATGCCCCTAGCACTGGCAATGCTCGCTAAACTTTTCATACTGTCCGTCCTTGATCCCAGAGATTCCCCTCCCAGGCGAAGCTGCAGAACCTTTAAGAAAAACGTACTTTCTTCTTCTATCTTTCCAAGCTCTTCAAAAGCCTTCGCGAGGCCCGCTTCAATCGATCCGTGCATGTTGGTTCTACTCTCGGCGTACTCGATTATTCCCCTGATTGTATACTTCAAGGCCTTCAAGTTATCATCTTGCTTTCCTGGCTTGGGGGTTGGGAACCCCGATGTCGTTGGTTCTGGTGCTTTTAGTAGATTCTGCTAATTATTCGCTTTCATTTCCTTTTTCTCCTTGCCTCCCCTACGCACGTGCGCCGTTTAAGCCGTTCCGCTGCTCCTCGGTCACTTGTGTTGTCCCTGCCGCGCATCCCATTGCGGGCATCCTTCGCCAGTCACGGAGGCCTCAGAAAGGCCCCACCCTCTGACCGCAGCAGGGCCCTGTTCTGGACGTCATCTGGCACTACTACGGCTAAGAAGATTTTCGCCAGTTGATAGGGCAGCCAGGTCCTCCTGGCTAGACGGACCCGGGCCCCTGTACGATCCAGCCGCTTGGGAGCGCCAGCAACCCAGTTTTCGAGCTGTACCCTCCGTGCTCAGGCTTAAGAGCCCAGCCCGGGAGACTGGCCAAGAGAGACGGCAGTCAGACCGCCCGGTCACACGGCGCACCGTAGCTTGAGCACCTCAGGATCGCAATTCCTGTGTCCTACACGGCACTCCCCTTAAGGTCGCAAAGATAGTCCTTCAGTCGCACACAAGGCGTCTTTTGTACTGCCTTGCTTGCTCGGGCAGTCCGGGTACACCAACCCCCGTAGGAAGCGAACTCCCTCCCTGGACGATGTGTGTGTGTGTGTGTGTGTGTGTGTGTGGTATCACTATGTGTGTGTCATATCTATTTTTGGATTCTAAATTCAGGAAAAACATTTTTTTTTCAATTACTTTTTTTATGGCCATTTTTTGATTTTCGAAAAACATTATTTTCATTTTTTTTATCATTCCATTGTTACAAACAATTCAGCTAAAAAGCATTTGAAAGATAATAAAATTACCTACTTTATCCCGTTTGGTCCTTGGGATGGACCGCTCCGCAGATAAAATAAAAAAGGTGATTTTTTAAAAAAAATTCATATCTACAAAACTAAACATCATAACCTCACGAAAAATAATATGTTGATGGGTTACGTGTCAAACTATATTCCATTAAAATTTCAAGTGATTTGACTACTTACTGTATTTCAAAATAATATATTATTTATTGGAACAATAAATTTCGTTGGAGGAAGCTATGTGCCAATGAATTGGCAGCGGTTTTTTTTATGTGAAACATCTTTAGCCGCGCCTTGGGGTGTAAATCCGATCTCCAAAGAATAACGCTCTCGCTGGAGTAACACGTCGATGGCACGATCGCGAGACCCCTTCTCCTGCGCCGCGTGCTAATTATAACTCTCCCTTCTTTCTCACTCACCGCGCGTCAAGCATACGTATAGCTATGCTCTCGCACGCCGTGTCCTGCGCGTTGAGTATATCTATGTCTATAGTGTTAATCTCTTCACACTTCGAACTGCCGAGCCATTTGCGTCTTTGCTAATTCGATTGCATCTCGTATGTGCTGAATTCTGCTGGACAGAGATGTGGCGTGTTGGGAGCCTACTGTCTGGAAAAGGCTTCCTGGCGTTCTAAACTCCCTACCAGTGTTTAGATATGCCGGAGTGTAGCCGGTTGCCGTGCTACAAGCGGTATTGTAAGCGAATTCTAGTTCGTATAGATTTTCGTTCCATTTCTTGTGGTGTTTTCCGACGTACTGTGCGATCATCGTTTTTACTACCCTGTTGGTCCGTTCTACTGGGTTGCATTGGGGACTGTACGGCGGGGTTTTTCGGTGATGCACTCCATTTTCTTTCAGGAACTCTACGAATTCCTTGCTGACAAATTGTCGACCATTATCGCTTACTAGCGCGTTAGGGCAGCCATGGTGGAAGAAGATTTTCTCCTTTACGTGTCGGATTATGGCTCTGCTATCGGCTTTCTTCGGCGCTGCTAACTCCACCCATTTGGTGAATCTGTCCTGCATTACCAGTAGCCATATATTTCCTTTGCTGGATCGTGGCTGTGGTCCGACGAGATCGATCGAGACCATCTTCCATGGTTGTTCGACGTTGGTTGCGTGCATAGTCCCCGCTTTTGTCTGTTGCTGCACCTTGTATGATTGGCAGTTCGGGCAGCTGCGTACATATCGAGCGCCATCTTGCAACATACCTGGCCAGTAATAGCTAAACGCTGAAGCGTTTTGGCCACTCCCAAGTGTCCTGCGGTCATATTATTGTGACATTCTCTTAGAATGACGGTTCGTTTGTCGGTGGGTATACAGATTTTCCAATCCTCGGTTGCATCGGTATCGTTGAAATCCAGCGTGTGAATCGATGGTGGTCAGGTACTTCGCTCCTCGAAGTTTGTTCAACGTTGCGTGGACCTGTGGTAGCGGGTGCGCGTCTTTAACACTGATCTTATTGATGCCTTGAAAATGTATGCAAAAGCGTCGTTTTTCATCTTTCTTCTTCGCCAGAACTATATTGGAGCTCCAGGCGCTATCCGATGGTTCAATCACGTCTTCCTGCAACATCTCCTCGACCGCGTCATCGATGATTTGCTGCATGGCAGGGTTTCATGGCCAGTAGCGCTGCTTAATTGGATTTGAATCCACCAGTTTTATCTGGTACTTGATCAGTGGTGTGGGGCCATGTATGTCTTTGAATAAATCCTTCTCGTACCGGATGAGCTCATCCACCCGTGTTTGCTGCCTTTCGGTGATTTCTTGGATACCGGTGTCGCTTATTGACAATGTTGATGTCTGAGTTTGGCTGGGCTGGAGTTCCTTTCCTGCTATGATCAGCCGGATGTTCAGTTTCCTTAACGCGTTCATTCCCAGTAGCATTTCGTGGCGTAGTCCCTTCATGATGATGAACTTGTTCCTGAAAGTGGTGCTGCGGATTGTCACTTCACCCTCCACGTAGTCCGTTAGTTCGGTGGTTGAGCCGTCCGCTAGTGTGGCGATCGTTTCTTGATTACCGTGCCGCCAGCTATTGTTTCGACCAATCATGGCTGTCTCTGGGGTCACAAATGAACTCACAGCTCCCGGGTCGACCAAGGCTAGTACCGTGTTGTGGTCTATTTGTACCTCTATGAGGTATCGGCCGTCGCGGGACGGCTTTCCGCTACCGTAGAGACGTCCCTTTGTGCGTTTCCCGAGCGGTCCGGGAATCCATGTCACGGGTTAAAACGCCATCTTTTCCGCATAGTGAGCAGAATTTTCGTGGCTGGTTTTTGTACGTGACGCGGGTGTGGCCGCGTTGCTTACAGCGCCAACAGCATTCCGCTCAGTTGTAGTAGTCACTGATTCCGGTATTAATGCCTTTTGACTCCAGTTATCGCGTCCCATAGAAAAACGACATTTTTCAGTTTTTGATGTTTTCCTCCGATAAACTTGCTTAAAATAAAGTAGTATATAGTGCTAATTACCTTCAATAAGAGTTATAACGGTTTCAAAAAATTGCACTTTATCGTGTATAATAAAAGAACGATGAATGATAATATAAATTCTCCACAGTACAAAGATAGGTAATTTTATTCTCTTTCATGTGCATATTAAGCAATTTACTTTCATTAATATTTTCAATAACTTTATTGGAAAAAACTAAAATCTCAAAACTAAAAAATCGCTATAAAAAAAAACAAACAAGCTTACAAAAAGTAAAACGGACTGTTTCCCCATCATGCTATAGTGATTTGCATTCAAGAAGATAACGACGCTGATTCAATGAAACCTGAGTCCGGAGAACCAACAGCATCTAGAGCAAGCTCTAAAACATCCAGAGGAGATAAAAATAAATGTTTCAGACGTAACAAAACTGGACATTGGCAACAAGATTATCCACTAAAAACATAAAATCGCTGATTCTGTTACTTATGTAATTGTGAAACTGATCACAAAGGAGATGATTGCCCAAGCAAATTCAGTCAAGTGTCTCAAGGACAAAATAAAAGATACGCCAACAGGGACGTTGAAGGCTACGGACCTGCTGCCAAAACAAACAAACCTTATAGTCAACAGACTAGCAGAGGCCCAGTCAACTTCAGACAAAACAGAGATCAAGGCAGAAGACAGTCCAGAAGCAGAGACAGTCTTCAAGGTTTCAGAGGCCGAGCAACCGCCAGACGAGCTGAGTATGATGATGATGGTAAATACTGGGATGAGTATGACGAAAAAGAGCAAAATCAAGGTAAGACTGAATATATTAATAGAGATTCCAATAATGAAGCTCACATTGAGTTTATAGCAGATTCGGGAGCAACCGAACGTATCGTAAATAAAAGTTTTATTCTATGCGATTTTAAAATATCTGAGAAGAGAGTTATTAAGAGTGCAAATAAAAATGATTTTGCTGATATCGTGATTGATGGTAGATGTAATCTTTTGCTTAAAAACAATGTTTCCAGTAAAAATCCTTAAAAATTAACAAATGTATTCGCAGCAAAAGAAATGTCAGAAAATCTATTATCATTGCGAAGATTAGTAGATGTATAGTTCAGTATAAATAAAGAAGATAAAATATTCAGAGTATATAATTAAGAAAACAATAAAACTATATTTGAAGGTACTTTTAAAAAACCCAATTGGGTAGTTAGGTTTGAAATAAGGAAAGTAACGAACAAGAATTATACTATAATAAATAAGTCTGGTAACTATAGCTGCATAGCGTGCCTAGCGATGGACGATGAGTCTTCAAAGCAATCACAGACAGATCCTAAGATTAAACAATCATCAGTCTTGGAGGGAGACAATTTAGAGTATAATGCAGAGACATCAAAAGAAAAAGAGTCTGTAATCGGGAGGGAGAAGTGTGAAGAACTCATTTAATCGAATGCAAAAAATTTAAATTTAGAGAAAACAACTACTACAGAGTGTGATGCTGGCCTGATGTCTCATAGAACAATCAAAGTTGATGACTTAAGTACTATTGAGAAATAGCAAATGTTACTCGTGGAAAATAAACCCGATATATTAAATTTAGAAGTTAAAACAAAATGAAGCAATGCCATGGAAAATTAGACTATTAGCTCATGCATCTTTAAGCTATTTAAAAATCTTACAAAAGAAATAAAAGAGTTTAGAGCGTGTAAAATTCAGTGAGTCAATAAGAGATTGTGAAGTATGTATACTGTCGAGGCAGTGCATTCAGAAGGTGGACCCAAGGTACAACTAATTGGTAAAAGGCCCAATATAGTTGATTCAAAGTGGGTATTCAAAAAGAAAGTAGAGAGTAATGACACAATTAAATAAGAAGACCGACTAGTATCACGAGGTTTTAAAGACAAAAACATTTAAGATCTTTAAGAGACATATGCACGAGTTTCAAGACTGTCTTATAAAGAGGACTTCGAAATCTGTCAAATGGATGTAAAGACGGCATTCTTGAATGGTGAACTAAAAGAAGAAGTGTTTATGGAAATAACAGATGGAGTAAATAATTCAGTGGGTATGAGACTAATTAAAGTGTGCAATTTAAAGAAATCTTTGTATGGGTTAAGAGTTAGTCCAAACAAATGGAATAAGAAATTCTCAGAGAAAGCATGTAAAATATCGTCTCGGGACTTAAACTTTTTACGTGTAACTCCTTTCAAAAACTTAGAATATTTTCGATCTTTCAAAACCTTAGAATATTATTGTCGTTTGTGTCGTTTGTCGTTCTGAGAAAAATAATAATTGTCTAAGATACATCCGTTAGTTACAAGCGAGCGTGAATCAAATTCTGTCTTTAATAATTCGTAAATAAACTTGCTTATAATAAATAATCGAATCGTGAGTGCACATTTTAACCTTTAACTCCTAATTCCTGACGCGACTGTTTGCATTCGTATAATCATTCCGCTTTGAAAATCGAGCCAACACCCACTGAGAGGACGCGCTGGTAGCAGAACAGGTCAGAAGCGAATAAATACGGGGTAAGTGATATACATATCAACAGACGGCATGTCTCCATACATATTCTCTTTCTTTCTTTCATAATCCATTGCACAAATAGTCGATCTCATCTTACAAAAGTCTAAAATGATATTAGTCCGTGGTTCTGTCTTAACGATCGGAGTGACGTCCTATTTCACTGACAGTTAAAGGAAAGTTAGTTCGTCTCAGAATTTAGGGTGTATATTCAGACTAAAATGTATAACGATTTATTGCGGGTCCAGAGTAATTCACCGGCGGCTACTGGAGGCTGTTCTTGAATAGATCGCGAAGGTAGCCAGGCACCGAGGCGCTAAGACTTTGTGTATCGAAGCTTTGTCTTCGCCCGTGCTTATAAAGATTTACAACCCTTGGAGTTACTGTCCGGTGACAACTATCATAAGTTTAGGACATAACACAAGTAAGAACAAGTAAGAATAGAAACAATAAAGTCAAACATTATAGAGAACACTTAGAGTCACTGAAATCAGAAGGAAAATAGAATCGATAAAATCAAAAGAGTACCGTAAGGAGAAGCTATTGGAAGCCTGATGTACCTTTTAAATGCTACACGTCCAGATATAGCGTATGCAGTCATTTATCAAGCAAGAAAACAGTTAAAACCCACTGAGGACGATTGGAATGATGTGAAAAGGATATTTAGGTATCTAAGATCAACTAATCTGGGTATAAAATTCACATCCAAATCAAAGCAGCTAGAAGCATTAACTGAATCAAGTTTCAGAAATTACGAAAACGCAACATCCGCAGGTGGATACGTCATAAGATTATTGGGTGACACCATCGCCTAGAGAAGCCATAAGCAATCTTGTACAGCACTGTCTACCTGTCAGGCAGAATATTTAGACGTAAGCGATGCATGTCAAGACTTGATTTCACCGGTCAAATCAATCAGGCTGTAAGGAGATCTTGGATATCCCCTTATACAATACTAACCGGAAACACGTCCAAAGGGATAACACAGAACAGCAACATCACTGAGGCAGCCACGCACCAAAGGGATGGGAATGACGCGACCAAACGTCAACGCCAAGCGGCCGACAATAGCGACACAGTGGTCGGGCCGCTTGGTCGGCAATTGACCGTACGGACTGCGCGCGGATAGTATATAAGCGCGCGGGGGATTTGAACATGCAGTATAAACTTAACCGCTCTAGCGAACAGAGCTCCTGCGAAATATTGTGTAAACGCGAAACAAACTCGCGTACGCTGAGCGAGAGTGTGCTCCGCATAAACAACGATAAATATTGTTAAAATTAGAATAAGTAAAATAAATAATCAGTGCATTTAAAATTAATATCCAAGTGTTCATAATCAATTACCAGCTCCAATATTCCTGGCCGAGAAGTATACGTCGCAGCGGTAATCGAGTGACGAACACTCGTATTAATCAAATACACGATAGTTTTCCTGCTTGTACGCAACAAGCAGGTGGCGACCGTACGATGACCAAAACCGAATCCGGAAATTATTCGATAACAGCATGCTTAACACGGGAAGCAGTAGAGTCACGTGAATAATTTCCTTACAAGGTATATACTAGGACGAACCCTGTTTCCTGTAACCATATGGTGCGATAATAGGTCTGCAAGAGACTGCACTAAAATGGACGGGAGTCACAAACTTAAAACTTTTGACCAGAGTTTAAAAAATATTCAGAAGGAACTAACATTCAGAGAAAAAACGGGAACTAGAAAGCCCATGGCAGAATCTCATGGTGACTTTATAAAACAGTGCGTTGATGAAAAAGAAGTTAAAGTACGCTAAGATACCCACTAAAGAGAATCTAGTCACTATTATACAAAACCCTTAGCCGAGAAAGAGTTTACTTGTTTAAGAGATTTAATCAGTAATATGAGACTAAAAGTCATGAGTTAAAATCATTCAGAGGTTAATGTAAATTTCTACACGAAACTAATAGTTATATGATTTCATGTTCACATAATACTAATGAATGTAAGAAAATCAAAAGAGATATCTTATCCAACTAAATTCTAGATTTACTTTTGTACTTAATAGTTAAATTCTTTTCTTTGCTAATGTAATTTTGGTCCTTAGTTTAAAAATTAGTTTATATACATATAACATTTGTTTTAGTAGAATTACAATCGTCAAAAGGATGGAGTGAAGAGCAGCTTTGTCGATCGTAGGTAATGACGGAGTGGCGCTACGATCGACGAGACTGTTCCCCTCTTTAGCGCGAGTGACTGCGAACGTGCCAAGTCTGTCCCCGACAGTTGACGAGAACGGACCGCGTTTGCGTGTAATACCGTGTCGAGTCTTTTAGAATGCTAAAGTGTATTATATTAAATGAAGACGTCCAGAGTGTTCAGAGTGAATCCAGTGTTAAGTTTATTGAACCAGCCCTCTGATATAAATAAACATATTATATCATATATAAAATCATAACAGTTATTAACTTTTATTAGCTTTTTTTAGATAAATAAATTTCTGCCTGAGACTATGCAAACAATATAATAATTCTGAAAAGTATTCTAAACTTATAATAGCTAAAAATTATCAGATTTTTGCCATTTGAATTTTGTTTTATTTATTAAAAGATACTGAACTTGTATAACTGCATACCATAGTATGGTTGAATAAATAAATTTAGTGTAACGGTTCGACTTTCCCCGTGTGTTGAGTAGTCGGCCGGACGCGAGGATTTGGTTAGGGGAAAGGTTAACTGAAGAGACTGTTTATGTAATTAATAACAAAATAGATATATTCTAGTAAATAAGATAACAAGTTGACCGTTCAATTATTAGTCTCAATTTGTAACAGAAATCGAGATCGCGGTTTGTTTAGAATATTTCGCCTTTACAATCGGTCTGGCTTAAACTAGTGCGGTTAACGGTACATCAATACGGCGTTGCCGGAGTTACGTGGTTTCGGTGCATACGTCGGTTTTGCGGACGCGGTATCGGAGTTTCGGACGGTGACACGGGTTCGGGATATCGGCGGGTTTTCGGAGGTTAGGTATCCCTCGATTTCATAGAGTCGTGAGCGCACGGCTCTACGGATCGAGGTCGCTCGTCTCGTTCTTCTCCTTGTCCTGTGTGCTCACAGTGACCAGGCGAATCTCGAGAGGTCGGCGTGCGGTCGGTTTCGCACGGGCAGGAGTCGGCCGTTGCTTCACCAGGACGTGAGCGCACGACCTGGGGAATCGTCGGCCGGGCTTTAGCTATTTTCTCAGCCCCGTGTGCTCACGGTGGTGGAGAAAACAACCAGTCCCTTGGGACGGGGGTTCAGGAGCAGGTGGCAACGTCGGGTAACGGCTACGTGTGCTCACGTAGACGAGACTCGGCGCTGTTCAGCTATTCCTGGTTGTCTCGTGTGCTCACGACGACAACTCGGAGTTCCGCTCGAGTAGAACTGCCGCTACGCTGCGCGGCCCGCTTTATATAGGTGTGCCCGCGGTGCGCCGCTCGCGCCACCTGGCGCGTCGCCGCTGAGTTGCGCGCCGCGCGGTCATGCGGACTGGCCTTTCGATTGGTGCGCGCGCGCACTCACTTCGCGTCGTGCGGACTCGCCTTTGTTCGCTGCGCGCGCGCGCTCGCTGGCGTCAGATGATTGACTCGGGGCCGCATTTGCTTGTTTTATGTGCGAGACTTGCGTCTCGTCACATTAGTTTAAAGAAAAAAACGACGGATTCGTTTAGTTGGAGCTTGACCGTAAGAAAACCCTACCATAAAAGAGATTAGCGCGGGCCGTAGGACCCGACTCACAGTGGCTCGAATAGTCCTCGAAGAGGATCTCGACACGAGACGAGACGAGACGAGATTTTCGAGAAGAGAACCGTTTCTCGTCTCGTGTCGTACACAGAGCGTCTAGCACAGCCTTAGTATTTCTGATTGCGCCTCTAGACATTGAGTATAGGGTGTTGAATGGTAACTAGTTTTTTTTTATTTTCTTGATTTTAAATTCCCATAAGGAAGTTCAAATTGTCCAAGAAAAAAGTTTGATAAGCGGTCGGGTATGTACGCGAGCATATTCACGCATTTCATGGTTTTAGGAACCAAAAAAAATTGGTCTGATAGGTGTGCCCTCAAAAATAAATTTCGAACATTCAGAACCCTGGTTGATTTCACTTGGTCGAGGATTTGCACGTACACATATACGCACCCTGCAGTACGCTATTAAGAAATCTCTATTCTGGGTCCACATTATAAGCGAAAAAAATTGTCTTTCTTATACACTTGACTTTTTATGAATGATACAATGAACAGCAATGTGCTTTTCCAGACTTGGATAATGTTTTAGCACGAATGGTAGACGAGAGTCCGTAGGCGTTCTTAAACATCATCCTCACGTGGAAAAGCACATTTCCGCTCCTAGTAGTAAATATACTATTTCATAACACGTGCATCAAACAGCCTTTTTTTTTGCTACCTGAAAAGTAGAAGTTTCTACGAGAATATTTTTCCCCGCTGCAAAATACTTTCGTGTCGCTGTATATTATTCTATATAAATTTTTATAAATATCAAAATGGTATATATATATATATATTTAAACAAAAAATATTTATTACTTGTTAAAATTAAAATAAACAACATAATGTAACATTCTTGTTCTCTATGTGTGTATGTCAGGCACTATGTGTGTATCAAGAGCCTTCGAATAATTACAAAATTCATGGCATACGACAAGAGACGAATCGTCTTTTCAAGCTCGGATGATGATTAAGTACTCGTGTTTGTCTCGGGTGCCTGCAGCGCCATCGACTTCTACTCGTGCTTAATCATTATCCTTGCTCGAAAAAGCTAACTTTCGTCCCTAGTTAAGTAATTTACTATTCTGTTCAAACGCGCGATACATAACAAAATTTTTAACAAAAAATTAATAATGACTTAATAATGGCAACTTCGTATTCTTTACTTACAATGTATCATGAAGAAGTTTATCATCTTGTGTAAGTTTAATTTCACTTTGTGGCGAATAATGATGATGCGAGATACTACTTCTAGGGTGATGAGGTCCACGAAAACTTAATGCTATTTCTGCATGTGCACACAACAGCAAGATAAACATCATGTTGTGTCTGAAAAAAGCATAATGAATTTTTATATGTTATAACTTTAATTTTAAGTACGATTGCGACGGGGTGACCGTCTAAACGGTAAATAGTTCTCTCTCTCTCTCTCTCTCTCTTTCTCTATGACTCTGTCTGGACTGCATCACCATTAATAAATACTTATATTGGGTGATATGCATTGTAGAACAGAGAGAGAGCCGAGAAACAGCCGAGTAGCAGCCGGGAGATAAAGAGAGAGAGAAGTATATAGCAGCCCTAAGCTTCAAGCCTAACGAAAAATAAATCGTAAACTTTTAATAATCTTAATAATTTATAAACAAACATTAAAAAATTAGCCAAATATAAATTAGACTTTGGGTTTTTGTTTGCATAAAAATTGGAACAAAATGATATATTATAGTGCACTTAATTGTTGTAATTTTTTCATTTTTATTTAATAATAAGAAAAATTACATCAAAACTAAGACTAAAAAAAAAATTTGTAGTGGATTTGAACCCTGGCAAAATGGTACGCGCACCTTCGGGCGGGCGCGCCTTAACCAGCACAGCCATCGTCAACATGCTAGCAGAAAAACAAAAACTTGCATATGATCATCGGCCCCGCTTGGGGGTTTAGGGTTTGTTATAATAGAGTTTGGGGGTTGTTCGTGATAATAGGGTTATTAAATAATTGTTTTTATTACATTTCTTATTGTGCGTTTGCTTTAACGTACACAAGACCGCCGGCACCCTGGAAGCTCCGCCACTCGCTCCGCCGGGACATGCGTACTACCCCTCTCCGCCGCTACCGCTAGATGCGTATAGTTCGGGCGAAGAACCGCGAGGTGGCGGTAGTTTACGACTGCATGTTGCCTAGCACGCTTTGCCCTATGCTCATCAGCAATCTCTCTACTAATCTCTGTTGGCATTCGGTAGCGTTGCGTCGGTGGTTCAGTGCGGTCAGGCTTATGTGCGTCTCGGACCTATGGCTCGTCCTTCCTCGGTGCAGGTGGAAACGGATGGGTGCCTCGATGCGTCTGCTCTCTTGCAAAGATGAGAGGTCGGTGCGTCTCAACGAACGCTGACACTCGTATTACGTTTCGCCACTAAGTTCTTGTGCGACTGTTTTGCTATGTCCCTCGATATTTCAATGAACTTGAACTTCACTTGATTGATGTAAACTTTTCACTGGTGTAACGGGTTCACTGCTGGACTACCAATTTTTTGCTAACTCCTCAATATCTTTACTTATGCGAATTTTATTTAAGCGGTGCAAACGTATTGACTGACTTAAGTTGAACTGACTCAAGTTGGCCTGGCGACTGGCAGAGATTCGATATCGACTAGCGGTGAGATGTAGACTGGAAATGTGATCTGGTCTGGCGACTGGCAGAGTAACTACTTGCTTTGTTACTGTTCGACAACTGACGACGAGCACCCTTTTCCCCCTGGCTTTATATACTAGCTTTTCGTATTTGTCCTCATTTTTATTTTAGGAGTGGCTAATACAAAATATTCTTACGACTCTTGCTCTAATAGAGCCGTGACAGTTTAACTCATAAATACTTAGTTTCATTACTCCTTGTTTGGGGAATCAAGCTCGTAACTAGTTCTCCTGCTGCTCTTCGTCGCCTGCGCGCTCGTTAAAAGTGCGCGTGTGAGACTTTCTCGATTTGTTTTAAATTAGAAAAGTCGTAAAACGATGGTTTTCTCGCTGTTGCGTGCTCACACTCGGTCGTAAACTCGAAATCATCCGCCTGGATTTTTTCAGTACCGCGGCGTATTTACTTTTATGCATGTCATCGTTGAAGATATTGCGATATTTACGGGGTTCGCTTATTAGCTTGTTTTTTTCGCGTTCTGTTTTAACGTCTCTTTTTAATTTCCCGAAAACTGCCATTCTTGCGCTAGTCGACGTAGATGCGTACTGGCTACGACTTTTCAGCTTCCTGTGGTCTATTTTTAGTAGAGTACTGGTGGCTACTGTGATGGCGGCGTTTCGTGAATGTAAGAGTATGTATTGTGTCACGGATTCATGCTATTAAAAGCCGAGGACAGTTCGCACCGCTGACGACACGTTCCTCAAAACGGTCGGCGAGCGGGGGAGCCGAGAGGCTCTAGAGCGCAAAAGTGCAGTGTATGCACTTTTGGGCGTGAGACCGATCCGCGTCGTGCATCTTCACGACGCAGGAGCGGGCAGTTAATCCGCAGAGCGGGAGTGAGATTAGCCAGTCGCACCGAGACCGTGACCAGGGAAGGAGCTCCCTATACGCAACGCAATAAAGCATCATACATTCTGACTTTATCTTTTTCTGCTATATACTTAAGAGGGTGTCACACCCATTCCTGCGGCCCATTTTATCGGCCTAGCGCCGGTAATGCAGGTGGTGCTTATGATCACATCTGGCGCAATCTGGCGACGATCGCCAAAGACGCATATAAAACCAAAATACGCTTACGGATACGCCAGGCATAAAAAAATTACTGTCAAGTCTAAAAATAATTATTATAAACAAATAATGCGCGTTTTCATAAACACGCATTTTTTATATTACAAAATCAAATGTGTATTTCGTATATATATACGTGTTTCAACTACACGCCATTCTTATTACAAAAAATAATTTATTGCAATGCACCACTTTAAAAAAATTTAAAAAAAATAAGTTTATGTAAATAAGTGATGTATTATACAAACTTAAAATTTGATATGCAAGCTCTTTTGAACAAATTACACCTTCTGGTTGTAGTAAATTCATCATATTAAAGAAATATGTTAAAATACATTACAAGAGCTTGTATATCAAGTTTCCAGTGCATCCAACGCACCACTTTTGAGATATGAAATTTATCAGTCCTAGAAATTAAAAAAAAAAAAAAAAAAAAAAAAAATTGAGTCTTTGTACAAGTGATGCATTGTATAAACTCGAAACTTGGTATGCAAGCCCTTGGTATGTATTTCAACATATTTATACAGTTAAGTGACTTAAGTGTACCCAGAAGATATAGTTCGTTCTAATTATACGCTTTTGGCGCAAGTGTTTTCAAACAAAGTAGATCTTTTGGTCACACTTAAGTCACTAAACTGTATAAATATGTTGAAATACACAACACAGGCTTGCATATCAAGTTTCAAGTGTATATGATAAATGAGGTTTGAGATATACAATTTTTAACCACACAAATCTTGAAAAGTTAAATTTATATAGATTTGATATATCATCATATAGACTTGCGACAAAATTTTGGCTTGCAAAAAGCTTTAAAAGTAACAAGTAGCGTCAGAAGCTATTCAATTAGCCATATAACATTATATGTAGCAGTAGAGACAACGAGTTGACCTTGGTCGAGGAGCAGTAGCAGATCCTGAATACACAGCTGTTGTAGAAGCCACAGGTATAGTAGCAGCAGCAGCAAAAGTTGTACTAGTAACAGCAGCAATAGTTGACCCGGGTCGAGGACCTGCAGTAGATCCTCGACGTGCAACTGTAGAACATATACCAGCAACTTCCAACTCCATGGTCGTGCACAGATGATTGAAAGAAGCCAACTATGCTAACCAGCCCATCAGACAACGTGATTCCAGCTCCTGGGTTGTCTTCAGTTGATTGGAAGAGGTCAGCAACGCTAACCATCCCAGCAGATAACGTGATTCTACCTCCAGGGTCAACTTCAGATTAATGAAATGGGCCAGTAATGCTAACCTGCCCAACAGTCAGCATGAATCTGGTTTTAAGGTCGTCCCTTGACCTTCAGCAATGTCAGCCAGCACCACCAGAGAGCGTGAAACTGGATCCAGGGTCGTCTTAAAGTAACTGAGGCTTCCAGAAACGCCAATCAGCATCAGTAGCACCAGACGTAGATGACTGAAGCCTCCAGCAACGCTATACAACACCACCAGAGAGTGTGAAACTGGATTCATTGATCCAGCTCCAGTCGTCTTGTCTGTAGCCATCAATGCCAACCTATAATGCACAGACAGTGTAAGTCAGCTATAGGGTCATCTTTACATCGTTGGAGCAGCACAAACAGTGATAGTCAATCCTCATCTTGACTGTATCTTGAAAGTTGAATGTATACAGCAGTGAAGGCAGCAAGAGCAGCAACAGCAATAGAAGTAGGCACCAAAACGAGGGATAACCTCCAAGCAAAAACTCAAGTTTCTTGCTGGAGTTACGTATTTTCCCCTTAACGGATTGCCACTCTCACGTCGCATCGTGGCTGCAATTTTGATGCATCATTGTTTTACACTTTTTGCACAGCACTACTTAAGTACACTAGAAATTAAGAGCCGCGAACAGCCGATTCGCGAGCGAGATCACAGTGAGCGAAGACTACTGCTTCAAAGCACATACTTAGGAATGCATGTGCCACAACACTTTTCTGAAGATAATAAAACTGTCTCTTCTGTATCACGTCGTCGAAAAGCACAGAAACAGGACATCTCGGTAAACGGAGACCGTTTCAAAACATCAAAACACGCACTGAAAGCGGGTGCGTGAACGTATCGACAGCCGGCCGCGAGATAGACACCAGACAGATGCGCACAATGTATGCGCAGTCGTCGAGCTCGCTTCGCCAGAGCCACGGCCAGAGCCAGCGATCAGCTGTTCGGCGTCGCTTCGATGATAATAAAACGATTTTTTTGTTCAAATTATACAAATCCAAGACATCATTGCCCTCCCTTTAATAATTATCCATGTCTGTGTAAATTTTCAAGTGATTATATGCACGCATAAAAGTATGGCATTCAAACAAAATTTCCAGAGTATGCGCGCTGCAGCTACTAATTTTCGTTCGAATGCCATTTGTTAATGCGTTCATATTTTCATTTGAAACTTTGCACGGTGCTGGATGAGTCCAAGACGGAGGGCAATGATGTCTTGGTTTTGCGTCGTATTTATTTAGTTTCAACTAATTTTCCTCCGAGTACTCGCACTATCGAACTTGGTCGGTAAAAATTGGGTTTCACACCCCCTTAGTTATTCCCAAACAAATTATAATTTTTACCGATTCTCCTCTCAATAGTTGTCTCAATTTAACTAACACGTCATCCCACAATACGTTTTCAATTTCTTTGCTTTTAGCAATACTAATAGAGCAAAGATTTTCTTTTATAATGAGTGATTTTAAAACTTTGAATGCATGTTGTTGAGAATTACGTTGTTACAATGACAATTATGTTATTGAGAACCTTAGTCGTGCTTAAGGACTGAGTCCCTCGCGTGACAATAGCAAAGTGTAAATTATTATTTCGATTTGTGATTTTGATTTCCCTTGCTTCCAACTCAGAAAATCTAGGCAATTCGTTACGCGTGCGTAGCTGTCGAGCTCCCTCGTCACATGGCATACCGTCCGAGGATATAAAGTAAATATAATTATCTTTTCGCATAAACAACAAACAAATATTTGTCCGTGGATTCTTCCTTTATTTATAATAGGGTCGACTCCTGGAGTATTTTCATTTTCTTTACTTAGCTCTACTGAAATTTCTAATTGATTATCATGCAAATTTGTCAAATCAGTGTTCGGCTCTTTGCTCATTTCGACTTTTTCTGCATTACAATTTTCCGGTCCGTCAAGTTGATTTAAGTATGATTTATCTTACGTGAATTGTCAGTGCGTTTCGGTCTATTTTTTCGATAGTTTGGTATTTATATTTTTCCGGCTCTGGCACGTGTCATAGTCGATGTTGTAGTCGTACGCGTTTAATTTAATCCTCCATCTGCTTACTTTTGACATTAAATCGGTTGAATTTTTAAACCAAATCAAGGGTTTGAAATCAGTGACAATTGTAAAATATCTTCCGAGTGAATACGGTCTAAATTGGGATGCGGAATAAAATATTGCTAATGCTTCTCGCCAATATGAGTCGTACCGGCTTTCGGTGTCGGAAAGTACATGAGATACGTATACTATGGGTCTATCTTTACCTATGTTGCCTTGACTCAAAATACAATACCTCCGATAGCGTGTAAACTAGCGTCGCACGTTACTATAAAAGATTTTGAAAAATCTGCAATTTGTAAAACTGGCTTGCTGCAAAGTTTTTCTTTTAATATGTCAAATGCTTCTTGTGTATTAAAAATAGTGTGTTGTAAATTACTAAATGGTTTGGCAATTCCCGAAAAGTTTTGTACAACTCGACGATAATATCCCGCTAGTCCCAAGAATTCGCGAATATTTTTCTGAGTTTTCGTTAATGGGAAATTCCGTACTGCTTCTAATTTCTCAGGATCTGGTTTGACTCTCTCTTTAGATAACAAATGTTCCAAATAGATAACTTCTTTCTTTAAAAATTCACATTTATCCGGTTGCAAGTTTAAATTAGCTTCGCGTAATCTTTTAACAAATTTCTCGATTTTAATATTATGTTCCGTGATAGTTTTCCTGCATCGTCTAAAAATAAAAATATCTCTTCACTTTGCATATCTTTAAAAATCTCATCAACACATCGCTGAAATGTCGCAGGTGAGTTGGAAAGACCCATTGGCATTTTAGTGAATTCTTACAAACCGCTTGAAGATGCAAAAAGCTGTTTTATGTCTATCGGCTTCGTGTAAAGGAATTTGGAAAAATTCTTGAGCAAGATCAAATAAGAAAAAATATTCAGCCTACTTGATTGATTATATCTAATATATTCAGCAATGGATATTTAACTTTTATAGTTATATCATTTAATTTGCGAAAAATCAATAACTACTCGGTATCGTTTATTCCCTTTGCTATCCGAAGATTTTGCTACTAAAACCACGGGTGATGAATAATTAGAATTAAAAGGCTTAATTACATCTCCATCAAGTATTTCTTATATTTGGCGATCGGGTTCCCGTTTAAGAGCATGAGGAAATCTATAAGGTTTAGTACAAATAGGCACCTCGCTAACGTTAGTATTTAATGTGTTATAAAATTAGTAGTTCCCAACTTTTCCCCTTTTAAATGAAAGCAATCGGCATATTTCTCTTTAAGGCGTTCAATCAACTGTCGCAGCTCGGTTTCTAAATGAGTATACCTTAGCAATGATTTCAAATAATCTATTCTTGGCATTTCGGAATTTTCAGCTTCCGTGATTTAGAAGATGGGAATTGGCGTCGCGTTATCTGGCATCCCGTTGGCAAAATGATCTTTATCTGAAATGTCCATATAATTGTAACATAAGTCATCCATTTGACCATTTTTAATATAATTTTCAACAAAATGACAACTTAAAACACTCTGACCGTGCTCGTATATTTTATTTCATATTTGTGTGGTCCGGGATGTCATGGTATTTGAATTCATTCTCTTATAAAGATTTTGTAATTTAAAATTTTCTTATTTATGATATTTCGATCTTGGCTGGCTCATTACAGCCAAGTCTAATCTACCTAAAAAGAACTTATGTTTGAATTTTTTTTAAAAAGAAAATGTTTTAAGAAATTCATTGAACAGACGTACTGCTGTTAAAAATACTCTTCTTATAGAACTTTCTTCAAGGACGTAATGCCTCGAAGTTGTTCTATTTAACATTAAAAATGTGTATAGTTAACCTTCAGAGGACGTATTGCCTCTAAAGTAGTACTATACGAAAAGCTGAAAAGTAAAAAATACAAGAAAAAAAATATATATATACATATTATATGTGAACAAATAGTTTATTGTTCCAACGTTTATATACCACTGAAATTTTATTTACTTTAAGAACGCTGAGTACGAGGCAACGGACATATTGCCGAAGTCTCTCGACTTGCGCGTCATAAGAAGTAGTTACGAGAAATTTCTACTTAGTCAGGAGACTAGAGCTCCTTCCTGTTCAAGCTCTCTCGAGCGAATGACGCCGGGAGCTGCACAAGCCGCCCTTTTAAGCTGTGGCGCGCACCTGCGCCGAAGCGCTGCAGTTTCTTCCCCCTCCAGTCCGTCGCTGCTGCTGCTCGCTGATTAGTTCGGCGCTGATCCACGTTTTAAACTACTCCTGTTTCTCGAACTTTCTTAGCGCTTCAGTTCGTCTCCGACGTCCGCGCTTGAACTTATACTTTTATCATTTCTTTTTGTTTGGCCCTTGCTTCAGGGTCGTTACAAACTATCCGATCTACAATCTTGTTTATCTCCATATAATATTTCAAAAGTTTCAGCATTCACAAACCCTTCTTTTAGTAAACAATTCTCAAGTCCTTCGTCGAGTTCACAATTAGTGACATTATTAGCAACTATCTCATAATCATCGTTATTTTTATTCTCCTCAAATATATTCTCCGTAACCTCATAGACCAATACATTTTTCGAATCGACAACATCACTAACAAATTCATCATCAATAATTTTAACCATATTCACCTTATTTTTCATCTCACTGTCTTCTGCACTGGATTTCATTTTATTTATTTATTTATTTATTTATTTATTTATTTAGACCATATACATAATTTTTTTACACTATTGACAAATTCAGACTTTGGTATGTCATGACATCTATACATAGCAGAAATTCTAATGGATTCACCTGTCATAAGTTTTATATCAGTACTTACAATACTCAATCTATCAACAACCTCAATTTTATCATTACTATATTTGTTATTTTTTATATAAACTAAGATGGCATCAGCCTTATCAATTTTACTTTCATTATAACAAGTTTTGTAGCCTTGCAGTTGATAATATTGAGTGTATTGTAAGTTCCAAGTTTCAGTACATACAATTATACACGGCTTTCTTTCTAGAGACTCAATAAACACTTCTAGTTTTACAAAATTAGCATTTAAGCTTCTTATGTTTACGCATATAATAAAGTTCTTCTTTGTCATTAATGACTTATTGAGTTCTTTCAGATGTTCAACCTCACATTCAAACTTACCTATGTCTTCAGTGCTGATGTCTTGATCCATTGTTATGTCTTGCTCCTTAGTCTGTCTGCTATATTATTATTCAATGACTGAAGTGACGTTGCCGAAATACCAGAAGCTTCAGCTGCCATACCTTTCGCTAACGTTCCTACTTTGCCGATATATCTTGGCAAAGTAGGTTTCATTGTATAGTCGGTATAATCAATATACTTCCTTATCTTGGATTGCAAAATTCCGCATTCTTGGCTATCCACCACATATCACATGTTCCACATTGAACTTTGTTTTATATTTTTCATTACTGTAAGCACAGTTTGCACATTTGACCTTATTTGCTTGACAATCTACTGTTTTATGATCACCAGCACACTTTAGGCAAACAGCTTTATTTGTACACTTCCTACCGTTGTGGCCAAATCTGCTACAGTTAAAGCATGGTTTAACATTACAATAATCATATACTCTGCAGTTCTGATATCCTACAAAAAGTCTATTCTTGTTTTCTCTAATGTGTTGGTATAACTCAGCAGGAACTTCCAATATCACAGACTGCGATCCAGTTTTACTGTTCTCATAGGAATTCAAAACAACACATTTTTTTTTTAAAGCACCAAAGTTCCTATCGTTGATGTCTAGTTCAATACTAGCATTGTCCATTTTTTCCACGTTATTTAATCCTACAACTTTAACTTTAGGATTTATAACTTGTTCTTTATTTACATCACATACTCAGCAAGTTTACTTTTTAGTAATTTTATGTGGCTTTGTGACACTTTCCTCATTCAATAAGTTTATGACTATTTTCATCTTTTTTCTTGATAACCTTCTTCGTTTGTATTCGATTTATCCTTTATCAAATAGTGAGATACTTTTTTGTTTAATCATCATACTCTCATCATCTTTTTTTTTTAATATATTAGGAACACGTTTTGTCTTTAGGATAGTTTTGGTACTTGATATAGCTTCACAAAGTTTTGCTTTTAATCGTCGGTATTTCATTTCTACTTCTTCTTATCTAATAACGTCTTTTAATAATTGATTTTTATCTCTTAATTCTGTATTTATCTGCCCTTAAAAGGCATTTTTCAAGTTTCAAGTTGGTATCCAATGTTCACTATTACTTTCTGTTAGAACATTTGTGAAAGTCTTCTAGTATCTGTTTCCTAAATTTCATTCGTTTTTCAAGTGCTTTTACTTGAGGACATTACATCCTCGATCATTACTACAGCGAATTTATTATCTACTTTTGAGGTTAGGTCTAGGTCCTCGTTTCATGACAGATTCCTAGGAACTTCCACTCAATAGGCACTTGCTTTGTCATTTCTCACAAAAATCACGTAGTATAGTATACTTCTTCAACAATAATACACACTAATACTTTAACTTTTTTATTGTGGATGATTCTTTATAAGTTTTGTAGGAGCACCACGCGGGCAAGGCCTCCGCTCGGCCACGGCCAATCTTGGGCCTTTCGTATTGTACACGGTTCGACTTTCCACCGTGTGTTGAGTAGGTCGGCCCGGAGGCGCGCAGGGATTTGGTTAGGGGAAAGGTTTAATTGAGAGAACTTGTTTATGCAAGATAGATAACAATAAAGCTATATTCTATAGTTTAGTTAACAGTTGATAAAGTCAATTATGAGGTCATCCATTGTAACAGAAATCGGATAAACGCGCGGTGATTTTAGAAATATTTCGCGCTTCCACAAACAATTTTCTTAATCTATAGGCGGTTTCTGGTAGCATTAACGCGTCGTTAACGCGGGGTTAACGTATTTGGTGCGACTAACCGCGTTTTAACGGGTTACGGTTTTCGGCGAGGACGGTGGAAACGGGTTCGGGTTAAAAACGGGTTTTCGGGTTGCAGGTCTCGTCCTCGAGTCCATGAAGTCGTGTGCGTAGGGCTAGCACAGGAATCGGGTTCGCTCGTCTCAGTTTCACTCGCTGATCCTGTGGTGCTCAAGTGACCAGGTGAATCTCAGAGGTCGCGGTATGAAGCGGCACGAGGAGGTTGACCGGTGCTTTCTCCAGGAGTGTGCTCACGGACCTGGGGAATCGTCGGCGGGCTTTAGTTCATTCTCGTCAGCCCCGTGTGCGCCACGGTTGGCGTGGGAAACAACCAGTCCCTTGGGGCGGATGTTTCGGGGGGCAAGGGTGGCGAAAACGTCGAGTAATCCACTACGTTGGCTCACGTAGGGGCGCCTCGGCCGCTGTTGGTTCTTTCCTAGTTGTCTCGTGTGGCGCACGGACGCAACTCGGAGTTCGGGTTCGTCGACAGCGTCGTCAGTGCTGGCTACTCAGCAAGTTTACTTTTTCAGTAATTTTATGTGGCTTTGGGACACTTTCCTCATTCAATAAGTTTATGACTATTTCATCTTTTTTCTTGATAACCTTCTTCGTTGTATTGATTTAATCCTTTATGCAAATAGTGAGATACTTTTTATGGTTTAATCATCATACTCCATCATCTTTTTTTTTTAAATATTAGGAACACGTTTTGTCTTTAGGATAGTTTGGTACTTGATTAGCTTCACGAAAGTTTTGCTTTTAATCGTCGGTATTTCATTTCTATTCTTCTATCTAATAACTCTTTTATAATTGATTTTTATCTCTTAATTCTGTATTTATCTCCTTTAAAAGGGCATTTTCAAGTTTCAAGTTGGTATCCAATGATTCACTATTACTTTCTGTTAGAACATTTTGAAAGTCTTCTAGTATCTGTTTCCTAATTTCTTCGTTTTTCAAGTGCTTTTACTTGAGCACATTACAATCCTCGCATCATTACTCAGCAATTTATTATCTACTTTTGAGGTTAGGTCTAGGTCCTCGTGTTCATGACGATTCTAGAACTTCAACTCAATAAGCACATGCTTTGTCATTTCTCACAAATCACTAGTATAGTATACTTCTCAACAATAATACACACTAATACTTTAACTTTTTTATTGTGGATGATTTTTATAAGTTTTGGTAGGATCACCACGCGGCAAGCCTCCGCTCGCAACGGCCATCTTGGCCTTTCGTATTGTAACGGTCGACTTTCCCCCGTGTGTTGAGTAGTCGGCCGGACGCCAGGATTTGGTTAGGGGAAAGGTTAATTGAAGAGACTTGTTTATGCAACATAATAACAATAAAGCTATATTCTATAGTTTAAGTTAACAGTTGATAAATCAATTATGAGTCTCCATGTGTAACAGAAATCGATAAACGCGCGTGATTTAGAATATTTCGCGCTTCACAAAACAATTTTCTTAAATCTATAGGCGGTTTACGGTACATTAACGCGTCGTTACCGGGGTTAACGTATTTCGGTGCGACTACCGTTTTACGGTTACGGTTTCGGAGACGGTGAAACGGGTTCGGGTTAAACAACGGGTTTTCGGAGTTCAGGTCTCGCCTCGAGTCCATGAAGTCGTGTGCGTACGGCTACACGGATCGAGTTCGCTCGTCTCGTTTCCTCCTGATCCTGTGGTGCTCACAGTGACCAGGGTGAATCTCAAGAGGTCGGCGGTATGAACGGACAGGAGTTGACGCGGTGCTTCTCCAGGACGTGTGCTCACGACCTGGGGAATCGTCGGCGGGCTTTAGTTATTCTCTCAGCCCCGTGTGGCGCACGTGGCTGGGAAGACAACCAGTCCCTTGGGGCGGATGTTCGGGGCAGGTGGCGACGTCGAGTATCCACTACGTTGGCTCACGTAGGGGAGCCTCGGCGCTGTTCGGTTACTCCTAGTTGTCTCGTGTGCGCACGACGGCAACTCGGAGTTTGGGTTCGTCGACAGCGTCGTCAGTGCTGGCTAACGAGCCGACGTTGTTGGCGTCGATCCTCTCTAGCTGTTCCTCTCGGTAACGTGTGCGCACGATGCCGACAGGAGTTCAACTCGAGTAGAACTGCCCGCTATGCCGCGCGGGCTGCTTTATATAGGCGTGTTCGCGGCGCGCCGCTCGCGCCGCCTGGCGCGTCACCGCTGAGTTGCTAGTAGAGTCCCGCGCTCGTGCGGACTGGCCTTTCGGTTGGTGCGCGCGCGCGCTCACTTCGCTTCGTGCGGACTCGCCTTTGTTCGCTGCGCGCGCGCGCTCGCTGGCGTCAGCTGACTAACTCGGCGCTGCGTTTGTTTACATCATGTGCGAGACTTACGTCTCGTCACAGTATTATTCCTAACGACATTTTTCTCAATATCCACATAATTAGTTTGCTCACTCTCGTTGCCTTGAGAAGTGTTGACTTGTAAACGTTTCCTTAAACGATCAATTTCTTTAAATGAATTCTCAACATATTCAATTGTATATATATTTTCACTCGATTCGTTATTTGTTTCTCGAATAATAAACTCATCATTCTCAATAGCGTCACGATTACTCGTATCAAAATTCACGTAAACGTCCTCTAGATTCCGACTAACATAAATACTTTCAATTCGTATATAAGAATTCTCATTATCTTTTTCATTAATAAATTTACGACTTACTTTAATCAATTTATTATTCCCTTTAATCAATTTATCGTTAATATTTTCGAAGATTTTTGCTTCCTCCTCAAGAGGAAGCTCAAGAGGAAACGCATTTGGAGGTGTTTTGAGTACGAATCATACGTTTTTAGAAAATGTCCGTGCGGATGGCCCTGTGTGTGTGTGTGTGTGTGTGTGTGTGTGTGTGTGTGTGTGTGTGTACGTATACCACCATAATTTTGGAACCATGCGACGGATCGTAATAAAATTTGACATGCATATATTTTTTCTAATTCTGAATTTAGGTCATTTTTTGTTTTATGATTCTGACCAATTTATGGCCATATTATAGCCATTTTTCTATTTTTGAAAAAATATTTTTGCTTTTTTATAATGATATGATTTATACAATATGTTCAACAATAGTGTATCTAAAAGAACATAAATTTGTCTACTTTTTCCCGCAAGATTTTCTAGATTGACTGATCTGTTCATTTTTTATGATATAAAAGGTAATCTTTCGATAACATATATAACTCAAAAATAAATAGTTAAATGTTTTGAAAAAATTCAGACAATAAGAAACAACGATATTACTAGTTGTAAAATTTTAAAAAATGGGTTTTTATGTCGTACGATTGGGGAGTAAAAAGGTTAAATTGAGTTGAAATTTTAGGAAAGATTGATCTTTTGATCACTTCGGCTAGGTTTTTTTGTAGCTTATGAAACCTTTTAGTTAAAAGATATTAAGATTCAAATTCTTCAACTCTCACCTGTATACTCCTGTGTGAATACATTATTATTTTTGTTAAACCATATAATTGATAATTAAAGCTTAGTATATTTTGAGAGTTTTCATGGTTTATAAAAAGTCCGTGCAGATGCGTTGTCGTCTGTGCGCTGGGTACGTATACTGTTATAACTCTGGAACTACGTGATCGATCGTAACAAGATTGGACGTGTATATATGTTTCTGATTCTGTTCTCTAGTAAATTTTCTTTTAAGATTTAGACTATTTTATGACCAATTCATTGCCATTTTTCGATTTTTGAAAAATATTTTGCCTTTATTATGATATGATTTATACAATATATTCACAATAGTGTACCTAAAGACTGCTACCCCAAAGGTTGGAATATTTTCCCCTCCCGACGCCCGCGCCTCTTCGTCTTAAGAAGCTCGGGGCTCCGAGCCGAGCGGATCTCCGTGAGACCTCTCTCCCAGGAGCTGTGTGTTATGTCCTAAACTTATGATAGTGAGCGACAGTAACTCTACGTGTAAATCTTTATAAGTACGGCGAGACACAAAGCTCGATACACAAAGCTTAGCGCCGTCGCGTCCTGCTACGTTTCGCGATTCCTTTCTGGAAACGGCCTCCAGTAGACGTCGAGAAACTATTCTGATCTTAACGGGAGGAGCATGACATTGCTGAGCGAGGGGTAGAGAAGAGTATGAAAAGGCGACTCGTTAATATAAGCTTAAGGGCAATGCAGAAATAATAAAAGTGCGATAATTATTGTGAAAGATATGCGAGAGAGAGAAAGAAGAGAGCCCTATTCTGTATTTACGATTGTAATTTAAGGACTTACCTTTGATGAATGCAACTGCCGTCAACTAGATGAGGAATAAAGCTCCCTTCCTTCCTTCTTCAGTCGGAGTATTATAGAATATGTGTATGATATTTTAGAACGCAGTTAATTCTCTGTTTGCTCGACAATCCCTGGTATTCGCTTGTTAGTAGAGGGTGGATGGAGTGATGACTTTTCTTTTGAATAACACTGAACACTCGAATTTTCTTAAAGCGTGCACATTTATTTGCATTAATTAAATAGAATTTTTCACGCACTTGACCGTAATTTCTAACGATGGGAATATCTTTATCTCTAATAAAAAGAATCGGACGTGCAACTGAATTTCAGAGGCAGAGAAGTGACCTATTCCGAGCAACTGTTCGAACTAGACTGAGCTCTGCTCCTTGCAGAGGGATATGGCTCGAGTACTAATTTTTAATATTATTCGTTTTCTTTGTTTGTGCCCTTTTCAAAATTTTGTCGTCTTCTATGTAAATGAGCGCGGAAAAGAAGCGGAGTCGCGACTGCAGTTACCTGACCTATTGTCCCGACTCGATTATGCAGACCCGACTCTGTCCGTACAGAGGAACTATATAGTGACTCAACATTTACAAAACTCTAAACTTTATCAAATGTTAATATATCGAACTCTAAGTTTTACTAAAATTCCGCGGACCCGGACTCTGCTCGGGCAGAGCTTCCGCGCACTTTACCGTAAGTGAATCCTAGCTCGGGCAGAGCTTTCGCGTGGCGAACTTGTGAGAGAGACTGTTTTTTAGCCCGGCGGACGAGGGCCTTATATACTCGAAATCGCCCTCACCGATACCCTTTACGCACATAGGTAGTAGTGAACATTCGTGAATAGTACATCCAATCAGAGAGCTTAAACGCTGCATATTTCCTTATATGGTCTCTCTAGGCTTGTTGTTGTAGGCATTTTTTAAAAGGTATTCCTTTGTGCTTGTAGCGACGATGGGTTTTTTCCCTCGCTCCCCTGTAGAGTGTATTTCCTCTTTTGTAGATAGAGACGCCGCCGTTGACTTCGTATATCTATACACGAGTGCAAGTGGTCTAGGATTCCTATTTCTGCTCATTAATATGCCGTCTTCTTGTAACGACGACGAAATTCACGTGATGCTCTCGTCTTCTTCTGTACTCACGACCTCGGTGTAGATCTATCTCATTGGTTGCGAGGCACGTGCGCTTGTCTGTTCGAACGCTGCCTTCTCCTTCATAATCATTCTCGTAAGATTTTAAGACGAAGCCCTCCTGCTGGTGTTGCAGTGTGTGCAGGCGCTCGCAGTTCGAACCAGCGTGGTTCTTTCTTCGGCAATTTGCACAAGCTCTCCTTCTGATTGATATATTTATACCACGGGCTACTCGCTGTTTGGATACGCATCTCCTTCTTTTAATACTCTTGCAATTCTCCTACAGTGTGCTTGATGGCAATGATGTGTATTCATTCGTTTACCAGTGTAGCTCGTTGCCCCGAATTTTAATGCGGGCATCAGTCTCGCGTGATTTTAGTTTTATGATACGTATTTTCCATAGTCTTCTTAATGATAAACTCACGACGTTACTTATTCCTTACGTCGATTTAATTTGCTTTATCAGCGCTTCGCCTATTATCTTTGATATTCGATTTTTTATCGCGTGATAATTATTTACGCTTATTACCCTTTGTATATTATTGCGTTTTCGTTGCCTCGTGTGGGCGTCGGCCTCTCTTTTCTTATTTCCTTAATATTTATTCAAGCGGCTGCCGCTTAGAATTTATCGTGATGACTATTGCGCTGTGTCTCGACTACGCTGCCTCTTAGGCCCGGCGCTTGCTCTCTTTTCGTGTCAGTCCTATGATAGGGGAAAGGCATTGTCCTATATTTTGGAATTTGGAAACACCCTTAATGATGTTCTCCTGCCTATGACATTGGCTAAATGCGAAACCTGGCCAGCATTTCACATGCGGAATACAGAAAACTAGTACTGAGGGTCTAAAAGGCGACTCTGTGGGAGTAGTGAAATGAGCTTTTAATTGGTTAATAGGCGAGTATGTGCGAATATAGAAACAACGTCAAGGGTCTGAAGGCGGCTGTGGGTAGTGTAGAAATCTATGCAAAGCGTCAAAAAGGCGCCTATGGGGAATACAGAAAACGATTACGATGGTCTTAAAATGCGGACTCGTGGCGAGTGCTGAATGAGCTTTAAAATTTTAAAAGGCGCTATGGGAGTATAGAAACAAACGTCAAGGGTCTGAAAGGCGGTGTATGTAGAAATCGCTGAAAAATAATTTTTTGTGAAAAAGGTTATTTTTCACAAAAAATGAAGCTACCCGCAATTTTGTAACTTGCAGTTTTAACGTTATTATGTCGATTTCCGCAATTACTTGTAACACCCCACACCGCTCCGCAGAGTCATCAATAAAAAAAACACTACAAAAAACAAAGTTCTCGCGACTTGTTTTTTAGAAAAGACGCAAAAATAAGCGTACTCCCCCCTCTTGCAAGGCTCGGGCCACAGCTGAGCAGGAGCCAAACAACAACAGCAGCGCCATCAGCAGTAGCGGCGGCAGGCGGAGTCACCACGCGGGCAAGCAGCAGCCAGCAAACACGATATAGATACTCAGCGGCCAGCAGCGAGCACGTATATCTATATATACAGCGTAGCGAGCGGTGCGGCGTGCACAGTGTGAGAGTGGGAGCTACGACGCAGCAGCGGCGCGGCGCGCGCAGCTCCGTACGCTTGTGTGAATGGGTTTTGTACATAGGTGTGAATATGAGTGTGATATTTGTATGTAAGCGTTTTTTCGGCGGCGCGATCCCCGCTCTCTCCGCAGGCTTTATAAGGACCCGCGCGGCCTAGAGCCAGTCACTTAGCTCCAGCGCAACTTAAGCGAGGACTAGTCCTACCAAAAGCAACTATTACGCCTTGGTAGATAAACTTAGAATATTTTCTCACTTTTAAAAGGACTTATATAATTTCCAAGCTAGGCAAGATATCGCAAATTAAGCGTATCAGTCCTAGACTTGAAAAAAAATCCCATTTCCTTTAAAAAAAAAAAAAAAGACTGAGAAAATTACACACATTGCCATATTTGTTAAATTATCTAGTCAGGCAAGATAACGCAATTTAACGCGTATCTGCTTTAGACTCTAATAGAAAATTCGTTTATTACCATACACTTGTAACTTTCGAAATAAACAGATAACGCAAAGTTAAGCGTATCTGCGTAAACTATCCTATGTCAAAATAAGACTTCGATCACCGATATATATATATATATATATATATAGATATATATATATATATATACGTTTGTAAAAATCAAAAAGAGAGATATTTATTTAATTTTGTGATAGAAAATATATGCAACATTACACGCAATATTTTCGCATTTAATATCTTATTGAATATATTTATTTTTGTTAAAAAGAACTAAAGTTTATTATTGTGATAAATACACTCCACTACCTGGTATCCCGGACCTGTAATATACTTATTATTATATTTATTTAATTATTAATGATATTTAAAATCATAATAAAATCACTTTATTTGGCCTGCCGTCACAATTACGACGCAGAGCAGTAAATGTGCACGACTTTTATAAATTAAAATCAATAACTTCTATTTCAATAGAAGCACCCAGGCCCAAGAAAAGTCGTGAACGTTTCATACTGGTATTTTTTTATTACGATATATGTAAGTTATTTTAGGAGTTCACGGATCTCTATCCTTTTGATATCCACCTTAACCCCCACTCCCCTGATACCCCTCCCTTACAAGTGTCTTCCTAACCTATCCTTTTAGTATCGAATAGTAGCGAATATTTAAATCAAAGAATGAGTTGATTGTCCCATGTAATTATCTTCCACTAGCAGAATAGGAGGAAGCTAAGTGCCAATGACTTGGCAGCGGTTTTTTACATCATTTACTGATGTAAAAGTCTGTCCGCAAGTGCTGTTTAATGCATCCCCATATAGGCGCATTCAAGTAAATTTTGCCAATTTTCCCTTGAGTGAACTGGGTATTCTTTCGCTTCCCTGCACCCGTTAAGAAAAAGTGAAAGTGACACATTCTGACCATTAAATCGTTGAATAACTTCAATATATCCGCCAGGTGGTACACGGTTGGCACGCGCAGTTTGGAGCTCCAAGTCTTGGACCCTTATTTGTGCCGTTTTATAGTGTAAATTGTTGAAAATATCTACGCACAGTGAAACCAAGGTACCTAATCCACAGGAATGGCCGCCATTTTGATTTCATCGACTCTGTTGGTCGAGAGCCGCTGCCCTGTGAGCCGCCGCAGAATCGTAACATTTTGTCGGGAGTGCCTACCTTCTTACTCTGTTTCGAGTCACGTTGTTTCAAGGTGTTACCCCCCCCCTCCCCCCTCTCAACTACTGCCGCGCGCAGTTGCTTTCGAGCGTGATTCCCTCTCTCCCGCAGTCCCTTAAACGGCCACTGCAGTTACCCCCACTCTTACTAGCACGTCAGCGCTGCTCTTCGAACGCCTGTAAATATGGGCCGCGTTTGGGGCGCGGGCGTGAGTCGTCTCCCGGCTTCGGCCCGGTCAAGACCTTCCTACTCTCCAGCTTCGAGACGTCACACTGTTTTATTTTGACTTGGGCATGGACAAAATATTTTGTCTTTTTTTATCTCTTAGGAAAGAGATAAAAAAAAGACAAAATTAGAAAGCTTAAGAATAGTATGTCAGGGTCAAGGACATTTGAAGGTCAAATTGATAAAAATTTGTAAAAAAATCTAAAACCATGCATGTATATATTTTTTTATGATACGTGCATGGAAAAGACCCTTTTTCATGCATGTAAAATGAATAGAAAATCAAGTATTTCATAGCAGTGAGAAAGAACATTTTCTCTGCCGCTACAGCAATTGAACATTTTTGAAAAATTTTGAAAATTTTGAAAATTTTGAAAATTTTGAAAATTTTGAAAATTTTGAAAATTTTGAAAATTTTGAAAATTTTGAAAATTTTGAAAATTTTGAAAATTTTGAAAATTTTGAAAATTTTGAAAATTTTGAAAATTTTGAAAATTTTGAAAATTTTGAAAATTTTGAAAATTTTGAAAATTTTGAAAATTTTGAAAATTTTGAAAATTTTGAAAATTTTGAAAATTTTGAAAATTTTGAAAATTTTGAAAATTTTGAAAATTTTGAAAATTTTGAAAATTTTGAAAATTTTGAAAATTTTGAAAATTTTGAAAATTTTGAAAATTTTGAAAATTTTGAAAATTTTGAAAATTTTGAAAATTTTGAAAATTTTGAAAATTTTGAAAATTTTGAAAATTTTGAAAATTTTGAAAATTTTGAAAATTTTGAAAATTTTTTATTTTTTCTCAATTTCCTATTCCTTTTGCATGCTTAAAAAAGGGTCTATTCATGCCCTTATCAAAAAAAGTACGGTGTTCAACAAGGGGGAGTGGCTTTTTCAGACTCGGGTGATGTTTTTAGCAACTTTCCCCCCTAGTTGCACAATATACTATTTTTTTCCGCTGCTGACTTTTTTGCCCGCTGATGAACTTTTTTTGCCCGCTCCTGACTTTTTTTTCCCGCTGACAAAATTTTGTTTGAAAATGCAAATTTTGAGTTTCTGAGTCGTATTTTCTAAATATTTATAGGTGTGTAGTGGCCGCGTAAAAAAGGGCTTGTTTACTCCCGCTTTATAGCCATGAAAAACGCGAAAATCAATACATGCGTCACAAAAAATATGGTGTGCACCAAGGGCTAAGTGGGCTTTTTTAGACCAAGTGTGGAGTTTGCAGTACTCGTCTTTGGCTCGGTACGCACTCGCCTTCGACTCGTACTGCAAACTCCACACTTGGTCTAAAAAAGCCCACTCTACGCCCTTGGTACATAATATACTATTTTGGGTTGCTGAATCCAAATTCGGGGTCTGTTTATTTTCATCATGTCAGGGTGTATCTATGTAAATTGAGTTTATTTGATAGAATTTATTACATTCTGTGATAAATTCTTTTGTCCTAAAAATTTTTTAAATTTAGAAAATTTAGCATTTTTCATATCCTTTCGATTACAGAGTGCCACTTTTTTATATTTTGGCCCCTGGCAAAGCTATACGTTCCCTAACCTTAAAAAAATACTAGATTACGCAATGATAAATCACAGGGCTTTTGAAAAATACTGAGTAATTTTAATCTTTATGTATTTTGAGCTGTTGAAGACGAATCTGAAGGTATTTTTAATCGATACCTTGAGCATTCGTCCCTAACCTCAAAAAACACCCCTAAAATTGCTGTTTCACGGAGTTGAGAGGTATGCCCTGTGATCAAGGTGTGGAAAATTATTGGCAGAGAGTATTTTTATGTATTTCAAGCCGCTGAACACGAATCTGAAGCTATTTTTTAGCCAAATTTTCTTTTGGTTTCTATGAAAGCTCTCTGAGTTTTACGGGGCTTAGACTGTCTCCAAGGTTATATATCAAGCCCGCATTCCTTTCATTTTTTGTATGATTCTTCCATGTGAAATTTTTTTTTATATCATCAACAACATGTAGTATCAATTGTTCTTTTTATCTTAACAACAATGCTGTATGCCTGGATTTAGTATTGTAAGATTGAAATTTATGATTTTCAACCCCGTAAAACTGCTATTCGAAGGGTTTATTGAGGTTACAGAAAATCGTTTGAGGTATCAGTAAAAAATACGGTCGGATTCGCGTTCAGCAGTTAAAAATACATAAGAATACTCTTTGCGAATAATTTGTTTCACCCCGATCACAAGACATACCTCTTAACCGCGTGAAACACCAATTCTGGGGTGTTTTTTGAGGTTAGGGAGTAACGCTTAAGGTGTCAATAAAAAAACCGCTGCCACGTCATTGGCACTTAGCTTCCTCCTATTCTGCTAGTGGAAGATAATTACATGGGACAATCAACTCATTCTTTGATTTAAATATTCGCTACTATTCGATACTAAAAGGATAGGTTAGGAAGACACTTGTAGGAGAGAAAGAAAAATAGTAGGGAATTAGAGAATCTGTCTCAAAGTTGGATCTTCAGGATTACAACATGATCTAAATGAAAGAATTCTCAAAAAACTAGAGTCCAAATGTAATGTTTACATACTTATGTTAATGATAAAACGAAATAAACTAAGTGCAATTATTGAAGTATTCGCCTGAATTATACAAACACGTAAAAGATAATGATAGCAAAATCTTGTCGTTTTCAAAGGTGTAAGTTATGTTTAATAAACATGAAGGCCATGCTACAATGTGGACGTTTTGGACATAGTGCTAAAAAATGTTTGAACGATGGAAAAGTGTACTAGATGTGCAGGTTCTCACTCAGTGAGGAAATTGTATGATAAAACATTATTAAGTGTGTTAATTGTCTTATAGGCAATTTAACCTATACACTAAATTTGAGGTTATCACAGGCTACGATAGTGTAGGCGTGTGAATATACTCAAAAAGAAAATTAAAAAATTAATAGATATGACTGATTATCCACTACAACTAACAATACCAAGACCTAATGGGTAAGTAGATTACTTTCGGAAGCAATCTATAGCATCGGTGTCAACCGAACTCAACTTCACGTTACAAATACCCTCGTCAACCACAAACAACAAGACAGGCAGCATGGATCAAGACGCTGACTTGTGCGAGATCTGATTCAGCACGAGAATGAATTTGATGACACCAAGAAGCTAAACGATATCATCATGAAGAAAAGAATATTATTTGTGTAATAACATTAGAAGTTTAAATGCCACTTTGAAAAGCTGGAAAATGTTTATTGATAATATTGTAAAAAAACCTGCAGTAATAATATGTACGGAAACATGGAATTTACAACATCCTCAATACTACAACTTCAAGGTTACAAAATGTTTTATAATGAAAGTAAAATTAACAAAGCAGATGGAGTCGTACTATAGTTTTAAATAATATTTACGAAAATACTAAATAGAATAGTTGAATAGGTTGAGAAGTTGTAAGCTCGCAGCTTAAATTAATAACAGGAAATCTTTCACAGTCTCCGCAATGTAGCAGATGTCATGATTTCCAAAAAGGAATTCGTTCAATTGCGTAAATAAGTTCTTAAGAATCTCATTCTAATACCAGAAATCATTGTTATTTTGGTGATTTCAATATCGACAATATTAGAAAATAATTTTCATAATCTTATCTTAAGCGAAAGAATAATCAATCAGGAAATCTAAATAACTTCTTTGACATGAATATTTGCCTTATTTTAGAAAAGATTTACGAGCACGTCTTCTGACAATGTAACGGGTACCTGCATCGATAATTGTTTCGCTAAAACGAATAATATCGAACTGATTTCATATAAACTAAATGTCCCGTTTAACGACCATTACCCTTTATTTCTAAGCGTTGAATCAATTTAAAAGTACAATAGAAAATACAATTCTGAACACTATACTAATTTCAAAAAATTAAGAACTATTGCCATTACGTTGACTGGAAGCATATATTAACTATGAAAGACCTAACAATGCCATGGAAGAATTAATAAATATGATACATAGTTGCCTTGAAAAAGCTACATGTTATAACAAAAGCGTGGAAAAAATAGGATTTTATCCACGTAAAAATGGATTAGCAAGAGCGATATTAGTCTCTTGTAAAACTAAAGAAAATCTGTATATAATTATGGAAAAAGTATCCACATAATATAATTGAAAAACGAACTTACAAAAATTAATGAGAAATTTGAATAAAGTGATTAAAGATGCAAAGTATAAATTTGAACGTAATGAAATCAAACGTGTTAGTCAAAATTCAGCTGCTATGGAAAACTATCAGTTTGCAAATTAGGCAAAGATTCTCAAAGAGATTCGCCTGAATATTTTATTGTAGACAATCAGAAAGTAACTGATAAAACCGCAATGGCAAACGCGATGACTGAATACTATTAGTAGCGTAGGGAAAGAACTAGGGGCGAAAAATTCCAAAATTGAGTAATGATCAACTCAAACTTCCAAGGCAACATGATAAGTCTATTTTTTGTAAACCCCGACTGACTGTCAAGAAATTCTAGAAATTATAAAAGACATGAAAAAGAAGCTGGAGGAGTAGATAATTTAGTGCAATATTATACAGGCTATCTGCGATCAATATTGTAAAGCCATGTGAATATATTTTTAATCTTTAGTATACAACTAAGCTGTATGGCCAGAGGCACTAAAAGAGGGCTGATCATAGTACCTATTTTCAAAGCGGGATATAGTGGCTGTATGTCTAATTACAGACCTATTTCCCTTATTCAAATATTGCGAAACTCTTGGAAAAAATAATTCATAATAGACTGCTTGATTTCTTTATCACATGTAATATTATATCAGATAAAACAAATTTGGTTCAATGAAAAATAAGAGGTACAACTGATGCCGTGATTAATATATCTAACATCATCTATAGAAATCTCGACAAAAGCAAAGTCCCACTATAACAGTCCTTTTTTGATCTGCTCAAAGCTTTGATACGGTGGAGCCATGCAATATTGCTTAGTAATGATAGAAGATATGGAATAAGGCAATATTTAACATTGTTACTACTATCTATCTCGATAGAAAGCAAAGCGTTAAATCTCTAAATAAAAAAGCGATTATAAAGAATATCTATTGGCGTCCACAAGGAACTATATTAGAACCTATTATTTTTTATATTATACTTATAGCTGAATCTATTGATAGATATGTCCAAAGATACCATCATGTCTTTATGCGGACGACAACGTCATCATCTCGAGTGATTGATAAGTGGTTATTCTGGCCCAAGGAGGCAGGATGAATTGATTGTTTAGAGTGGGTATCCAAATGGCTTGCTGCTGAACAAGCTTTCATTTAAACAAGTAAAACTGGTTCAT
The DNA here is from genome assembly GCA_012977825.3 of Pteromalus puparum. Lineage (NCBI taxonomy): Eukaryota > Metazoa > Arthropoda > Insecta > Hymenoptera > Pteromalidae > Pteromalus > Pteromalus puparum. Next base: position 15,225,296 of record CM053172.1, on the reverse strand, counting down.
TACGTATGCAACTATTGTAATACGTACGCCTGAAGATGATACAAATAAGTATTGGTAATTATCCTATCAAAAGGGTAGAAAATAATAACATATCTTGGCGTAATTTTCGATTACAATATGCGATGGGACAAACACATTGAAAGTATGGTAAAAAAACGAGATATCTCATTTTATTTTTGCCAAAATCAAGAGTTTCTTTGATCGAAAAACGCTCTTGATAATTTATTATGCATTTTTCCAAAGCCATGTCAAATATGGTATAATTAGCGTGGGAGGAGCCTACGATATTTGTCTTAACTTAATTCAAAAATACAGAACAAAATTTTGAAAATTATTAATAAAAATCACTTTGCAGTGAACGATATGCCATATCAATCAAGCAGTTATTCAAATTAAGGCTGTTACATATCATTATAATAGTTTAAAAGAGCAAATATAAAATAGCTCTAGTATTACTAGGAATAAAAACCTACAAATACCAAAATCACTTAAATCAATTAGTCAAAAAGACAGCTATTATGCTGGCAGTTAATGTCTTCATATGCTGAAAATGATCTCAAAGTTTAGATCTTAGTAAGCTAAATAAGGAATAAATTAAAATGTTCATAAGCAGAAGGTACCCTAGACGAGTACAGTTTATTCTTTTTGTTGATTTGGATGACTTTTAACTCTTAACTTTTGTAAAAATATTACGATCTATAAAATGTCATCGAACATGATTGG
>CM053172.1:15212109-15223041 GCA_012977825.3 Pteromalus puparum | reverse complement strand
GGTAGGGGAGGGGTTCAGGGAGTGGGGGTTAAGGTGGAGGTCCAACCTTATGGTTCAGTATATATTCCAAACCTTGTGGTAGCAGTCTTTTAGGTACACTATTGTTGAATATATTGTATAAATCATATTCATAATAAAAATCAAAAATATTTTTCAAATCGAAAAATGGCCATGAAATGGTCTAAATAGTCTAAATCTTAAAAGAAAATTACTCGAATCAGAATCAGAAAACAATATATGCACGTCCAATCTTATTACGATCGATTATAGTTCCAGAATTAAACAGTATACGTACGCACGCATGCACGCACGCACGCACACACACAGACAAAACCATCTGCAACGGACATTTTATAAAACAGGAAAACCTCAAAATATGACTAACTTTAATTATCAAATATGGTTTAACAAAAATAAAATAATAATGTTCAGTCACACAGAGTATACAGGGGAGAGTTGAAGAATTTGAATTCAACTTTTTAAACTAAAAGGTTTCGTTTTTTTTTTTTTAGTTTATAAGTTTAGTTTATAGGATAGTTTGTAAGTTTTTTTTGTAATCCACTCTATGTACAGGCAAGCTATGTCTTTCCTCTGTAGAATACCTTAAATGGTATATGTAAGTGGAAATAAATAAATAAATAAATAAATATGTGCTAGGGGGTACCCCCTGCTCGCTCCGCTCGCCAACCCCCATTTTTAATGTTACATTTAATATATACGACATTAACTTAGAATAGCTCCCTGCTAAAAATTATCTCGTGACATGTCACGTGACATTATGACACATCACGTGACCTGTCACGTGCCATTATGACACATCACGTGACCTATCACGTGACATTATGACACAAGGTCTTAGTGACATGTCACCTAACTCGAATATTCATCACGTGACATATCACCACACTCGGATATTCGTCACGTGACATGTTACCTAACTCGAATATTCATCGCGTGACATGTCACCATACTCGGATATTCGTCACTTGACATGTTACCAAACTCGGCGACACATCACATGGCATGTCACCAAAATCGGTGATTCATCACGTGACATATCACTTGGTGTTGTGTATTTATAATTTCGTGGAGCGTATTTAATTAAGTGGATTCTCTACAACGTAGTTATTTTTCTACTCTTCAAGCGACATATTTTCTGTAGATATTTAACCTCAAATTTTTGTATTTTAACATGGGATACTATACGGAGTCCGAATTTTTAGGGCATTCTGTTGAATTGTAAAGCGAGTTTACTTGGATGATTTTTGAAAAAGTTGCTTATGATGTGAAATTGAGCTAATGGAGAAAAATTTGGGTGACACGTTGCTTTTTTCAAGATACAAGAATTCAATGTTTTGATTTTATTCTTTCAGTATATCTATATAGGTACGCAGTGTTTTCTCTTTTACTTAACTTAATAGTTTATATCACTATTGTGATACTTGTTTTTAAGGTTTAGTTAAGGTTTTGGCAATACATAACGCTGAATAATATCTTGAGAAAATTATTTTATTTTAACCCCATTTGAGCCCCATGCATAGATGCATTTATATGCTTCCGTGGAACGGCACCAGTCTTTAAGTATGACAGCAGGTGATTCTGCTCATTAATTAGAAAGATATGGTCAGAATTAAATTCATGCAGAATGACCTTCGTGAAGTGATTTCATACACATGTTGCTAGTTGGCCAAGAAGTTGTTAAATTAATTTAGGGATTGTCGTAGTTATGCTGATTGGTTCATTGCGCAATATTAATTACACATAACTTTTGCAAACAATAATATCTACAACGCGAAGTGAAAGTGATATTTGAAGCTGAGAATCTGTAGGACGACCGTCGACTTTTGTATACGATACTTAATTAAACAAAAATTTCTAGTTTTTACATTAACAAATATCGCTAAACGCGAAACGCTTCGCTTTTCACGTGAGGCACTCGCCTATCTTCTAAGATTGCGTGAACAAATGACATATCGAAAAAATGGCGGAGACATATAGGGGCATTAAGCTAAGAGTAAGAAAGAACAGTTTGGATGGCAATTTGAAGGTCAGAACGCCTTTATGGCTCCCATTCAGCCAAATTGACAGATATCGCAAAAGTGGCTAAGACGTATGGGGGTATTGGGCTAAACAGTACGATTAGTTAGAATGGCCAAGAACCCGTCCGAGTAGGTGGAGTGGTCAGCAGAAAGTCGGTTATGGATTTTTGGGCGATTTCGAGGTCAGAATGCCTTTGTGGCTTGCAGTCAGCCGGATCGACAGATATCGCAAATGTGGCAGAGACGTATAGGGGTATTGGGCTGAAGCGTAAGTAGGAATAGTTCGAATAATCGAGGTGCCGTCTGAGTAGATGGAATAGTCGGCAGAAAGTCGGTTAAGGATTTTATGAGATTTTGAGGTCAAATTTAGGGTACAGGTGTTCTAATATTAATGTAGATGTATGGTGGTCATATGATATATTGTATATTCAATGTTTATAGTAAGTTTGAGACAAAAAAGTTGGTTCCAGTAAGTACACTGTGTAATAGAAGTCAAACTTCATGTGCATCAGGGGCTGTGCTAGTGTGCACAGACGGAATGATCAATTTTGGTAAATCAGGCTTCGCATTTATAAAACATTTTTTTAATTAAATATTCAGAATTTTTTAATACAGAGGGTTTGTTCAAAATTTATCTCTCTGCAAAGTTACTGTAGAATATTGATGAAAAAAATTTTCTATTAAATATGGCATTACAATAATTGAAAAAAGCACCTTCGTGGTCAAATCCATTAAGTTTTTGCCTTGGATATAATAGTTTTTCTACTAAACTATTTATACGCGGTGAGTGCCTAAAAAACTGTGTGTTTCGTGGTAAACTATACAATAGCAAATAATTATTAATTTTATTTCTGATGGTATATGAAGTATATCGTGAATAAACAATACGAACTGAGGCTCGAGTAGGGTAAAAAAATGGACATGTTACCTTCGACACAACCGCAAACACCGGCAAAGACAGATGCGGAGTTTCCCTTAAGGATAATTTTCACTAAAGACCAGATAGCATCAGGTTATGTTATGATATTATTTATAATATCATAGAGGTAATAAATATTATTTATGATTTTCTAATTCGTTATCAATGTTTGGTATACTTTGCTTTATTTTACATTAAACCATGATTGTATGTACATATGAATTTTACTTAAATATCGTGTGAATGCATTTTTACAAATTTTTTACAAAAATATATATACCATATATAGTAAAAAAATATATATAACCTATTTACACATTTTATTGTACATAATATTTAGCTATGTCAATATACATCAGCTTACTTTGATAGTGCACTACATCATCAGGTACATATTAATGACTATGCGAAAGGATTTTCTAATGCGATAAATGCTGAAGGAGTCGATTACAACTTACATTACTGAATGAATAATTGATCTTTATGTTTATAGCATTTAAATTTTATAAATTATTCGAGAAGATTCAGCGAAAAAAATCATTTCTCAACCAAAATAAATAATTTTTGTTTTATTACTTGTCAAGTGCTATATGGATTCGTCAGCTTTGTATGTATTTCAAATGCAGAAAATACTTCAACATTATAATCTCAGCGACTTTACTGTTAATGCTTAGGGCTTTGAAGTTCTAATAACGAATATTCATTAACAGAGTTAAACACGAATTCTTGTACAGTAATCCATTAATATAATTTTCTCAAGATATTATTCAGTGTTATTTATTGCCAAAACCTTAACCAAACCTTAAAAACAAATATCACAATAGTGATATAAACTATTAAGTTAAGTAAAAGAGAAAACACTGCGTACCTATATAGATATACTGAAAGAATAAAATCCAAACTTTGAATGCTTGTATCTTGAAAAAAGCAATGTGTCACCCAAATTTTTCTCCATTACAATTCCGCTTTACAATTCAACAGAATGCCCTAAAAATTCGGACTCCGTATAGTATCCCATGTTAAAATACAAAAATTTGAGGTTAAATATCTACAGAAAATATGTCGCTTGAAGAGTAGAAAAATGACTACGTTGTAGAGAATCCACTTAATTAAATACGCTCCATCAAATTATAAATACACAACACCAAGTGATATGTCACGTGATGAATCACCGATTTTGGTGACATGCCATGTGATGTGTCGCCGAGTTAGGTGACATTTCACGTGACGAATGTCCGAGTTTGGTGATATGCCACGTGATGAATATTCGAGTTAGGTGACATGTCACGTGACGAATATCCGAGTGTGGTGACATGTCACGTGATGAATATTCGAGTTAGGTGACATGTCACCAAGACCTTGTGTCATGATGTCACGTGCCATGTCACATGATATGTCACGTGATATGTCACGTGATAATTTTTATCAGGGCTAAGAACTATACTTATATTTTAATACATTAAATTAGAGTATTTAGAGAGGCGAAAGATAGATATATTTAGAGAAACGAAATTTCTATGTTTATGTTTTGATTTTGATTTTGTCTAGTATATGGTGTGTGGGATATATGTGCGCTTTTAAGACAACAGTCGTTTTCATTCGATTCCTTCTGTTGGAACGCAGTAGAACACTCAAAATCGTGTTTCGCATACATGCCCTTACACACGGTGAGAACAGACCCTGATACGTAGGTTGTTGATACCTTAAATTACAATCAGTTGATGTTTTTGTAGTATTGCATGAAATGATATAACACATTTGTTTAAATTAGATTTTAAGTAGAGCATTTAAGTGAGCATTTCTGTGATATGTGATTAAAATTTTAATTGAAGAATATTTATCAATTCTCTAACATTGAGGACAGTGTTAATATTATACACTATCGACGATTAAATGTTGTATCTCCAAAAGATAGTGAAAGGTTTTTCTTAAAGTTAATACTAAACAGAAAGAAAGGTGCTACTTCTTTTGAATATTTACGAACTTATGATAATACTCTGTATCAAACGTATAAAGAAGCAGCACTTGCTATGGGTTTAGTTGCTGATAACTCTTGTGTTTATAATATTTTTGAAGAGGCTTGTCAAATAATGTTGCCTTTTCAATTACGTAAATTTTTTGCTTGGTTCATATTAGCAGGAAACATTCAAGGAAATACAATTTGGAATAAGTTTACAAATTTTTTCACTGAAGATTTAAAAGAAAATAAAGAAAATAATGCTTTATCTCACATTCAAAGTATATTAGAAACAGAAGAAAGATGTTGTAAGGATTTTAGTTTGCCAGAACCTGATAATCTTATTGTTAATGATATCATGTCTCCCGAAAATCTAATGCATAGTGCCACTATTTTCAAACAAATGGTAAATCAATTAAATGAAATGAAGATCAACACTCTATTTTCACAGAACTCATTAATAGCAAAACTAAAATTAATTTTATTGACGGTCCTGGAGGTTCAGGAAAAACTTGCTCATACAAAACTTTTTAAGGCCTGGATCAATGGCTCTTATCAATGGCCTGGACTGGTATTGCTTTTATATTATTACCAAAAGAAATGACAAGTCATAGAACTTTTAGATTACCTTTGAATTTGGATAATGTAGATACTGCTTTTTTAAAATTAGAATCAGATAAAAAAATTAAGGTTAGCTGATTTAATTATTTATCATGAAGCATCTATGATTCCGAAAAAAGCTTTAGAAATTATAGATCAAACCTTGCAAGATTTATGCTGTGATAAGATACCTTTTCGAGGAAAATTAATTGTATTGGGAGGTGATTTTAGACAAATTCTTCCAGTAATGAAACATGGTTATAGAAATTCTATTGTTGAGGAAACAATTAAATATTCAAAATTCTGGCCTCTTTTCAAAGTTTTAAAATTAAAAAAAAACATTCGTTTTAATGATAGAGTTCTCATCATTATTATTAGATTTAGGAGAAGGTAAAATTGATCCTATCAGAATACCTCATCAAAATATTTCTATAAATTCTGTGATTTTAGCTCCTCATAATGAAGATATTAAAATCATTAATGATAAAGTATTAAAATTACTGTATGGAGATTCATAGACATATTACAGCATAGATTACGCAACACATACGGGTGTTGATCAAACTGACGAAAATATTCATCTAAATTATCGAATTGAAATAATAATGAATGAAATTAGAGAAGGTCTTCTACCTCATTTACTGGACTTGAAAATTAATGCAATAGTAATGTTAATTCGAAATTTGAGTATAATAAAAGAGTAAAAGTATACAAAGTATGTGACACGATGACGGCGCGGGTCGCGTCCCTATTATACTTTGATATTGGATTCTCTTACCTCAAAATAATTTTTCAAACGCGTTTATATCATTATTGTTGCACCTAAGTCTGTTCTATCGCTATCGACTTGAAAGCTATTTACCTAATATTTCTGAAGAATAAGATTCATTCTAAAAGATTACTTCATTAGCGAAATATTGCAAGTTGAATTTTCGCTTAGTATATTTCTTTTCGCTGTGCATGGTCTTCATCGTTTCCCGTCGTCCGGTTACGTGGCTTTCGGCCATCGAGGCGCGAATATTTGAATAGTCGAGAAAATAAAGCAATGAATCATAGATTTTTTAAGCAGTAAGATGGAATGCGGTTATTTATGTTCGATTCGTGAGAGCATCCACAAACATTGTGAACTAAGTTTATCAATTACTTAAAAAAAAATGCATTTTAGAAGTGCATTGCGAAAAGACAATAAATAAAAAATTTACATTTCGGTAAATATTGATGCACATGAGTCCAGTCTTACTACTCAGGGGTTTTTGGGGTCGCTGAACACGAATATCGTGACGGCAACGGTCTCCGATATACCTGGTACCCAGGGTGGACAGTATAAACGTCGTCTCATGGAGTTTGATGGAAATTAGTAACATAATTAGTCGAAACTCGTTACTTAGGGCTTTTTGAAGTCGCTGAACACGAATATCGTAACGGCAACAGTCTCCGAGGTACCTGGTGCCCAGGGTGGACATTATCAACGTCGTCTCATGGAGTTTGATGGAAATTTGTAACATAATCAGTCGAAACTCGTTACTTAGGGATTTTTGGGGTCGCTAAACACGTATATCGCGACGGCAACGGTCTCCGAGGTACCTGGTGCCCAGAGTGGACATTATCAACGACGTCTCCGGGAATAATCTTGAGTTGGAAAAATTTTTACTGTTGATACCGTATAATGTAAGACATGTATAATCTCTATAAAAGTGATGAAATCTGCTTAAAGAAACCTTTGTAAAAGGTAAAATATTGGGGAGTAAAAGTTTCTTTACAAAACTAGTGAAATCCCCAAAACAAACATAACTGATGTCAAGTAATTGTTTTTCATATTTTTTAGTTATACGCACGCAGGTAATGAAGGTATGAAATAAAATATTTTTTACTTCAATTCTTAGTTGATAGAATAGTTTAGATTCATAAGTAAAATTTTAAATTACTCATCTTTCTTGGCATTTCCAAAAGCATATTCAATCATATACTTTTAATCCATAGATCAGAAGTTATTAGAAGAATTTAAAAAATATTAAATAGATAGAAAGAGACTCTAACGCTCGTGAAAAAATCCAACAAGATGTAAACTGCTTCTATTGGTCTCTACGAGCACAAAAATAATTTTTGAAATATAGGCTTAGCATTGCATACTCTCACAATGGAGATCTGTAATGCAATCTAGCCTTTACAAAAATAAATAAAATAAAAATGGCGTTTCGTCCTAGCTGTCAGAGTGGACTCCTCAGTAAGGCTCTGGCAGCTTTCCTTAGACGTCTACCGTATAGTTCAAAAGCGGTTTCTTAAGTAGAGCCACCTGTCTTCTTCACTGATGGGAGAAGAAGACAGGTCGCCATCTAGTAGATACTTTTGGGACCGAGTGTCAAATTTTCTTCATCTCCCATTAGTGAATATATATATATATATATATATATATATATACAGGGTGCAAACTTTTTCGCGAGCTAAGTGTAGAAAAAATGTTTTCTTCAGTGTTAACTAGTGTCCCTGCTAATAATTTGAGATTAGAACTGTTGAGAATAAGCGAGCAGACTTCTGACAACCGCAGAGACGCTATGCTCGAAGCATGATGGGACTGCTTCCCCCTCTCTGTCTACTGCGGCCAGCGTCGACGTCGCGGCTACGGCGGCGGCGCTCACTTCTCTGTGTGCTCTTGCCCGAGATAGACGCGTCCGCGCTAGTTTAAAATCTTTGTACAGTTGTTCGTTAGTTTGATCCATAGTTCATATTTTTGTAAGAAATAAGCTTGAAGGTAAGCTCGAGTGTTGAATAAAGTCTAACGTAACTAGAAAACAGTGTTTTACTTATTATTCCAAGTCACGCCAGGTTAGATTAAGCTCAACAGGTTATGGGCCCAGCACGCTTCCACTGCGCTGCTTGGGATTATCTAGACCTGCGCGTGCACTTGAGAATAACTCGCGAGTGAAGTGCCAAATACGGGTTTGCCTTTTTAGGGGATAAAACCATTGAAGGTGTATAGCTGGAGGGAAAGTTCGAGAACAAAGTTCGACGTGCTCCCGTTTTCCGAACAGTGACGGTCGACACCTGCGGCAGAGGAAAGGACCAAGGAGACGATCCGCTGCCTTTTGTTTCCCGAAAGCGACTTTTCAGCTCGAGTGCCATGTCCGATCAGGCAAGAAAAATATCCTTGCAGATGCCGAAGACACGAGGTAAGTCACAGTGTTTCGGCCACGAAGTGCGCGAGTGGAAATTTTTGCGAGAAGACGGCAGAATCTTCATGAAGCAAAATTCGTAGCGCGGCATGTGACGGAGGCGATTCCGAGAATCAGCCCGAAGCCGGTAACGTGTTTGAGCATGCCTGTGCGCGCACGGCGAATCAAAATGGCGGCGCCCGGCAACGCGGGAAAAAGAAGCTGTTGGCGCGGGAAAGAGAAGTCGTTGACGCGTGTACATGAGAGCGCCGAGGCGAGTTAGTTCCTCGTGCACGCAAACGATGGCGCTAGTTCCGGTAATCAAAGCTTGACCGCACATATGTAAACAAACGTGAATGCTCGAAAATGCAATGTTGCAAACTGAGAACAACAGCTTGAATTTTCAATTGAAAATTAATTCTCGAACATAGTTTTAAACTATGTTACGACACGTTGATCGAATCGGGAAGCAGATATGTTTATTAAAATTAGACTTAAGTTCGACTAACACTTTTAAATAAAAATTGCAATTTTTTTTAAGTCCGATTAAAATATCATGACACAGTTAACTGATTAGCTTGAATTTAACAGATGAGAAAAACGTGCAGCTGTCTCTGCTGCTTCTGAGATGACTCCTTTTATCCGGAGATGGATATTGATGGATCTATCTAATGACGTAAAGTTTGAATTTGTCTGATAAGCTCGAAAACTAAAACACGATCTTCCACAACAAATATGTACATATTAAATTAAATTTTTCTTTTTTTGTTTTAATAAAAATAGCATGCTGTTCAGTTCCAAAATTTAAATGTTGGCCAGTACATGCAGGGTAGTGTATGCGGTTGCTCTACACTGTGTGTGCTGAAGAATCACAGTTTTGTTTTAAAACAAACAGGCAATTAGCATTGCTTTCTTGATTGTTGTTCGTCAACTAAGCACATGCTCAATGAATTACTACACGTGATTGAGTGCTTATTTTGATTGTCGTTCGTCAAAACAAACAACTCATTTACAAAATGTTCCTAGATAACTCTCTCGTCGAGGAACGATTACTGGAATCCGTGAAGAAGGAGATCAATAGGATTCGAACTAAAGCGGTGAACTCAGTTGAAGCGGTTGACCCAAGCCAACGTGGGAATACCTCGTCCTCAAAGCTGGATGTCAAGGAAGTGACTGCTGACGGTGGGCTGGCCAATAAGTTCGAAGAGGAAAATGATAAAAAGTTCGATTCTGTGGATGACAGCTGGAAAAAAGTTTGAAATAAGCTTTGAGAGGTAAATCCACCCCAGTTGTTAAATCAAATGTACCGATAACACTGGATTTGAGACTGAACAAAATTTGTCAGGAAGAGGGGACAACTAAGCTTGAAAAATGTTCTTTGAACACTACTAATGAAACTGTTGAAATTTCAGAAGTAATGGCCAAGCTGGATAAGCTGGAAAACGAAAATAGAGAATTAAGAGGGATGATCGAAACTGAATGTAATCGAGTACACGATGATGTAGTCGAGGAGTTGATCAAGGATAAGTATGATGTGCAAGACAACTACAGCTGGATGGAAGAAAAGGTACAGTTTTGGGCAGAGCAAAATCGACTGTACGAGGAGAAGCAAATTTTATCAGCTGGAAAAACTGCACAAAATCACAGCAAACCGTCGAATCAGAACACTACAGCTGGGACAGTCACTAACACCCACGTGAGTAAAGAATTCTTAGCAAAACTAGTTCAAGATGAAATTAATAAAATAGATTTGAATAAAAGCACTAGTGTGAATGAAAAGATTCAAATTGAAGTAACAAAAAGAGATAGTACTTTTCGGAGAGAATATAAATTAACGCAAAACTTGAATATTAATACATTCTTAGATTTCTTAACTTCGGAATTAACTCTTGCTGATTTGCTGTATGTAATTGATTCGACGGTTCAGCCAGCACGCGTGCCTGATCAAACAAAGCTGGAAAAAGATAAAGTTCGAGTTCGAGACATTATCATAAATAGAATTGATATTTCTTATTACGAAAAGGTATCTGAGATCCGGGATCCTGTTGAATTGCTCAATGAAATTAAACGTATTAAAGAAAATGAATTAAACGTTTCTACTAGAAGCTTAAGAAAAGAGTTGCATACTATTCGATATAATCCACATAAAGAGAAAGCATCAGCTTTCTGGGACAGATTTGACAGATTAGTTCGACTATATAATAAGTTGCCCAACACACCTTCCTTATCTGAGGAAGAGATATGCGATGCATTTTTTGAAGCCATTGT
>CM053172.1:15167139-15193518 GCA_012977825.3 Pteromalus puparum | reverse complement strand
TCTCGTTTGCTTTATAGATCTTACATATAAGTCTGAACATTGAAACCGCTTTTTCGTGAAAAAACGAAAAGGAGACTTATGTCACTTTGCCTATCTGCCACAGAATTGATATGTAATTGAAATTGTTGCAGTTGCAAAATCACCTGATGTATCGTGCAAATGTTTGCAATTTTTGGCCATCGTTAGCTTCTTCTAGCTGATCAATCATACTTGTTACGTGTGTAACGCCTTCATTGATTTTATCTGCTGGCAGATGAACTAACGCGTACGTCGTTTCCAAGATGTGTTCATGTTGAACATCAATGTTTAAGCTATCCCATTTCTTAGCAATAGCCTATAGTATATATGATATATAATAATTAAAATTGTATTTTGTCCTCATGCGAAAAAGATGCAAAAGTCTACAGCTACATCGTCGGTCCCTACAAAGAGTAGTACATTTCAGATCTTGCGCCGAAGACTAGTACATTTGGTTATTCACCACGAAGACTAGTATACTTTTCACGTTTCGCCGCAAAGAGTAGCACGTTCTGCGGCTCAAACCAATGCTCTTTGTAGTATGAGAAAAACTTGTGATAATTTAATAATTTTTGGACTAGATGACTCTTTGCATGTGAATCTTACTATGTACCACTGTGGCGTTCATAAATATCATCAATTGTTTAAGCATAAAGACCTGAAACCACTATTTTTTTTTCGTGACAAGTGCTAGTCTTCGCGGTAAAAAGGCGAACCGTGCTAGTCTTCGCGAAAAAATCGTAAAAAGTGCTAGTATTCGCGGCAAAGGCGCAAAATCTACTAGTCTTTGTGGCGAAAAATGAAAAGTACCTCTCTTCGAGAAGAATTTTGGACGTGTAGGGAGCGACGATATGCATATTGTCTGCAAACTCTCTACCGAATTTTCACTAAACTTTTTAAAAGAAAAATATTGAAAAATTAAAAGTTTGTTGCTAGCAATGTATTATGATTGTTTTTGCCTTTTTTCAAAGATTTCGTTCGATAAATTAAGATTCAAACAATATATTGGATTAAGGAACAATACATTTGTTTGGAGGAGACTACGTGCCAATGTATTGATAACGCTCCTTTTAACGTAACCATGATTGATGGATATTTTATAAAAACGTTACTAAAAAATTTGCAATTAAAAAAAGGATGCTGACAAAACGCTAAAAAAATTATTTTCATTGGAGTTGCACATCATAATTCGTATAATAAAGTGTAACGTAAAGAGAACATTATAATTTAAAAAGTAATAAATCATTACTTGTTTAAAATGGAATGAACATCCAGAAATAATGGCATTTGGAAAATTTGTCCGTCCACTATTTATTGACGCGCGTTCGTAGTCACCCATTAATGAGCGTACATTTTCTCTGAGAGCTGGCACAATTTCAAAAATTTTTTGCCACATTGCGTCATACATGCTTGTTGTTCTTGATGAACAAAGAACAAAAATAGAGGCGAAACCCTGAAAATGTTCGTTATGTATATAACAAAAGTATACCGATCAATTTTACCGTATTTGTGATAACGTACTGCATCTAATTTTCGAAAATGTATTATATACACTTGAGCAATTCCTAAATTTCTAGGCACAATCTGCAATCATATGCTACAATTAATTGTGAGAATTACTGAGCTAAAGTAAAATTGCCAAATCAAATAGATATAAGTAACAGCAAGATGACCCTGGTAGAAATTGAGCCAGCTAAACAGGACTATTTATCAGTAGTCGTTAGTCAACGGTCACTGCTATGATTTAGCAACGGTTTGCTAATTATAGACTAATATAGTACTGAATCTAAAATTTTACGAACAAAACTTCATTTTACATTTAGTGTTTACTATGAGGTCTACGAAGTGTGCCCCGCGATTTTAAAGTAAATTCTTTACATATAAATAAAAGTCATGACCGAATGTTGTCAAGCCAAGATGGACGTTATGTGAAAGGCTCATGTAGTGCACAAGTCAGGAAGCCTAAACGTCTTCTAGATTAGGGCGTTAAACGCGCGCTGTTCAAACTCTAGTGTTGTAAACAAGCGGTCTCTAAGTATCCACATTGCGATGACAGAGTCCAGGAAATTAGATTTGTTGTTTTCGCTGCGTAGCTGAACATATCAGCCATGGATGGTGTCTAAGAGTGCCTTAGACTGCCGATAATGTGGTTCAGGACGTGCGATCCGTAATTTTTGTTATCTAACAGGGGGACACCAGAGTATGTGGGTAACTAATCTTGCTCAAAAATTTGTTGGGGACTCCTTTTAAAACAAAACAAACCTGCAAAACGAAATCTGCAGAGATTCCATTCCGCGGGCCTTTGATACCGAAGCACATACTTATATACTTGAATTGTTTATGCATGCAATATATATATATATATATATATATATATAAATAAATATGACTACACATAGAAGAGAGTTGTACAGTACAGTGTACCATAGAAATTTTGCCTGTAACTTTGTTCTATAACTTGAAAATATGCAACTAATCCATGTCGTATGTCAGCACTATCTAATGGCTTCTGCAATGTATTGTTTTAAATTCTTAGAACAAATAACCATGCACAACAAGTAATCATCAAAAATTGTTTTTTCTTTCGTTTAAAGATCAGCACACTTAGAAGGTTGAAATTTTGCAAAGTGATTCGCTTCAAAATTCTTCAACAATATCATTATGTTTATAATAGTGCAAATTAAGGTAGCCTTAAAGTAGATCGCGCGTAAATTCCTAGTCAACCGAGTGTGCAAAAAAAGTTGTTAGCTTTTTTAATTAGCGTTTAAAGTAGAGATAATATTAATTTTTTTAAATTATGTAATTTGATATTGCTATAACATAATAAACATATTTACAAATATTTGATTTTATTCTTAGTCTTAAGTAAACATTTTCAATTTAAAAAATACAAAATAATTTATAGTTATTAATTTTTAACATTTATCTTCAAATGAGATTCCTCAGTTCTTGACGAAAGCACTGCTAAACGTTTTAAAAAACCGCTGCCAAGTCATTGGCACTTAGCTTCCTCCTATTCTGCTAGTGGAAGATAATTACATAGAACAATCAACTCATTCTTTGATTTAAATATTCGCTACTATTCGATACTAAAAGGATAGGTTTACTCGAATTCAGAATCAGAAAACATATATGCACGTCCAATCTTATTACGATTATCGATCACGTAGTTCCAGAATTATAACAGTATACGTACGCACGCATGCACGCACGCACGCACGCACGCACACAGACAAAACAATCTGCACGGACATTTTATAAAACCATGAAAACTCTCAAAATATACTAAGCTTTAATTATCAAATTATATGGTTTAACAAAAATAATAATGTTCAGTCACACAGAGTATACAGGGTGAGAGTTGAAGAATTTGAATCTTAATATCTTTTAAACTAAAAGGTTTCATAAGCTACAAAAAGAACCTAGCCGAAGTGATCAAAAGATCAATCTTTTCCTAAAATTTCAACTCAATTTAAACCTTTTTACTCCCGTAATCGTACGACATAAAAAAAACATTTTTTTTAGTTTTTGATTTTTATCTCAAAAACTAGTCGCCAAAATTGCTTAAAATTTTTACAACTAGTAGATATCGTTGTTTTTTATTGTCATGAATTTTTTCAAAACATTTAACTATTTATTTTTTGAGTTATATATGTTTATCGAAAAATTACCTTTTATATCATAAAAAATGAACAGATCAGTCAATCTAGAAAATCTTGCGGGAAAAAGTAGACAAATTTATGTTCTTTTAGATACACTATTGTTGAATATATTGTATAAATCATATCATTATAAAAAAGCAAAAATATTTTTTCAAAAATAGAAAAATGGCTATAATATGGCCATAAAATGGTCAGAATCATAAAACAAAAAATGACCTAAATTCAGAATTAGAAAAAATATATGCATGTCAAATTTTATTACGATCCGTCGCATGGTTCCAAAATTATGGCGGTATACGTACATACACACACACACACACACACACACACACACACACACACACACACACACACACACACACACACACACAGCCATCCGCACGGACATTTTCTAAAAACGTATGATTCGTACTCCAAACACCTCCAAATGCGTTTCCACGAAGTATTAGCAAAACTGAAAATTTTACTATTACAAAGCTTCCTCTTGAGGAGGAAGCAAAAATAAACGTTTCTACCAGGGTTAAGCTGCAGCAAATAATAAAAATAAATTAGTTAGGTTTAGTCTGTATACATAAGTCAAAAGTGCCATCACAAAATAGTTGAGTGCACTGTGACAAGGTTTCCAACATATCGTCGTGGATAAAAACAAGACAGACCGATTCATCAGTAGCTCTTGCCATGCCTTTATAAAACTCACGTGTTATGCGATATTCTGCGAGCATTTCGTGCAGTTCCTCTAAATTACCAGGATTGCCTGGGAGTGTGTTTTTGAAAATGTTCATTATCACATGCTTATAATGACGATGATAGTCCACATCGTGATGCTCATACAGAAGTCTGTATCTATTTTTGAAAAAGTAATAATAATCAAATACAAATATAACAAAATGACGAGTTAACAATAAAATGACAAGTAACTACAGAGAGACATAAAAAAAAAATGGGTGGCTTTTTCGAACTTGAAAGTTCATGACCTCACAACGTATCGTGTTGTGTTTCTAGATGAATTTTAGCGTTCGAAAGTTTCCAGGGTAGGCTCATCACACCTACGCCTTTCTCAAACCCGGTGTCGTGAGTAAGATTTCCATCGGATCTGAAAAAACTGATCGCCCTGATGGGGGCTCGAACCCACGACCCCTTGACCGAGAGGCAGGTGGTTTACCACGGAGCCATCGCCGGTCTACTACAGAGAGACATGGTCGATTAAAAATTAAGAGAGAGTCTCCAGAAAGAAATGTTACTCAGAACCGACTCTTATTAGTTCCTGACTTCTGACGCGAGAGAGACACGAACGAGAGATCAGATATATATAGAGAGAGAGAGAGAGAGAGAGAGAGAGAGAGAGAGAGAGAGAGAGGGAGAGAGAGAGCGGTTTGTAATCAAAGTAAGTAATCAAGGTAGAGAAGAGGCACGAAAATAAGTAATAAGAATGAGTGTGAGCTATTAATTTCAATAACAATTACTATAAAGTTTGAATTCAAGTAACTACTCACTGATCTAATCCACAAACGTAATCGAAAACCTGTTTTGGTTCATCCACTGCTGCCCGTGCTTGAGCTCTTTCTTTGATAGCAATATCAAACTGTGCCTTTAATAATAATAAAGGGTCACCAGCGTGATTGTGTTCTCCAGTAACATTTATCTGCTGCTCCTGCAGATTGTGCAAGTTTTGCACATAAATGACGGCAGAGCAATCAGTTCTGTAGCGAGTTGCGCATCTAAAAATCAACCCTTCTCCTCGTCGATCCTGGTAGTAGCAAAACCCATTGTAAATATACCGAACGGTATTATTTTGTTTTCCGGGTACACGAAACATTTTGGAACTGTGTTAAAATAAAAAATATTATATTAGAAAATTATTGATTATAAAAAAGGGTTAAAACCAAGAAAGAGACAAGAGAAGCAAGAGAGAGAAAAGAGAGAGAGAGAGGGGCGTACGAGAAGATAGAGAGATGTGTGAAAGAGAGGAGAGAGAAAAAGATAAGAGAAAAAGGACAGAAAGAGCAAGTCGAGCGAAAGGAAATAAAGAGAGGGAGAGAGAGAGAGGAACGAGACGAGAAAGAGAGAGAGAGAGAGAGAGAGAGAGAGAGAGAGAGAGAGAGAGAGCAGAGAAAGCGAGAAAGTGAGAGAGAGGCAAGAGAGAAGCAAAAGACGAGTGAGATTCGATAGAGAGAGAACGAACCGAAATTGATAACAGAGAGATGCGAGAGAGAAAAGAGAAGATGAAAAGAAAGCAGAGAGAGATTGGCAAGGGAAAGAGGCGGAGGGAGGAAAGATAGAGAAAAATGTTACTACGAAATGTAAATAATTCAAGCACTTACCTAGAAAATCTATGTTCCAATGTCCATCACTATACTCGGAAAATGAAAACACGTGTTTTCCGGCTATTCAGCTGAGTATCCTGTTTTTCTTATATTTAATGAAACGCCATCTAAGATGAGGAATACAAAAACGGGTTAGGGAAACGAAAGAGACGGAAGAGAGCCAAAAAGCGAGGCATGAGAGAAAAAAGACGAGAGAGATCCGATAGAGAGAGAACGAGAGGACGCAGAGATGCGAAAGAAAGAATAGAGAGCATGGAAAAGAGAGGCGCGAGGCAAGAGAGAGAAGAAAGATAAGAGAGATCCAATAGAGAGAGAATAAACCGGAAGAGAGAATACGGAGATGCGAGACAAAGAATAGAAAGAATGGAAACAGAGAGCAGAGAAAGGTGAGATACATGAGAGAAAGAGGCGAGAGAAAGAGGAGAAATTTGAGAGATATTGGCAAGAGAGAGAGAGAGAGAGAGAGAGAGAGAGAGAGAGAGAGAGAGAGAGAGAGAGAGAGGAAAGAAAAGCAAGAAATACCTGAAAAATCCACGATCCGATGTTCGTCAGTACAGTTGAAAAATGCGAGCACGTATTTGCTTCCGGCTACTCTACTTTTCCCTTTTTGTTTTTAAACACCGCACCACCTAAGAGGAGAAAGATGTAAACGAGTCAGAGATACGAGAGGGATGAGAGGGAGGTTAGAAGGAGCCGAGAGATAGAGAGATGGAGAGAGAGAGAGAGAGAGAGAGAGAGAGAGAGAGAGAGAGAGAGAGAGAGCCAAAAAAGAAAAGGAAGAGAGAGCAAGTCACGAGAGAGGAGAGAGAGAGATCGAGAGGGACGTAAACGAGTTAGAGATACGAGAGAGATGAGAGGGAGGTTAGAAAGAGCCGAAAGAGAGATAGAGAGAGCGCTAAAAGAGAAGAGGGAGAGAGAGAGAGGAAGTCGTAAGAGAGACGAGAGAGGAAAAGAGAAGCGAGAAATACCTGGAAAATCTACGTCCCGATGTGTCAGTACAGTTGAAAAATGCGAGCACGTATTTGCTTCCGGCTACTCTACTTTTCCCTTTTTGTTTTTAAACACCGCACCACCTAAGAGGAGAAAGATGTAAACGAGTCAGAGATACGAGAGGGATGAGAGGGAGGTTAGAAGGAGCCGAGAGCGAGATAGAGAGAGTGCCAAAAGAGAGCAAGTCGTGAAAGAGGAGAGAGAGAGAGAGAGAGAGAGAGAGAGGGATGTAAACGGGTTAGAGATACGAGAGGGATGAGAGGGAGGTTAGAAGGAGCGGAGAGAGAAATAGAGAGAGCGCCAAAAGAGAAAAGGGAGAGGGTGCAAGTCGTGAAAGAGGAGAGAGCGGGAGAGTCGGAAGAGAGAGGAGAGAAGAGAGGAGGGGGAGAGACGCGATATAAAGCTCTATGATTTTAGTATACTTACCTGATATTTATTTTTCGCTGCAGCGGGAAAATTATCCTTCTGCAAGCATCCACTATAAGTGAATATTGTTTTGAGTGGCTGGGAGTTTTTCAGTTCACTTTCATTAAACTTTTTCTGTCACTGCACAAGATAAATGCATCTAAACGTTCTTGTGTACGAAGATGATCTTGAATGTGAAAGCATATTGTTGCCCGTTGCTTAGCAACATGTTCGAATTTTTTCGAGAAGCGCCGTGTGTACAAAAGTACAAATCTAAAATAATAAAATTTTTCCCTGGGTGTAGAATAAAAATTATTCACAATACATTAACTGACCAAGTGTAGAATGCTTACTTTGTACCATTGTGCACAATGAAATGTGTAAAACTTTGGTATGATTTTAAAACTTATTTTAATGTGTATAAAGATAAGTGTAGAAAAAATGTTTTTTTTTTGCGTATATATTCGGTCGTGTAAAATATTTTTATGTTAGTGTAAAATAAATCATTACCCAACAAAAAACAAATTGTGTATAATTTAGTTGTGTATGATAATATGTGTTAAATACCAACCACTCTTGATTATTTTCTAAAAAATTTCATTGCACAATATATTGTGTACAATTTGGAGGTATATTAAATATTGATTTTTTTATCGTGTAAATTTATACGTGTAGAACGATATAAAAATCTTTATATTTTTCATATGTGTTAATTAAATACACATTGTGCAAAATAAAAACTACTTAAAAGTTTGTGTTGTATTAAATCGTGTATAATTCTTATGTGTATGAAACTAACCCTGCCCTTACTATGTGTCTGATCCTGCGGCACTTTGCTACAAATGCGGTAACAAAGGCCACCATCAGGACGAATGCACAAGATTAGGGAAGCTGTGCTTCAGATGCAAGAGATATACACGTAGAATCAGCTGGAAAAGATTTTGAAGGAGAATGAAAGCCAAAGAAGGTATGAATCCTCAAATTCTAATAGTGGTGGTAGACGTGGTGGCTTTAGTCGCGGTGTAAAGCGACGCAATAACGAAGCACCTAAGGGTAGCAACCCTAAGAAAAACAAGTCCGATAGAGGCCATGCCCGAAGCAGATCACGGGGGAGAGGTAGACAGAACAGACAAAGCAATAATAGCTCTACCAAAGCCTCCGAATCTGGTGAGTGTACAGATCTGTATGTAGATAGTACGCCTCTCAACGCGGAAGAAAGCGATAAAAACAAACGGATTAGATTTCTGTCGGACTCTCGTGCTACGGAGCACATGACTAATTCTAGATTAATTTTTAAAACGTTTGATAATACTGTGACGAGACGCAAGTCTCGCACATAAAGCAAGCAAATGCGGCCCCGAGTCAATCAGCTGACACCAGCGAGCGCGCGCGCGCAGCGAACAAAGGCGAGTCCGCACGACGCGAAGTGAGCGCACGCGCGCACAACCGAAAGGCTAGTCCGCATGACCGCGGAGCGCGCAACTCAGCGGCGACGCGCCAGGTGGCGCGAGCGGCGCACCGCGGGCACACCTATATAAAGCGGGCCGCGCAGCGCAGTGGCAGTTCTACTCGAGCTGAACTCCAGGCGGCATCGTGCGCACACGTTACCGAGAGGAACAGCTAGAGATAGACCGACGCCAACGACGTCGTCTCGTGACCACACGTGACGACACTGTTAGCGAACCCGAAACTCCGAGTTGCCGTCGTGCGCACACTCGACAACCAGGAGTAGCCGAGCAGCGCCGAATCTCGTCTACGTGAGCACACGTAGCTGATACTCGACGTTGCCACCTGCTCCTGAACACCCGTCCCGAGGGACTGGTTGTTTTCCCGGCCACCGTGAGCACACGGGGCTGTGAAAATAACTAAAGCCCCGCCGACGATTCCCCAGGTCGNAGGTCATGCGCACACGTCCTGGTGAAACACCGTCCAACTCCTGCCCGTGCAAAACCGACCACCCACCGACCTCTCGAGATTCGCCTGGTCACTGTGAGCACACAGCACAAGGAGAAGAACAAGACGAGCGACCTCGATCCGTAGAGCCGTGCGCTCACGACTCTATGGACTCGAGGGATACCGAACCTCCGAAAACCCGCCGATATCCCGAACCCGTGTCACCGTCCGAAACTCCGATACCGCGTCCGCAATACCGACGTATGCACCGAAACCACGTAACTCCGTCAACGTCGTGTTGATGTACCGTTAACCGCACTAGTTTAAGCCAGACCGATTGTAAAGGCGAAATATTCTAAACAAACCGCGATCTCGATTTCTGTTACAAATGGAGACTAATAATTGAACGATCAACTTGTTATCTTATTTACTAGAATATATCAATTTTGTTATTAATTACATAAACAGCCTCTTCAGTTAGCCTTTCCCCTAACCAAATCCTGGCGTCCGGCCGACTACTCAACACACGGGGAAAGTCGAACCGTTACAATACTAAAAAGCTTGATATTAAATGTGCAAATGACAATGATTCAGCGATTATAAAATCGGAGGGAGTAGGTAACATCTCTGGTTACACCAAAAATGATGATTTCTTAAGCTTGAACAATGTAATCTATGCTAAGTCATTGTCGGAAAATTTGCTATCATTGAGGAAATTTGTTTATAAGGGTTTAGGTATTTACTTGGATAGCAAGAAAATCGATATTTTTGATCCGGTATTGAAAACAATTTTTGTCTCTGGAATATATGAGCAACCTTATTGGGTAATAGAGTTAAAGACAAATAACTCGGATAAAAATGAAAGTGGTAAGGTAAATAGGGTTGTTGCATATATAACCACAAGGCGTCGTGAATATCCGACCGTAAGTGTTGTGCCCAATAAAAAGAGCGGATCTGCAATTAAAGAGATAACTCGTGAACAAGACAAGCTTGAAAATACTGAGATGGATAAAAATAATAAGTTTGATGAACCAATGCAAATTGATACTGAACTAGATGTAGAAGTAAACAAAGATAGCAACGAGCTATGCTCTAGCTATTCAAATTTTGAGAATACACTGAAAGACAGAAAAATAAGTAACTTAACTGAATCAATTGCTCCAGAAAGTATAGATTGCGAATCCAATATCAGTAAAATCAATAACTTGTTTAACACTAATAAAGCTATGTTATTGCATGTCAGATTGGGACATGCTTCGTTGAAAAAGTTGAAAGAATTCCAAAGAAAATTTCCAGATTGGAAAAACTGGAAGGAAATTAAGTTCGATGAGTCTGTACTTGATTGCGAAGTTTGTATTGTGTCAAAATTCAATAAGCTAACTTTCAGTTCGACTAGACAGAGAGCGAGTAAACCTCTGCAAATTGTTTACCCAGACACAATGGGACCGATCAGTCCAGCAATACATCCGAAGAAATACAGATTTATATCTATATTTATCGATGACTATTCACGACTTGCGATGGCGTATCCAATGAAACACAAGAGCGAGACGGGTTTTTGTCTTGAATCTTTCGTTAAAAGCTCGAGAAATTTATTAGGATAGGACGCTAAGTTCTGTTACCTTAGATGCGATCAAGGTACAGAATTTACTGAAGGGTATACACAAGAAGTTCTCGATAAGTTTGAAGCAGAGCTACAGTTGGCTAGCCCAGATACACCTGAGCATAATATATTTGCTCTATCTTCTATTTTCAGTGATACGACAAATTAGGAAAGCTTGGAAGATTTTCAATCTTTAGATGATAGCGACGAAGAGAATGTGGACCGTAATAAATTATAAATATTTTTTTTCATGAAAATAACCACAAAATGATAAACTTAATTTACATAGACGCCGTGATTAGATCTATGTTTTTTGGGTCGCTGAATCCAAATCCGGGGCCGTTTTCTTTGCATTTTTTCAGATTTTCTTACGGATTTCTATCGATTAGACCTCCAAATGACCTTCACCCTGACATGATAAAGTCAAACGGACCCGGGATTCGGATTCAGCGACCCAAAAAACATATACATGCATGTTTTCAGATTTTTTTAACGAAATTTGTATCAATTTGACCTTTAAATGACCTTGACCCTGAGATGATGTAGACAAACGGACCCCGGATTCGGATTCTGCGGCTCAAAAAACATATAGATTCACCCATAGGGTCTATTGAAACAATTTTTTTTATACAATAGAGCAGAAAATGTAAATTAAATAGGTAAAACGCAACTAATTTTCCCTTAATCTAATATTCTTAAGCTTTACAATTTTGTCCTTTTTTTATCTCTTTCCTAAGAGGCGCTACTTAATTTTGTCCACGCCCAAATTAAAATAAAACATCGCGCCACCGCCACGGATCCACGGACTACAGCAGCGAAGAACAACGGGCTCTCCCCGAGGTCCGCGCTACCGACAACAGCGGAACTACAACAACGGGCTCTCTACAAGGTCCGCGCTACCGACAACAGCAGGACTATAGCAACGGGCTCTCTCCAAGGTCCGCGCTTCAGGACTATAGGTCCGGCGCTTCCCCGCACTCGCCAGTTTGTCTCGCTCAGTCGAGCAAGACGGTCGACCGGCAGAGGGCGTTTCGATCCTACTAGCACTATTAACCAGTCGAAGCCTTCTTCCCGGACCAAGACTACTTACTAAGTCGGCTTCTTACAGTCTTGACAAGCAGTGCTTGTCTCTAACGCTCTCTGACTACTACGATTTTACCAATCTGGCCTTTTCAGGGCAACCATATATAAACGTAGGACATACTCCAGTTGGTCCGCCTTATTGTTCAAGGTCGGCTGACAAAGAGAGCATCTTGCGATCTCTCGGCGTACCCACCTTGTAACAAAGGTGCTGGCTCCATCGAGCTGCTCCTTCTGCTGTGTGTGTTGTTGTGCTGTGTGGTTGTGCTGCTGCTGCCAGTTACCGCCCACGTCCTCCGAGTGCACTCACCCGTAACTAGCTTTTACACAATGCAGTGCATACACTCTATTTTACACTCATCAGATGAATGTTTTTATCCGCTGCATCGCAGCCGTTTCAATCCCTTGTCTTACTGGCTTGATGGGAGGTGTGTGTAACTGGAGGCAACCTAACCTCTAACTGTCCTCAAGTGTTTCTAACAACAACAATAGTGACAGAAGCGGCATTATCTGGCTACTCAGGGCTAGACGACTTCAATCCAGCCATGAACGGTGACATGAATTGCCACTACTGCAAGGTGACGGTCGTCGAGGGAATTTGCTGTACCGGTTGTCACAGAATCTACCACCCGATGGAAGGGAGTCAGCATCGGCGGTATGTGCTTCCATATCTCTGCTGGATCTCGCCCAAATGTATCCGGTGTAACAGTGCACAAATGGCTACCAACGCTTAAGTCTAGCCACATCTCCCATGCGACTGCTCAACGCGCAATCACCAATTTTCCGTGACTTTACTCTAAATAAATGGGCGACTGGTGATTCGCGAGCTAGCTGAGTAGAGCATTTGTCCCAAAGGAGGATCCGCTAAACAAATTACTCGGGATTAGTAATCGACCGTATTATACGGTCTATGTGTGTGTGGTAGGAGAAGGGTCTCATGCAGTAATAAACTCAGTGTTTGTATCAGAGAAACAATAGATGAATGATTTATTGAATAACTATCTAGCTAAGCTGAGCCCTACTATATCCAAATTATGTGTACTGAAATCGGAAATCTTCATTGAGATCACGAGGTCCTTCAGCGATGCCTAGAAAATTCCCTAAACTAACATAATTTTCTATATATAATTAATTAAATCTTGATATTTTCCAAAATTAAGAGGATAACCCTTGTTACATTAAGGGTTATCCTCTTAATTTTGGAAAATATCAAGATTCAATTAATTATCTATATATAATGGAGAGGAATAACAACAATATTGATAACATAATTTTCTATCCTAGATATCTCAATAGATGTGCATAATCAATAATTGTCAAAATGGCTTCACAACGTGTTTTTCGATTTGATTCGAGCCACTTGTTTCTAAATAGCACAGCTTTCGTCGATCTCTAATTTACACGTTTCGAATCGCGCACACTCCACCGTTTTTTTCGAGGTCACTCACTACGCATCAGAGACTGCGGTGTCTCGCGCACACATACACACCACTGTGTACTTCGTTGAGCTTGGTGCCGAGAGTTCTAAAA
The DNA here is from genome assembly GCA_012977825.3 of Pteromalus puparum. Lineage (NCBI taxonomy): Eukaryota > Metazoa > Arthropoda > Insecta > Hymenoptera > Pteromalidae > Pteromalus > Pteromalus puparum. The sequence goes on along the minus strand of CM053172.1, from coordinate 15,180,013 downwards.
CTCCAGGCCACTCACCGGGTTGTCGTCGTAGCCGTGGACAGCTCGGATTCCGCCGTGGTCACGAAGTCCCCCGGGCTTTAGCTACGATCGAGTCGCGGATGAAATTCGTCGAACGACGCCGTAACTCCGTTCCGAGTCGCGAATTATTCTTTGCTGCATGTTTTACTGGCGAGAGAGTCGTAGCGCTAATTCCAAGTACTGCTAGGTATCCTTCGTCTAAAAAAGATCAGTGAAAGAACCGGAGCGCGCAAGACACGTCTAGATGGACACGAGGGCAGACACACAGTGATGACAATATGGCCGGCGCGTCGCTTCCAACGACGCCAACGGGCCCGATGACGAACATCCGTCCGCATCAACGATGAGTCGTTGCTGCAGACCACCTGGGCCTATGAGCGTTGTTTTCCGTCGCTGCGGCTCCGCTGTTGGTCAGGCCGTCCGCCGGACACATTTCAAAATCGGCCTTTTTTCAAAATCAAAGAACTTCCGATTGAAACAACCGATCAAAGTAAAATTTCATAAGCGTCAAGTTTCCAGTTCTAGAATATAGGAAAACTATAGGGAAAGCGTCAGATTAACATCCCAACCTCAAAATCAAGTCTAAGGGTGCTCGTTATTTGAAAATATACGATTATGATGCCGCTAAGCCGCATAATACATTTTTTTGAATGCCTCAAACATTATATTTTGTGTTTTTTTCCGCTGAATCTGAATTCACTATCAGAATGAACCACTTCAAATTACAGTCCAAAGCTTGCTTATTTTTTGGATTAATACAAATGAATCGACCAAAAACTTGCCTTAAATGGCAAAAGGCCGATTATACGATTATTGTAACCTGTTTAGTTATTCGAAGAGATAAAAGTTGAGATGCGAACGATCAATCAAACAATATGAGCCTTGATCTAACTGGTCAAGAAATATAAAAAGATTATTGAGTGATCATAGCCTTTATCAAAAAGTATCGTAACAAATTGTGTTTGTTTAGGAAAACACTGTTTGGAAAGCATTTGATAAAAAGCATGCATAAATAATTATTTATTTAAGTTGTTGAATACATTCAAATTTAATTTTTATACATACTTATCTTCCTTTTACATTCCTTTTAATTAACATTTTTAAGACAATTAACAAACAATTAATTTAATTAATTAAAAAATGAAGGGATAGTGTTAATAAAAAAGCGCATAAAACCCGCGCTAAAATTAGTTTAGTCTGTTTTGGTTTTCTATCCAATTTTAACGTATCAAGGCTTATTTTGGTTCTCAGGTAATTGCAGGGGGAGTTACCGGAACAGGATGAGTGATAGCAGTTACAAATTCAGCGCAAATAACGATTGTTTAGTAAAACTTTTGAAACGATTAGTAAATAATTCTAAATTTATGCAAGTTTTTGGTTAATTCATTCGTATTAATCTAAAAAATAAGCAATCTTGGACTGAAATTTGAAGTTAGGATGCCGATATAACACTTTTTCTATAGTTTTTTATGTCCCAGAAATAGTAAACTTAAGGCTCGAAAAATTCAACTTTAATTGGTTGTTTCTATCTCACGTTTTATCACTTTAAGTGAATAAAATGGTTTTATCATGAATTAAATTGGATTTTTGGCCTTGTAGAGTAGGTTTTTGGTCACTTCAGCTGAAGAATTCGGATTCAGCAGTAAAAAATACACAAAATATAGTTTTAAGGCATTGAAAAAAAATTATTATGACTTTGTGGCATCAAAAAACCGTATTTTTCCGAAAAACGAGCACCTTTAGACATGATTTTGTGGTTAGGATATCAATCTGACGCTTTCCCTGTAATTTTTTCATATTCTGTGACCATTAAGTTTGATGATCAAAAAAGTTTAAATGGAATTAGCGGTTCCTACCTCATGTTCTAACACTTGGCATGCAAAAAATGGTAATAATTTGCGTTTAATTGTCTTTTTGAGCTCTTAGTTTGGTTTTTGGTGAATCCTGCTGATGAATTCAGATTGAACGGTAAAAAATACACAAAATACAGTGTTTGAGTCATTAAAGAAAATATAGGTTAGGATTTTAATCTGACGCTTCCCCTATAGTTTTCCTATATTCTAGAACTGGTGAACTTGACGCTCAAGAAATTTTACTTTGATTGGTTGTTTCAACCAGAAGTTCTTTGATTTTGAAAAATAAGGTCGATCTTAATTGCCTTACATTGCCGACGAGCAGCATGGCTTCGTAAGGGGGAGATCGATTCTTTCAAACCTTTTAATTTTTAATGAGTATCTGGCTTTTAAGACGGTCGATTACGGTCTCCTCCTGCAAAGGCTCTTCGAGCTTGGTGTTCGCGGCAGATTGCTACGTTAGGTAAGGTCATACCTCACCTAACGCTCGTTCACCGTGCACTTGGGGTTGTGTGTCGCAAATCGTATCGGTTAACTCAGGAGTTCCCCAATTCACATAAACGACCTTGTGAAGACTCTAAAACATATTAAGATCCTGCTTTATGCCAACGATGTCAAGCTCTTTATGACTGTAAACTCCGACGAAGACGCTGAGCGTTTGCAGGAGGATATTGATGCCCTGGTTGAATGATCGAGGGCCAATGGGCTCCGGCTCAATTTATCCAAGTATTTTATAATCTCGTTTAGTAGGAGCCAGAGCTCACTGGCCTTCGACTATCACATTGACATTACATCCCTTCAGCGCACAACCCCATTCGCAATCCGGGAGTCTAGATCGACTCAAGTCCTGCGTTTGATAGCCATATAGACTATATCTGCTCAAAGGCTGCAAACATAATTTGTTTTATTAAGCACTCCACGACACATTTCTTGCACATTTCCACAATAATTTACTTGCATAATACCGTGGTTCTTCCTCATTTCCTCTACTGTTTTCAAATCGGGCTCCCTACAAAGTTCCGGTATTCGGCGTTGAAGCTCTTATGCCCCATGCACCCATTGGACCATGACCACGACGAGTTGGCACGTGACCTTGGCTTTCGTTTCATAAAAAAGCTTTATCAGCATCACGACGGAATTCTAGCGTTCAAAATTATAAATAGCTTATTTAACTCTGTAAATATCAACGAATTCTTCGTAATTTGCCACCTGCCGTACTCCCTTAAAAACCCTAGGGTTGTCAGGGAGCAGACTCGGACTGTTAATTACTAATTCTACTCCAGCGTCAATAGAGCTAAACGATTCTGGAATTCTATTCCATCTGCGATCAGAGACTCGGAATCTATTATTGCATTCAAACTTCATTTACGGGACTTTCTGTCCGGATTCAATTGACCAACACCTTCCGGTATTTTTGATGCAATTGGCTTCTACTTGTATAATTTTGTAACTTCGATATTATTGCCTTTCATCTAAATGTAACTTAATTTAAGCAGCGTAATTTCATAATTGTATTCAGTTATCTCACGATGTAGCTTGCCACTATAAGTGGTATGTATTAAAGGACTAAAAGCCCGTTTAAGTACAAATGAATAAATAAATAATACTTTTGAAATGGACATTCCATGGACTTGGATTGTCTCTCGGTTTTCGATCTGTTTTCGATAGGTTATGGGGTGATTCTATTTTAAGCGTGTTAAGGCTTTTACCGAACGATAAGAAAAGTTCGCCTTTCTCAGTCGAATCGTGATGACCCGGTGATGATTCTATTATCAAGTTCTCAAAGTGAGATACAGTTGCTATCACTGTGATGGACTGAGACGATCTCGTACAAGCTTGAATCCTTGAAAGAAACCGAATCCCGGATTGTTTATTGTTTTGTCGATTTCCGCCGTGTTATTTTCATCGTCAAAGTAGGCTTCTAATACTTCCGGTTTTATTTCGAAGCTCAAATTTTGCTTCCTTCCTAAGGAAGCCTTGTAATAGTGATTTTTGGAGTTTGTGTAAAAACATGTAGGAAATATGTTTTGAGGCATTTCAAGTCGAAAAATAGTGCTTTTAGAAAATGTCCGTATGAATGTGTATGTATGTGTGTATGTATGTGTGTGTGTGTTCGTTTGTATCGCCTTTAGCTCAGCTTCTACTCAGTGGATTTTAATCCACCAAGTTTTTTTTTTCTTTGTTTTTACTAGCGGGATAACAGTCCGTTTTTACATTTTCTGGACCCGTTTTTTTATATATCAATTTTTTAGTTTAGAGATTTCAGTTTTTTCTAATCAAGTTATTGGAAAAGTTGATTAAAGTAAATTGAAAGAGAATCAAATTACCTATCTTTTTACCACGGAAAATATCGTTCGTCGATTTTTTATTACGCACCATACAGTGCAAATTTCTTAAATTGTTTTAACTCGAAAAATAAATTTTGAATCTTTCTAAAAAAAACATTAATAATTGAAAGTTATTAAGACTATATTTCACTTTAATTTTAAGTCATCTTATAAGGCAGATCCTAAGAAAACATAAAAAACTGAAAAAAGTCATTTTTCTGCGTGAAGCGATAACTGGAGTAAAAAAACAATAATCAAGTTCAAATTTCGGATCTAGTTAGCATTATACAGACTTCGATCACTATGTTTGGGTTGTTCACGAAACCAGTTAGTTTCAATGATATTAAGCTTTAAAATTTTTTTTCTCACCCTGTATACTATGAATTGTTTTTTTTTTACGTGACGCGATAACTACTGGAGTAAAAAGGCAATAATCAATTTAAAATTTTGGATTTAGTTTGCATTATATAGCATCTTGACCCCTCCCTTTGGGTTGTTTATGATATCAGTGTAACGGTTCGACTTTCCCCGTGTGTTAATTGAAGAGACTTGTTTATGCAATTAATAATAATAAAGATATATTCTAATAATTAAGTTAACAAGGTGATAATTCAAATATGAGTCTCCATCTATAACAGAAATCGAAATCGCGGTGGTTTAGAATATTTCGCCTTCACAATCGGTTTAGCTTAATCTATAGCGGTTTACGGTACATTAACACGACGTAGCCGGAGTTCGTGGTTTCGGTGCGGTTATCGGTTTTACGGACACGGTATCGGAGTTTCGGACGGTGAAACGGGTTCGGGTTAGCGACGGGTTTTCGGAGGTTAGGTTTCCCTCGAGTCCATGGAGTCGTGAGCGCACGGCCCTACGGATCGAGGTCGCTCGTCTCGTTCTTCCCCTGGTCCTGTGTGCTCACAGTGACCAGGCGAATCCCGAGCGGTCGGCGGGTGGTCGGTTTTGTACAGGCAGGAGTTGGCCGGTGCTTCACCAGGACGTGTGCGCACGACCTGGGGAATCGTCGGCGGGGCTTTAGTTATTTTCTCAGCCCCGTGTGCTCACGGTGGCCGGGAAAACAACCAGTCCCTTGGGATGGATGTTCAGGAGCAGGTGGCAACGTCGAGTATCGGCTACGTGTGCTCACGTAAACGAGACTCGGCGCTGTTCGGCTACTCCTGGTTGTCTCGTGTGCGCACGACGGCAACTCGGAGTTTCGGGTTCGCCAACAGTGTCGTCACGTGTGCTCACGAGCCGACGTTGTTGGCGTCGGTCTAGCTCTAGCTGTTCCTCTCGGTAACGTGTGCGCACGATGCCGCTAGGAGTTCAGCTCGAGTAGAACTGCCTCGCTATGCCGCGCGGCCCGCCTTATATAGGTGTGTTCGCGGCGTGCCGCTCGCGCCGCCTGGCGCGTCGCCGCTGAGTTACTAGTAGAATCTCGCGCTCGTGCGGACTGGCCTTTCGGTTGGTGCGCGCGCGCGCTCACCTCGCTTCGTGCGGACTCGCCTTTGTTCGCTGCGCGCGCGCGCTTGCTGGCGTCAGCTGATTTACTCGGCGCCGTGTTTGTTGATCTCGTGCGCGAGACTTATGTCTCGTCACATCAGTTAGTTTCAAAGCTTTAACGTTTTGTTTCTCACCCCGTTTTTTTGTTATTTTTTTAAGCAATTTAAACTTTTATGAAAAAGTTATTTTGTATAACAATGACATTTATACAAATGTTTTACAGAGTATACATTATATTAAATTAAATTTGTAATTTACAACTTATCAAAAATGAATGTACAGCGTGGCAGATTGGAACATTGGGGGACGATAATAGAATGGAGCATGAGAAAGGAAGGTACATTTTTTGTTTGTGTAAATCTTTTGTTAGACACTGTTCGTTGAACATAAAGTATTGCCACAAAATATAGTCAATGTGTTGATATTCGTCGTTGCATTCGCATAGAGAAGTTTCCTTTAAGCCTATACACATAAGTGAGGAGGCAAGATTATAGTGTCCAGCTCTGCATCTGTTAATGGTAGATATAATTTTGCAAGATAGATTAAGTGTGGCAAACCAAGGTTCGGGTTGTCCTTGTAATATATTCTGAAATAACCTTTGCCTTTGCTTAGTGCTTTATTTTTAATAATTTCGAGAGTACCTAAATTTGAGTCATTTTTGGCTAGTTTTTTGAAGTCAGTAAAAGGAATTTTTAAAGTGTTTGATTGGTTTTTACATTCTTATTAAGACTTCTCAGCGAGAGCAAGGCACTAAGTGAATCAGAAAAAATAAAAGAAGACTGATTTGGCTGTGTTGACGCCATATCAACAGCATCATTACTGGCGATGCATTTGGCGGTGAAGATTGAAACAAACTTGTCAATGCTTTATAACGGGGTTCTTGGCCCGATATGACGGGGGTCCGCCCCCATGTATAAGCGATCAGTGGCGCATCCACTGATCGGTGAATATGCGAGAGGGAAAGGATGTAGCAGCTCGTTGCAGGCTTCTTGAAGGCTATACGAAGCCTGGCCCGTAGCGCAGTATGCTGTACGTGCACGTCCTCGTGCCCATGAGCCCGCGAAGGCGTCGTGAGTGAATTGGCTACGTAGCTAGTTCGCAAGCTAAGTTAAGAGAGAATTGCATGGGAATGGATAGAGTCAGGAGCAAAGTGACACAAGCCGAGTATTAACAAGGTTTCTCTTTATGTAAAGACTCGAAATAAGTACAAAGGCAGCGCGGAGTAAGAGAGACGAGGCAGAGCGAATGATACCGAGGGAGAGAGAGAGAGAGAAAGAGAGAGAGAGAGAGAGAGAGAGAGAGAGAGAGAGAGAGAGAGTATTGCGATTGGGCAGGTACTTACAGAGGTGCTTCGCAGAACTCGATGAATGCCTCGTGGCTTCGACCGGAGCGACGCTGGACAGCAGGACGGACGCCTTAAGGCCTCGTGTCTGGCCGGGTGCAGCGAGAAGTCGAGCGGCAAGTAAATGCACGGCTCGAGACTGACACGTAGTGCTGGACAGCACCTAGATAATTCCACCCAGCGACAGACAAAGGACCAGGTCACGGTTGCAGCAACATTTCTCCGGGACACGAACGCACTCACGAATCTAGGCTTTGTACGCGTAGTCGCGGTAACAAAGGTTGCGGATTATCAGCACGACTTTACAGCTCGGCTCTATACTTCTAAGTGTCGCGGCGCGAAGTGCGACCGCGTGGTCAGCGCAATCTCTCTCCCACTCTCTCTCATTTTCACTGATAGCGCCACACGCACATACACACGCGCGGTGCTCTCTCTTTGTGTGTTAAGGATGTCTGCTCCTCTCACTTACCTGCTGCTGAAAGCAATGTTTTACAGAAATGTTTACAGATAAGATATATTTATTGTAATATTATGATATAGTATAGGAGAGAGAAGGACGTAACGAGTGCACACAAGGCAACTCGTTATAGCTTCTTACCGTTACTTTGTTTAGATTTTCATAGAGACATGCACTTCCTACTGATAAAGAATTTTGGGATTTGCTACCATCTGTAAAAAAAATATTTGCGTTTTTGTTGTAAATCAGTTTTTTAAATAAAGAGTTAGGATTTCTAAGATAATAAGAGCATTTATTTAGTTTTTGTCCCGTTTCGATATCTACTTGTATGTTGTTTGGTAATATTTCATAGTTCGTGGTGTATAAAGGAAAATTATTTTCAGAATAGATGATATTTATTAAGGGACAAGTACTTTCTATACAAGTTTAGAGAATTCTGTTGCTAAATTTTCTATTGTTATTTTTTTAGAGGCTAGTTTATTGAAATTAGCTATAGTCTTATAAATTGACAGTTCCTTGTTAGAATATATTTTGTTTAGAAAGGTTTTACATAGATACTTGGAGCGCTCTTGTATAAGTGGTAATTCGGATTCTCCCAAAAGAATATTAATAGGAGTGCTTGCTCTATATCCTAATGCTAATCTGATAGTCATATATTGATATGTATATAAAATGCAATATATAGCCATATATTGCATTTTTTCGTTTTTTTGTTAAGTTTGCGTAGGGAAGTAGACAAAACATCCATAATCTATAATAGACCTTACAAAGCTCTTATAAAAGATTATCAGCGTGTTGGGATAATGGGCACCTCGCCACATGCCTCATAAAAATTTGATTATGTTTAAAGCTTTGAAACTCTTTTGTTGCCTTGTTCAATTTGCTGTTTAAAATGTAGCCTGTATTCAAAAATGATACCGAGGAAACGGGTCGATTATCTAGATTTAATGGGTGTGTTGTTTATAGAAATTTCTGTGTGTCCTGGTTTAATGTTTCGTCTATTGGAATGTATAAAAACAGTTTTATGTGCGGAAAGTTCTAACCCTAGATTATTTAAATTACAATTGACGGTTGAAATCGCTTTTTCTAGAAGTTTTTCACATGTATTTGTAGATCCCCTTTTACAGTAAAACGCAATACCATCCGTAAATTGAGACGCAGTGACAGTTTTTGGTAAATTTTCACATATTTTTGCGACGTATATGGGCGATTCTGCCGTAACTGGCTCAAAACGGGCACACAAATGTTCTATACTAAAATCGACTATTTTTAACTTGCCGGGCGGTTATTCTAACTGGAATTATATACAAAACAAGTCCCTAAAGCTAAACCACAACATATTACTTTTATAAAAAGTTATGTGAAGAATCCATATTTGATTTGGTTACGGAACTGACATTTTTGTAATTCGTGAAACTACGATAGAACGATTACTGCAGCGCGCTACTAAAACTCCAGTAAATTTTATTTTAACGTACTTGGTAAAAAAAATTAAATTGTCTAAGATATATATATATATATATATATATGTATATGTATATTCACTCAATATTTGACAGCCTGTTCGTTTATTCACGAAGATCGCAATATCGTTAAATGACGAATTATTTTAAAAAAATGTTTTCTTATTAGATATTTTATTTTCTTTTAATACAAAAGCAACGATTACAAGTTTTTATTATTCATGCTATTGATCTTTTATTTACTGTTTTTACAATCACAATATATCATATTGCATTAATCTTTGAACACGAATTACAATTAATTTTGTACAATATCATATCACAACTATCAATTCTACTTGATATCACATTTTATTTTATTTTAATTTTGATTTAATAGAAATGATATTGATCATCTGACTTTTTTGCTACCGGCACCCTGAAAATTAAAATTACTTAATTATTATTATTGTAGGAATAATTTTTCAAAAATTACAATTTTGTACAATTTACCTTGAACTTCTTCTGAAACTAATAGATGATGATGCAGTCGTTGCCACAGTCGATTTGTTCATCAAAGTTGTTTTTTTTTTTATATCTATAGCATCTTTTTTATTTTTTTCTCATGAACTTTCTTTATCGGTTCCAATGCTTTGGGTTTTTAGGACATTATTAACGTATTAATGATACTTACTGTATTATGTGTTACGGAACTGACGGTTACGGAATTGGCATTTAGGAATGTATCAGCTCGCATAGCCTAGCGTAATTATCATAAACAATTCTTTGCACATATATTCGAGAATATTTACTATTTACTCGAGAAAAACGCCCTATATGTTTAAATACATTGTTGCTAAGTAGTAGTTTACTAGCGTTACGGAACTGCCAGGTTGTGCTTTTTTTCAAAATTTCTGATGAAAAATCAGCTCGCACTTCCACAATTTTGAATTTTGGAACCATTCTACGGTTGGATTTCATAAATGGTAGTATATAGTTTGAAATTCTACCGATAGGTGGCGCTATATGACACACTAGACTATGACGCTTTTAACATAAGGTAATGTAGAGGGTACCTTTTTAATGCAAAAACGGGCGTCAAAGAGTAAGCGCCCAGCTTTAATATTAAATAATTAATTTTAATCCCAAAACCATGAAAAATATATTGTAATAGGTCTATAGTTCATACTATATATGATGGAATTTTATTTATATGTCGTACTTTATCTGCATCGAACTTTTAGATTGAAATCCGTGTTTGAGACAGGTTACGGAACTGACATTTGAGGCCTATAATATTGCGTAGTTTTAAATATAAGCCTGCATACTCGGTTTTAACTATTGGTAAATATAGTAAGTTAATATAGTTAAATATAGTTAGTTATGCCAGACATACATAAAACCGCTTATGCGATTTTTTTTCAAATGTGTAAACGCCTGGGAAGCAGGCGCGCAGAATGAGCCAGTTACGGCAGAATCACCCATATGTTAAATAAGAGGGGACTAAGCACCCCGCCTTGCGGAACACCTTTGTGAGCGGTTTTAAACTGGTCGCCATTTATTTCGGTGTCTATAAAACGCTCGGAGGTCAGGAATTGATAAATTTTACCAATCTAAGAAGGCACCCAATTATAGCCAATTGTTGCAAGAGAATGTCAACATTCACAATGTCAAATGCGCCGTTTACATCTAGAAATGCAGTTGAAAGATCCCTTTTGTTAATTAAGGCTTCCTCTACATTCAAGGTTAGATTGGTCAGATTGTCTATTGTGGATTGCCCTTTACGAAACCCAGTTTGACTTTTAGGCAGGATGTTATTAGATTCTATCCACCATAGGAGTTTATTTTTCAGCATGGATTCAAAAAGTTTGCAAGATCATGAAGTTGAGCTAATTGGTCTCACATTTTGTCCGTCGGATTTTTTAATGAAATGGACGTATGATTTTTGCCAATCGTTCGGGTATGAGTTGGTTTTATATATATATATATATATATATATATAAGTTTATTTCAGCCTTTTACATGGCCCAGAAATGGACTTGGTTTTACAAAAAATTTTTACATTTTTATATTTTTACATTGTTGACTTAACCTAAATGATAAATACGCTTTACATTTTTACCCTAATATTATTACATTTTCATTAATCTTTTCCTATAGCCTCTTACATTTTATATTTTACCTTATACATTATACATTTAACAGATTAAATTTTTTCTTTTACATTTAACATATTTGCTTTTTTATTTTACATTTTACATATTTCTTCTTGCATTTTTACCTAATTATCCTATTTACATTTCTACATTTTTACATTTTTACATTTTTACATTTCTACATTTTTACACTTTCTTTTTACCTATTTCCTACTTTTTACATTATTATCCTTTTCCTTTTCTATTTTTATTCCTATACCCTTTTCTAACCCTATATCTTTCCTTCCCTACCTTGAGTTCTAAGTATCCTCTTGTCTACGTCTTTCTCTTTCTATTTCTAATTCTATTTCTTTTACCCACTTCCCTACCGCTTCGTTGTTTCTACCTTCCCAAATATCTCTTAATTGTTCTAATCCTATTTCTATATTTTTATTTATATCTGATCTCCATTTCTAGTTGTTTCGCATGCTTCTACTAAATGTTCTATTGTTCCTAACTCCTTCCTACATAATTTACACTTTCTATTCTCTTCTGTTTCCCAATATTTGTTTGCACTCTCTATATTTCCGCACCTAATTCTAGCTATTTCCCTATATCTTCTGTTCCCTTTCCTTAAATACCCTGGTCTGCCTACCGTTACTATCTCCTTATATCTTGGATTATATCTGGATTGCTCTATTTTCTCTCTTTGCCACTGCTTTTGTGCGTCCTTTTCTCTTTTTCGTATCTCTTCTCCTATATCTTTTTCCATTCCTTTTATAATTTTCACTTCCAACGTGCTGAGTCCTAGGTTGTTCAAGTATTTTTCTTTATTCGTCATATATTCATCTTCCTTAACGTTCTTCTGTTTCTCTTCCCAGCAAATCCTTGTTAATCTCTCTTTATCCTGGTTTTTTACCTTATCTTCATATTTCAACGCCCCTAGAACCCATCTTCCTTTTAGTTTCGTTACCTCAGCTTCTTCATGTATTAAGTACTTGGGCGTGCAGAAATCTACTCCTAGTATCCATCTCCAATACATTGTTAATATATTTTCCAGCTCCCCTTTTTCTTCCCATCCCCAGATTTCTACCCCATATTCCATTACACTTCTCACTAAATAATTGAATAGCATATTTCTTGTATTTATGTCATATTTGCAGGCCCTTTCTCCTAATCCCCACACCTCTTTAACTGCGGCTAATCCTTTCCTTTTCATTTCCTTTATATGGTCTTTATGGTTTCCCTCCCTGTTAAACGTAAATCCTAGATATTTGAATACTCTGACTTCCTCCAATGTATCACCTTCCCATCTCCATCTTTCTTTTTTTTCATTTGCTTTTTTATTAAAGATCAGTATTTTTGTCTTTTCTGTGCTTAAAATTAAGTCTCTCTCTTTCAGGAACCTCCTCAGAGTATCCATCATGTCCAAGATTGCTTCCCTATTCAGCGCTAGTAAGACTATGTCATCTGCGTAGTCGAGATTCCATATCCTTATTCCGTTTGCTTCCACTCCCCCTATATTCCTTTTCCTAAACTCTTTCTCTAACTCACTTATATATAGGCAGAACAAAATTGGGCTCAGTACGCAGCCTTGTCTTAATCCTAATTCCGTCCATAATTCTTCTGTAACTCCTTCTTCTATTCTTACCCTAACTCTAGTCTCCTCATATATTCCTTTCAGTTGCTCCACAATATATTTGCTTACTCCTATATCTTCTAGTATCCTCCATAGCTTTCTTCTGTTCACTGTATCAAAAGCCGCCTTTAAGTCTATAAATAACGCATACATTTTCTTTT